>CM076572.1:1417918792-1418387663 GCA_034641835.2 Pinus albicaulis | reverse complement strand
GGATATGGGATATCAGAGGGAAAATCTAACTTAGCCACATGATCCTTTGGTTTTTGGAATGAGATGGACATCAATGATTTGGAAAGAGAAGTTTAATTCTCAACGAAGGGAATTTGAAAACACAATTTGAACAATAAAGAGATTTTTGATAGACAGGGCTAACCATGAATTCTACAAATCACACCTTTAAGCAAACAATGATTTCAAAACAACTTTTAAAATGAAATCTAAGATTCGGGGAACACCCTATTTCCTCAAATATTTTATTTCAAATGACTTAGAAAACATAAAAGATTCACTGATAATTGCAGTCATAGAAGAGGGAACACCTAACACATCTATGATTATAACTATAAAGACCTTCAAGGAAACTGTTTAAGCAAGGACAAAGGGTAAGATCAGAACAAACCTCCTTAACTCACTGTAAACAAAAAACTTCAAAGGGAGACTTCAATAACAATTTTTAAGTGGCAGTAGACAAGCAGGGAGAACCATAAATCCTGCTGAAACCAACTATTCTAATTATTAAGGAAATAAACAAGCATGAAGACTAAAGAGAGAGATTAAAGACTCTAGAATACTTCAGCAGAAGAAAACATGAAGCAGTGAAGGATGAACAGGTCTAAGGTGCTTCAAGGAGTCATTTCTTAGCCTAAAAATTTAAACCTAATGTAGTAAGAAATTATGGAACATAATGAAAGCAGGGGAAAACATTAAACAATTCAGAATACTTCACCAACAGCCAAGCTCATGGATCCAATGATAGAGCCTTCTCAGTAGCAAGCATGCAACAACATCATCAGGGCTTCCAAGACTTCAATTTCTTCTTCAACTTCAACAGACTATGTATTATTTCAGAGAGTTCCAAAATTACAACTAGTGATCAACTAACAACCAACCAACATGTCCTCATCTTCTCGAGTAATATTTATAGAAGAAATGAGGAGGTGGATTCTGATAAAGATCTCTAAAGATAATTAATACAGACTTAATGGCTTCTCGGCCTTTGGGGGCTCAATGAAGAAGCTTACATAGGTGTCCTCTGTATTAAATCATTTATATTAACTATTAGGTTTGCTGGAAAGAATTTTTTGACTTCAAGGCTCGTTGTTATCCTTGTAATAACTTCTGCTGACAGCTTACAATAAGTTCCTTTGGTTGAAATAACTGTTCAGCTATATTGATGCAAAATTCCTCCTGGTCTAGTAATAACTTCGGCCTTCTTTTGATTGCTTTGAGGCTGTAGGTGGCTGGTGGATTTAATTAGCCCCTGATGTGGTAGCATATGCTTTCTTTCTGATAAAAAAATCATGATTTTCTTTAAACTGTGTTTCAATCGGGAGGATTAGGCTTCTGATAAACCATCTTAGCCATAATCCCACAGATTTGTCATTGACACTGATACTCTTTGATTTGTGTTCGATTCACTGTGTTTTTCGCTAGTGTGCAGGGTTGTGCAGGGATGATATGGCATCAATGCCTCATGAAACACTGATGAAACATGAATTTGAAACCCTGCGAAGGATTTTGTTTGATGAATTGAAGGCGGGAGGATCGTCATCCTCAACCTTTAAATTTTCTTCAGACATAGCGGAAAAAACCATTAAACCCTAAAAAATACAAACAAATATTATAAAATCCTGCATGTATAGGCTAACTGCTTCAGAAGGCATGTGGAGGGAGCGTGGCCGTTGGAGGCATCATCCAATGGTCGAGATTGATTAGAGGGATCAAAGGGAAGCAGAGGAGGAAATTAAATCAGAGCCGTGGATCGCACAGAGATTGACGGTCGGGATCGAGGGTGACTGAATGGAAAGCACATGGAGATCTGCCCCAATTAAACTCTGCCGCATGGATGTTGATTTGGCACTGGGGACCAGGGCGATGGAGTATGGGCCATCGATCTGCAAGTTAGATCGATGGCAGAAAATCTTTTATGACTGCACCGTACCTGTGGTTATCGCACGGGCTTCTTCGGAGCGCGACTAGCGTCCAATGAGCGGCCTCAGATTGGATGGTGGACGTCAATATCGCGCCCAATCCATCGCCGATATTTAACGCGCGATGAACGACAGTTTTGTGAATAGTGCTCAAGGCCACGCGTCGGGCGGTGAATAGAATCGCTGTCGATCGGGGAAAAACCACCTTCCTCTTGAAAGAAGTGCGATGAATCCCGCATGGTTTTGCAATGTTAAGTGGTTGGCGTGGACCACCGGGGCGATGGATTGCGCGCCGTCAATCTGCAGATCAGATCGATGGTGCAGAGCGATGAGATTTTAAACAGGTGGAAAACCTTAGGACATAATAAAAACCGAAATTTTCAATATAATACAAAGTTTTTTAATATTTTCGGGGGTGGGATATATATATATATATATATATATATATAATATGGTTAGGCGCCCGTCTGCGGGGCCACGGGTTACATGGAAAGCCATATGACCTGGGGGTTATGGATGAAGGGCTAATCGGCATGGGATGATGCGATAAGCGCTTAGATGGCCAGTGCTTGGTTCTAGCACCAGGGCGTATGGAGGGGAAGGGTTAAAGACTTAGCCCAAAGGAGCTTAAGTCTACCATATATGAGAAATGCATTTTTATGGATTTTCAAGGGTTTTCAAAGGAGTTTGAGGGTTTCGATAAGGCAAAGAAAAGGTCTTTAGGCCTTATCAAAGGGTTTTGATGAAGGGGAAAAGGGGAAACATGGAAATGAGTTATTTATGGGAAAAGAAAAGGCAAAGATGAGGTTAGTTTTGGAAGAATGAGGAAAAGGAAAATGGTGCTTGCAGCAGTATTCTTTCTTGGGAATCAACAAGATTTCTGAGTTAAAAAAGGGAAAAGAAGTGACGATTATCCAAAGGATAGGATATTATCAAAAAGACTTTAAGCATCAACAATTTTTGGAAATGAAATTGTTTCTTGAAGGCTATCCAAAATCATTTAGCCACCACTTGATATGACAGAATTTATGGGTGGCTAACAAGATTTACCGTGTCGAGGAGATTTCAAGGGGATTGAGCTTGATACTCTGCCCTTGCATGTATATTGGATCATAGACTATTGCCCTAGTTTCACGTGTCTCAGTTGGTGACCTTAGTGGCCATAATATTTAGGATTTTTCTTAAGGTGACGGTGGAGGGAAGGTCCCCCTGTACCTGGAATAGACGTCGGCTAGAATCACTTGGAATTTCTGAAGGGTACTCTTCACTTCAATATGGCATAGTGGAGGGACTTGCATTGGACTATTTCATTAAGAAGGTTGTCAGGGTAACTATTTCAACTGCCTAGTTTTCTACATTAACTTCTGCGACATTGTATTTCATCACCAACTAGTGTTTTTAGGGTGGAAACATACTGTTTTTGCATGGTTTGTCTCTTAGATTTTGTAGGCGTGTGTTCAAATTGCTTGTTTTTAGCGACCTTAGGTACATTTTGTTGAAATGTTTTTTGATTTTGTGTGTTAAACATTAACTGTGGCTGACTTAGTAAGGCATTCCCATAGAATGTAGGGGAAACCCCCTGAATATATGCAAAGTCAATTGGAAAATCTTAAATCTGAAAGAGGTCAACCATCAGGAACCAAGTCTACTGAAAAAGGGGAAACATCTATAGTAATACATCTTGATTTTGAAGTTAATCAACCTTAGACAATAGAAAGAAATTAAGAACAACCAGAAAATTTTGAAATTATCACAGTTGATTCTGCTACTGGTGAATTATCGGATACTCAACTCACTAAACCCAAAATATTTGTACTCGAATCTAAATCTACTTCATCTGAGTCAACTTTTGAATTCATAGCCTGAACTCTTGGTCATCCTCGTTCACCTCGAGTGAAGCTTTGCATTACTGAGAATCTTCCTCCTAGCCTAATTAGTATCGAAGAGATTACTGATACGGAAGAAGAGGTCACAATTCCTTTGCATCCATAATCTTTAGATCTAAGGTATAGTGAACCAATATATGCTTACAGTCCTTTTAAACCAGATCACTGGTATCAATAGATCAATGACTTTCTACATAGCGCGGATCTCAATTATTCACCACGTCACATTCCATTTTACTCTATACCCAAAGGTAGTTACATGGCTTCATCAAGCATGTCTAGCGAGCCATCCATGTTTTCTTCATCACCAGAATAATTTTTGTAGGGTGGTCCATCACCAGATACCAGTCACTCTCTAGTACTTTATCAGGAGCATCTCCCTCTTTTGAAAATCTTACACAATTAATTGGTCTTCATGAATATAACATCGAAAATTTGACAATGGAACAAGTCTATATGATGTCTGGAAACATTCCTCAAACTAGTTCTCAAGGTGGCAATTTACCACCTTGGGGGAAGTATACTTTTCAAGGACAACCTCTTTAAGGGCAGTACCCTGTTCAAGGGTCACAACCTTTTCAACGGAAATATCCTATTCAAGGACCTCAGCCTTTTCAAGGGAAATACCCTGTTCAAGGACCACAACCCATTTAAGGACCGCAACCTATTCAAGGGCAGCAATTTTGTCAAGAGAAACTATCCTTGCAAGGAGGTCAACCTTTTATTGGATCTTATCCGTGAAATTATCAAAATTATGTTCCAATACCTCAAGCTGGTTATGGTCAACCTTATGCATCTCAACCTTTAATGGGAGCTCCTTACCCAAGCGTCAATACTGTGTGGAATCCGTTGTTGAATCAACAATATTTGCAACCTACTTTACAAGTACTTTATAATCAACCTGGTCAGCCAGCTGGACAATTCGGTTATACCCAATTCTAGCAACCTGTTCAGACTACAGTTCAAATTAATCCTCAAGTATCTATACCTAGTAGTCAGCAAGTTGGTCTGAGTACTTCAAGTACTCCTATCCAATCTGTTGTGCAAACCTCTGTTCAAAAAACAAGTACACATATCCCTGGATTTTCTCAAGTCCCTGTTTCTAAAACCCCTCAAACGACTACATCGACTGTTACACAAACTATCCCTTAAGTTTTTGATCATCAAAATGGACCTACTGTTTAGTCTACCATTCAAAAATCTATAGGACAACCTGGTGCAACTATTTTTCAAACAAGCCAACCTTTTGTAGGTCAATTTGTACAGAGTCAACCTTTTCAAGGGAAGTTTTAATATGGACCAATAGGACAAAAGCCAATATACCAAAATCTACAGTAGCCTGGTTTTACATATCAAATACCAGCTCAACTTTAGTTTGGTCTGGCTAACCTTGGATACCCCAGAGGTATTCCAATCCCATCAGCTTAGGCTATTCCAAGTTATCCTAGATATCCTCCTCTGGGTACTGGTATTGTTCCTCAATTTTACCAGTTTGCACAATAAGACCCTAACTATCAGTTACCATTCATTGCAACTTTAGACTTACCAGATTTGTCTCGCCTTATGAATGATCTGATTTATTATCTTCCTTATTGGATGACAATGCCAACCAAGTTTCCTAGTGATATACCGAAGTTTGAAGGAAAATCAAGAGAAGACCCCTCAAATCATGTGATGAATTATCATCTTTGGTGCACATCCAACTCCTTAATCAATGATTCCATTTGATTGAGACTCTTTCAGAGAACATTGATAGGCTTAGCTACAAAGTGGTATATCGAGTTACCACGTGGCTCTTTCAATAATTCAACGCTTTAGCAACAAATTTCCTAACTCACTTCCAGTTGCCAGTTCGTTATGACAATGTCACAAAACCCTTAACTTCATTAAAACATAGTACGTCTACATACATTTAAGATCACATACATGAATGGTGATGTAGACGACGTTTAGTGAAGGTTTTCATTCCGGATCAAATTTTGGCAGAATGGTTGATTAAATCATTACTTCCAAAAATCACTAAAGATGTAGCTAAGGGAGGTGTTGTTACAAAAGAATAGGTCATATCTCAAGCACAATACTTAGACCTTGTATACACACAGTCTGGAACTCTATATGAAAAATTTCCTGATTTACCACGCCCAGGTCAAATTATTGCAACTCTTGTTGGTTCTCATTCTGTAGACAATGTAATTGGTACATTTAGCACTACAAAGAGTAAGAAGAAGTCACCCAAATCTACTTATCCAATTATAAATCTAACAGATTCTTCAAAAGGAGATTCTTCCCTCGAAACTTCTGTCGATATTCACGTTGTAGACTCATCCACAACAAAATTTAAATCTAGTAATAAGAAGAAAGGGAATAATAAAAATAAACAAAACACATCTCCTAAAGAGAAAACAAAAAAAAATGAACCATTTGATGAAAAGTGGAAACCTAATTATCCTTGTCTTATCTATGACGAGGATCACTATACCAAAGAGTGTCCACATCAGGCCAAGGTATCCAAAATTTTCAAAGGTTCACCCACACCTGCTGTCTTGAAGGATCCTTTTCCATCTAAAGATAGTAAATGATCGGATCATCTTCCAATTCATCGAAAGATATTTTAATGATGTCTCAGGTCATGGTTGCGACACGATCTCAAGACTATGGATCCAAGAGTCCTGTAACTGGTAAAGAGACTGAATCATCCAGTCAAACACCAGTAACAACTCCTTCAGTTTCTGAACCACTAAAAATTGAGAAACATAACCTTGATTTAGTGATTAGACTATCTTCTAAAGGTGTACTTCGAAAATCATCTTTTAATCCACATGCGAGAGCCGTTCCGAGTTACAACATTGTTGAAGATTTTTCCATATCCCCTTCAACAATGTTGGCCTTAGGAGTGCTGCAAAATTGTCCAGCACAAAGGAAATTAATATTACCATCCATCGGAGCAATTGATCCTCAAGACTCAAATCTGATGGTCTTTGATCTCGAAAATTTTGTACCTAGAATCCCACATCAAATGGCTTTTCAAATTCCAGTATTAGTCAAATAGAGATGAGTTTTTCGTACTGTAATTAATGAGGGGGCGTCTTACGTGTATAATGTCATTAAAATGTTGGAAAACCCTAGGTTCTCCAACAATCAACCAATCACCGAATATCCTTAAATAATTTGATGGAAGAGGATTTCATCCATATGGAATACTCCAGGATATGCCTATAGAAATAGAAGGAAAAACTATAAACCTAGAGGTGGAAGTTGTTAATGCCCCTCTTGATTACAACATTTTTCTAGGTCGCAGTTGGTCTTATGCAATTTTTGCTGTTGTTTCATCAGTATTTCGAATGATAATGTTTCCTCACAAAGGAAAGATTGTTAAAATCGATCAATTGTCATACTTTTCTTCAGATCCTACTTCTACAGATAGTATCCAGCATGTCGGAAAATCGATTATCCCATACAAAAACGTTGGTGTAGGATTAGTGAAGGATTCCTCTCTCATTGGAAATTTCTCTATGCCTTCTCCCAACGTACCACAAACTATTGCCAATATCAGTATGATCTCATCAAGAAAAATTCCATTTGATGACACATGGACTGTACCTTTAGAATCAGATTTGGACTTTTATGATGGCGAGATGCCTTTAAGCCATTTTGAATCGGTATATGTAGCAGTACAATAGTATTCTAACACCCCATCAACTTCTATTGATACAATGAATGTGATCAGTGAATAATCATCTTCTATATCAAGCTCAACTTTGACATTGTTTCTTGATCCATTTCAACATGTATTTGCAACTGAGGAAAACATTCGAGAAATATTGTCATCGAACGAATTACCATGGGAAGATCTGCATCATCGATCTTCTTTTTTTCCTAATATTGATAAACTTGAAAATGATTTTTCATCTATCTTTACAATTGATTATGTCAAGGAACCTTATAATCCCACATTGATCACACATTCATATTCTGAGACAAATTTGGGAAATATTTCTACAACTATTTCTATTGACATATCGATTAAACTTGGAATTATTGAAAAAATTCATATAGGTGCTTCTTGTTCGATTGAAGAAATTAAGACTTACAAAGCCCTATTTCAAGAGTTCTAAGACATATTTTCCTGGTCTTACTAAGAGATGCCAGGTATAGATCCGAAGATTTTTATTCATGAAATCAAGACATACCCAGATGATAAGCCTATTAGATAGAGATTATGTCCAATACATCCATGGAAAGTTGCAGCAATCAAAGCTAAAGTTGAAAAATTATTACATGCAAGATTTATTTATCCTATTCCTTTAACAGATTGGGTATCTAACATAGTTCACGTAACAAAAAAACAAGGGAATATCAGATTATGTGTCGATTATCGAGACATTAAGAAGGCTTGTTTGAAACACAACTACCCTACACCCTATATCGATCAAATCGTTGATGATTGTTCCGAAAACGAAATATTCTCGTTTATGGATGGTTTTTACTGGTTATAATCAAATCATCATACTCCCTGCCGATCAACCTAAAACAAAATTTATATGTCCTTGGGGTACGTTTGCATATTGCAAATTACCTTTTGGACTGAAAAATTCTATACAACTTTTCAAAGAGCTATGTCTTATGCCTTTCACGATATCAAACATATTGTACAACCTTACTTGTATGACTTACCTGCTCATTCTTTACATAGACAAGAGCATCCTACACACTTACGTGCTATCTTTATGAGATGTAGGCATTACAAAATTCGTTTGAATCCACAAAAATGTGTTTTTTGTGTACAATTAGGATGCTTAATTAGATTCGTGGTTTCGAAGGAAGGCATTCATGTCGACCCGTCGAAGGTTGAGGCTATTATTAACCTACCTCCTCTTTCCACTCTTCGCCAACTCTAAAGTTTGCAAGGGAAATAATTTTTTTTACGTAGGTTTATCCTGAACAATGCAGAGTTAACGAAAGGTTTTACACGGTTGTTGATCCGGGTGGATATTGGTGGCCACCCGCCTATTCCACTTGGGCCCCCACCATTGTCTCTTTCAGCTTTTCAGTTTCGGCATAACTTACTATTTTTAGTAGTTTTTCGGGTCCTGAACTTCTGGAGCCGTTTTGAGGCCCTAAATGACGTTTTTTGGGCATCACATAGTAGAAGTTGTAGTCCTTGGATGGAGCTTTCTAATGATGTATCATGAGCATCAAACGGAGATAGTATGCCAAAGTTACGTCCCTGGGAAGTTGGAACACCAATTTACCCAATCGGGGCCCATAGTTTTGGCGCTTCACCCCAGCGGCCGCGATGCCAGGCCTCCACACTAAATACAAAAGAGGGCCCCCCGCCTGCCACCAAACCCAGTCGAGGCTCCCAGAACGTCCACCAGTGACTTTCCTCCTCAGAGATAGCTACCGGTGCCCTAGCTGCTTCTGGCCGGCGCCCCCGTCCAGAAGTAAATTTCGCCTGATATTAATGAAATGAAGTGTTATTTCCCACCGCATCTCCTCGTATTTATGCTGATGTTTATCTCCGTTGCCCTTGCACCCACTGTGGCACGCATGCCTCTCCTCCGCTTTTTCTTATCCTTCTTTATGAAAATTTGGATAGTCGGGCATGGAGTTTGGCAGAGAATTTTGGTGGAACCTTGTGTTAGCCTCACAAACCTTGACTCGACGCCCATGGGGGACCTAAAAGAAAGATTATGGCGGTGAGATCCTATCAAATATTTCTCGAGGAGTCCTCAAAAAATAAAAGTGTCTCACATGATAACTTTACTGCATCCTTCAATCCACGTCACCAAGCAAAGGCAAGATTCTCGCGTGCATCCGTACCCACCGGAGGTGCGACTCCTTTTAAGGTACAAGTAAATTTGGACATTCCCATATTTGAGGGTCAAATAGACGTAGATGCCGTAGATAGATGGTTGAATCTGTTAGAAGGATATTTCTCGGTTCATGACTTTTCAGACCGGGAGAAGATTATTTTTGCACTCCTCAAAGCTACCCCCATGTTAAGGACTGGTGGGAAACCTACTGTGAGAACAAGGACCAGACAGAACCCTCTCTGTTCTCGGCCATACCAACTTGGAATTATTTCTGAGACGCCGTCAAGGAACAGTACTATCCCGTGGGGAGCTATGAGGACAAGTACATACAATGGACCACGCTGCGACAACAAAGGGATCAAGATGTGCACGAGCTGACGAATCTGTTCCATACCCTGCGCACAAAGTTGGGTATCAAAGAGTCAGAGAAACATTTGGTGCTAAAGTATCGCAGCTGTCTGCACAGATACATTCAGGAGGAAATGGAGTTCCTCGACATCTCCTCGCTTGGTACGGCATACCGGTATGCTGCCAAGATTGAGCAGAAATTCAAACAGAAGAAGCGAGACTTTGGATTTGCGAATCAAAAGCAAGGGAAAGGTGCTTCCAAACCACAGAACAAAGGACAGAGCCAAGGCATGGCGGCTAAAGACAACCCGTCAAAGCCACAAGAAAATAACAAGACCGCAAAGCCAAAGAAGGACACGGGAAAGTGGTGTGAGTTCCATAAGAGCTCCACTCACAACACAAGTGAGTGTCGGGCCAAGCAGTCGCTAGTGGCCGAGATGAGGGCTTCTGAGTCAGATGCATGCTCTGACTCCGAATCAGAACCTAAAAAGGCGAATGAAAAAGGGAAACAGATTATTGATGCTGAGCCCAATGCCACTGTTGCCACTACAAAGATCCAAAAGGAGGAACCGGAAGATCCAGAGGAGGAGGAACGTCTCTTCCACTCCCAGATGTGGGTAAAGGGCTCCCCGGTACAGTTCATTGTCGACAATGGGAGCCAAAAGAACCTCATTTCAGCAGACGCCGTGAAGTAGTTGGGCTTGCCGACCACAGCTCACCCACATCCATACACCATCGGGTGGCTTCACCAAGGACGAGATCTCCGCGTCAACCAACAGTGCCACCTTCCCTATAGCATCAAGCCCTTCACGGATGAGGTATTATGTGATGTTGCTCCTATTGATGTTTCTGATGTATTATTAGGACAACCATACTTGTGGAAGCGTCATGTTGTGTATGAGACTCGACCTCATGCTATTATTGTTACTTTGGGAAATAAGTTGTGCATGATACTAGAGGTACCACCTCCTGCGACTATCTCTTTGGTTACTGCAAAACAATGCAGTAAGCTCATTTCTCAAACCAGCAAATTTGTTTTCCTGATGATCCGCCCCCAGGGCAAGAAGAAGACTGTGGCCACGACCTCCATACAGGGCTCCTCTGCACGACAAAAACAAATGGATAAGGTTGTGGAGGAGTACGGGGACATCTTCACCTCACCCACAGGGGTTCCTCTGCACTGTCAGGTCAAGCACCCGATTGATTTGACCCCAGGTGTGCCGCTACCCAATGGACCGATCTATCGGTGCTCTGTTTTGGAGAACGATGAAATCAAGAGGCAGATTCAGGAGCTGTTGCAGAAAGGTCACATCAGACTAAGTTCATCGCCCTGTGGGAGCCCGATCGTGTTGGTATAGAAGAAGGATGGGACGTGGAGACTCTGTATTGACTATCGGGCGCTGAACAAGATCACTGTCCGGAATAGGTACCCAATGCCACAGATTGATGACCTTTTGGACCAACTCAAAGGCGAAAAATATTTCAGCAAGATTGACCTGAAGTCTGGGTATCACCAGGTACCAATTGAACCCTTTGATGTGTGGAAGACTGCCTTCAAAGCCAAGGAAGGCCTTTTTGAATGGCTAGTCATGCCTTTCGGGTTGAAGAATGCTCCCGCAACCTTCATGAGGATGATGGAAGATATATTGCGGCCATTCACCAACTCATTTGTAGTGGTGTACTTGGATGACATTCTGATCTTCAACAAGACTTGGGAAGAGGACCTTCAGCACATCCGACAAGTCCTCCAAACATTGCGGCAACATAAGTTGTGTGCCAATTTGGAGAAGTGCACGTGTGGCATGACCCAGGTTCAATATCTGGGATACATTATTGATGAAAGGGGGGTGCATGTGGATCCAGCTAAGATCCAAGTCATTTGGGATTGGCCAGCCCCGACCACTATAACAGAGCTTCGCAGCCTTTTGGGTCTTGCTAATTTCTACCGTAGATTCATGTTGGGATTCTCTCATATCACTTGGCCCTTGAGTCAAGTCACCAAGGGAGGAGCGAGAGAAAAATTCTTTTGGTCAGAACCTCAACAGAAGGCGTCACAGAATTGAAAAATCACCTCTGTTCTGCCCCAGTGCTCACATTACCAGACTTGCAACAACCATTTGAGATCGAGACAGATGCCTTCGACTATGCTATTGGGGCAGTTCTTACTCAACAGGGACATCCAGTGGCATATCACAGTGAGACATTGTCTGAGACAGTTCGCAAGTATTCCACTTATGACAAAGAAATGTATTCCATTGTGCAAGCCCGTCGACAATGGAAGCATTACATTTTGGGGAAGGAAACAATCATCCACACAGACCACCGGCCCCTACAGTTCATACAGACACAAGGGAAGTTGCAGAATGATCGCCATCAGAAGTGGTCCACATATCTGCAACAGTTTCATTTGAACATCAAGTACAAGAAGGGTAGCACCAATAATGTTGCATACTGCCTCAGCCGACCACCGATCGTGGCGCTCACCACCGTGCTCAACTCTTGTGGGCACGAGACTTCTGATTGGCCGCTTCTCTATGAGAGTGACCCAGAATTCGGCCACACTTACAAGGCACTCTTGGGGGGTACGCAAGTTCCAAATTTTCACCTCCAAGATGCACTTTTATGTCACCTGGGACACCTTTGCGTTCCTTCAAGCGAGCGTGCCAAGATGATATGGGAAGCACACTATATTCAAGTCGCTGGGAATTTCGAGGTCGAGAAAACAATAGCAATACTACAGAAGTATTTCTATTGGCTAAACCTTCGAAAGGATGTCAAGAAGCACATCAGATCCTGCATTGCTTGTGCCATTGCCAAACCGACCATCAAGAAGCAAGGCCTATATACTCCACTACCTACCCCTAGTCGACCTTGGGAATCCATCTCCATGGATTACATGTCGGGCCTGCCCTCTACTAAGAATGGCAATGACTGTGTTTTCATGGTCATTGACAGATTCTCGAAGATGGCCATTATGGCGGCCTGTAAGAAGAATATCACAGCAGAAGCTACTGCTAAACTCTTCTTTGAACGAGTATGGGTGCACTTTGGGATCCCACAGTCTATCATATCATATCGAGATAGTAGGTTCCTCAGCACATTTTGGTCCAGCCTCTGGTCAATGATGGACACAAAGCTCACTAAGTCCACAGCTTTCCATCCCCAAACAGATGGCCAGACAGAGGTCGTCAACAGAATGATTGTACACATTCTGCGCATGTACAATTCAAAGCATCCACGCACATGGGACAAGAGCCTCCCCCATGTACAACATAGTTATAACAGGGCTCTCCACACAGCTCAATTGGCCATACCCCTTCGTGGGCCAGACCTACCACTATGTCCCATTGATCGAGCCATGCCATTTGCAATGTTGTGCCGATTCAAACATGTCCAAATCAAGTTACAATATGGTCATCTATATCTAGCACATTCTACCAGGTCATATATTGGACAGAGCCAATGCGAAGTACAAGCAGCGCCATGATCAACACCGAGTGCCACACAACTTCCAGGTGGGCGACAAAGTATGGCTACATTTGCAGAAGGAGCGCCTCACTGGACCCCACCGCAAGCTTCACCCGCTCCGATACGGGCCGTACACTGTCACCAAGGCTGTAGGGAACAATGCCTTTGAGCTTAGTATTCCTCCATTCCTTGGTCTGCACCCAATCTTCAATGTGGATCTCCTTCATCCTTACTTCCACCCTACTTCCCACCTCTCGTACATTAACAACTTGCCACCAACAAAGTTAAACATAAGATCCAACTGTATCGGGTTGTCAAAGCTGGCCAACTCCTGCACCAAGGAAAGTGGTTCACCAGGGACCAAGTTCGACAGTAAATTTCCTCATCTCATGGAGGAACTTAACGCAATGGGGACCATTTCTTCCTAAGGGGGAGGAATGATCCAGTGGATATTGGTGGCCACCCACCTATTCCACTTGGGCCCCCCACCATTGTCTCTTTTAGTTTTCTACTTTTGGCATAACTTACTATATTTAAAGTGCTTTTCTAGTCCTATAGTTCCTAGGGAGCCGTTTCTTTGAGGCCGTCCTAAACGACGTTTTTTGGGCATCGCACCTCTATATTCCACTAAAATGATATTCATGGTGAAATTTGTAGTCCTCGAATAGAGCTTTCTAATGATGTATCATGAGCGTCAAACGGAGATAGTATGCCAAAGTTACGTCCCTGGGAAGTTGAAACACCAATTTACCCAAACGGGGCCCATAGTTTTGGCGCTTCATCTCCTAGGGTTAGGTTTTTGGATGTTTAGGGTTATCCATTGTTTCTTAATAATAAATAGGCCCTCGAGCCTCATTGTAACTCAGTTCAGAGGCCTGTAGCCGCCACATCTCTCCTCAGAGATAGCTACCAGCGCCCTAGCTAGTTTTATTTCCATTCTGTCTGTAAGCAAATTTCAGTTCTTTGATATTAATGAAATGAAGTGTTATTTCCGTTGCATCTCTGTATTTATGGTTATATGTTTCTTCTGTTGCGTTCCTGCATAAATCCAGATCAGTTGTTGAAACAAGATGTTCCATTTATTTTGGATGAGATTGCTGATAAATATTTTGATGCACTTAAAAACATGTTGACCCATGCACCATTATTGCATTCGCCCAATTACCACCAAGATTACTTTTTATACTTAGTTGCATCCGATTCGACGATTGGAATGGTTTTGGTTCAAGAGGATAAATCTCACAACGAACATGTGATCTATTACCAAAGTCAGATTCTCAACCTGATGGAAATCAAGTATTCGCATGCGGAGAAATTTTCCTTGGCAGCAGATCAAGCTGTCCAAAGTTTTCGTTATTACATATTTTTATGCAAAACCAAAGTGATATCTAATTGCAACCCAATGATGTACATATTGACAAAACAATTTCTCGGGGGAAAATACTCCAAATGGATAGTTATACTACAAGAGTTTGATTTGGAGTTCGAGAAGTCCAGGTCTAAGAAATCACTTGTGTTTGCCGAATTTATGTGTGATTTTTCCAATACTGAATTTGAAACAGTGGCAGAGAATCCGATCATGGATGAACCTATGTTCCTAATAATTACTTTAGATCCCTGGTATGGAGATATGATTATATAAATTCAAACCCAAACCTTACGCTGAGAGCTTTCATAATCAGATCGACGGAGAATCCAATATCAATATCAGCAATACAATATTTTTGGTGACACTCTTTATCATCATGGTGCCGATTCTGTGTTTAAAAAATGTATAAATCATGAAGAGTGTAATATCCCAAAATGGAATAATGCATTGATACACAAACACAATATTTGAAACACAGAATATGTACACATAAGATTATGATCAACACAGATATAAATAGAATAGGTGATCCTTTTATTATTATTGGAGATGGATTTCAGATACAACAATGCATAAAATAGATGCACTCAAGAGCCAAATACATAGCTATAATGACTCTGAAAACATGCCAAATCTGGCACTGCATAACTGGAGAGTTGCTGGAAGAAATACTGCGTTGCCCCTTCAACAGATGATGTACATATTGTTAGCCACCCATAAATTCTGTCATATCAAGTGGTGGCTAAATGATTTTGGATAGCCTTCAAGACACAATTTCATTGCTAAAATTTTTGATTCTTAAAGTCTTTTGATAATATCCTATCCTTTGGATAATCGTCACTGCTTTTCCCCTTTTCAACTCAGAAATTCTGTTGTCATTACATGAAGAAAAACTGCTACAAAATCCCATTTTTTCCCTTCCTTCCACCACAAAACTAACCTTCATTTTTACCCCTCCATCCCCCATAAAATCTTTCATCTTTCATATTTCTCACCTTTCCCCTTCATCAAAACCCCTTTGATAAGGTTTAAGACCCTTTCTTAGCCTTATCGAAACCCTCAAATTCCTTTGAAAACCATTGAAAATCCATAAAAATACATTTTTTATGTTATAGACTTAAGCCCCCTTGGGCTAAGTCTTTAACCCTCCCCTCCATACGCCTTGGTGCTAGAACCAAGCGCTGGCCGATTAGCCTTTCATCCATAACCCCTCGGTCATATGTCTTTCCATGTAACCCGTGGCCCCGCAGACGGGTGCCTAACCATATTGTATATATATCCCGCCCCCGAAAATATTAAAACTTTGTATTATTTTGAAACTTTGGGTTTTCCATATATCCTAAATTTTACCACCGGCGCGAATTTCTAGTCACTCTCCACCGTCGATCTGCAGATCAGATCGACGGTGCGCAATCCATCGCCCCGGTGGTCCCCGCCAGCCACTTACCATTGCAAAATCGTGCGGAATTCATCGCATCGCTTTTGAGCACACGACGGTTTTTTCTATTTTGCAGCGATTCCATACACCGGCCGCCACGTGTCTTGGGCCCATTTTCAAAAACCATCATTCATCGTGCGTTAAATATCGAATGTGGAGTGGGTGCAATATTGATGCGCGCCATCCGATCTGAGGCCGCTCATCAGACGGTGGTCACACTCCGAATAAGCCCGGGCGATAACCACATGTACGGTGCAATCATAAAAGAATCTCCGCCGTTGATCTAATCTGCAGATCGACGACCCATACTCCATCGCCCTAGTCCCCAGTGCCACATCAACATCCATGCGGCAGAGTTTAATTGGGGAGGATCTCCATGTGTTTTCCATACAGTCACCCAATACGGACCCAGGAGCTTTATTCAACCAAGTTTTATTACATGTTTGATGTCTGGGCGTGTTTCTAAGGTTTATTGGTGCCTGTTTTTCCACCATTGATCACGTGGGCCGATCTCATCCGACGGCCCACGTTTGTCCCGAACCCTAAACATGATTTTTGACCATTTTTTTCTAAAACAAAGGTTTAAATCATTTTTTCTGTTTCGCTTTGACTTTTCGCCTCTGCTCCCGACCGTCGATCTCTACGCGATCGACGACTCTGATTTAATTCCTCTCCCATTTATTTTTTTACACCCTCTAATAAATCTCGACCGTTGGATGATGCCATCCAACGGCCATGCTCCCTCCACGTGCCTTCTGAAGCAGTAAACCTATACATGCAGGATTTTATAACTTTTGTTCGTATTTTGCAGGGTTTAATGGTTTTTTCGTTATGTTTGAAGAAAATTTAGAAGCAGAGGGTGACAATCCTCCCGCCTCCGATCCATCAAAAATAATCATTTGCAGGCTTCAAATTTACGTTTCATCGGTGATTCATGAGGCATCAATGCCATATCACTTCTGCGCAACCCTGCACACTAGCAAAAAAAACAGTGAATTAGGCACAAATCAAAGAGTAATCAGTGTCAAAGACAAATCTGTGGGATTACGGCTAGGATGAATTATTAGAAGCCTATCCTCCCAACTAAAACACAGTTTAAAGAAAATCATAAAGGTTCATCAGATAGAAAACAAACGCTGCCACATCAGAGGCTAATTAAATCCCCAGCCACCGCAGAGCCACCTACAGTCTCAAAGCAATCAAAATAAGGTCGAAGTTAGTACCAGACTAGGAGGTATTGTGCATCAATACAGCTGAACATTTATTTCAACCAAAGGAACTTATTGTAGCTGTTAGCAGAAGTTATTACAAGGATAACGACGAGCCTTGAAATCAACAAATTCTTTCCAGCAAACCTAATAGTTAATATAAATGATTTTATACAGAGGACACTTATGTAAGTTTCTTCATTGAGCCCCCAAAGGCTAAGAAGCCATTTAAGTCTGTATTAATTATCTTTAGAGATAGTTTATCAGAGTCTGTTGGGTATGTGTTATATTCTTTCCACGACTAGCCACACGCGCTGTACATTGCGCCGGGTGCAGCAGGGGGGTCACAGGAGGGGTGGCAGCCTGCCCTGTCAGGGTTTGGGGTAGTGCCCCGATGAATTTTTTTTTGGTATGCGGTCCCACTCATATGCGGACCCACCCATGTTTTGTGCATGAGTTTGCACATGGTTTTCGGCCCCTGGTATTTTGTAGATCCGGTCAAGGGAACTACGGTTATTTCCTAATCCAGGGTTAATGGATTGGGGTTTATGTATGCTTCGACATGTATATATATGTGTTGTAACACTAAAAGGAAAATAATGAAAAATCAAGTTGATTGTCCCGATTTGGGATCCAGGGGAAAATCTCTGTGTTTATCTGTTTTATATTTTATGCTCTCACTATTGTTTATTTTCTGTTATAAGATTCGTATGTAGATAATTTCTATTTAGGGTTAAAACCTACATTTGGTATCAGAGCTGTTTCGGCTTCAAGGGGACACCTTTGCTGTTGAGGTTTTTTTTCTTGGGCCTGAGGTAGACCCTGTTCAGTGGGAGATCTGCGGGATCGATTCTTGTGGTGAAAGAAGATGGCGAGCGGCGGAAAGATAGAGATCAAGAAATTTAATGGTCAGAGTTTTGAGTTGTGGAAGCTTAAGATGGAGGATCTACTGGTGGATAAAGATCAGTGGATCGCGGTAGATCCAGGTACTAAACCAACGACAATGTCAGATGAAGACTGGAAGAAACTGGATCGGAAGGCTAAGAGCACAATACGATTGTGTGTCTCAGATTCAGTATTTTTGAATGTATCTGGGGAAGCTACGGTGAAGAATTTGTGGGAAAAACTTGGGACTTTGTACCAATCTAAGTCTCTGGTGAATAAGTTGTTCCTGCGGAAAAAGCTGTATAACTTGAGGATGAAGGATGGAGACTTCCAGGACAAAGCATCCGAACGCCCCCAATATCGTGGTAAGTCACCGTCATCTCGTTGATATTAAAAATAGATGAAGATAAGTGCATCACTATAGGTTTCTACCAAGACTCATGGGACAAGAGTGGTTATTGCAATAGGTAGCAATACAACTACCTTGAATTTTGATGACATTGTCTCACCGTCATTTCAGAGGAAATGAGATGGAGAAATATGAGGGTCAGACAAGAGATGCCTTATCGGTACGAGGACGGTCCCAAAATAGAAATAAGAATAAGGTTTCAAGTGGGAGATCTAAATCTAGAGGGAGATCTAAATCTCCCGGAAAGTTTGTAAAGGTGTGCTGGAAATACAGAAAGGAAGGACACTACAAAAAGGAATGCAGATCTAAAGCTCCTGAGAAAGCAAAGGGATCTGATGAAGCTCCTTCTGTAGAGGCAAAAACCACCTCGGATGAAGGTGGGGATGTGTATTTGGCTTCTTCTTCAAATACACATGTAGATCATGAGTCATGGTTGATTGACTTAGGTGCATCCTTTCACTTCACTCCCCATAGGGAGTGGTTCCGCGAGTATGAGAAATATGATGGTGGTGATGTCTTCCTAGGGGATGATAGGAAGGCCAGAATCGTCAGACGTGGAAAGGTCAAGCTGAAGCTGTAAGGTGGGAGGATTAGAACACTTCCTCGTGTTCTACATATTCCTGCATTGGCCAAAAATCTGATTTCTGTAAGCAAGATGGATGATGCAAGTGTAAAAACAATGTTCGAGAAAGATGCCTGCAAGATGGTTCGGGGAGCACTAGTATTAATGCGGGGAGTTCGGATTGGAACTCTGTACAAACTACAAGGTAGCACTGTTATTGATGGGTCAACAGTTCTGTGGTTCCCGAAAGTGGAGCGAAAAGCTTAGCAGTATTTGGAGAAAAGACCATGTTATGGCATCAAAGGCTTTGACATATTGGAGAGAAGCGCCTTCAGATTCTGCATAAAAATGGAATGGTAGAAGGTATGTCTAATAGTTCTCTGGATTTCGATTTCTGTGAACATTGTGTATATGGGGAGCAGAATCAGATGAGTTTTCCTTCTGGTGCTAGGAGGGAAAAACAGATATTAGAGCTTGTGCACAGTGATGTGTTTGGACCTGTGTTGGTTCCATCACTGGATAAGTTTGTGTACTATGTTTCATTCATAGATGACTTCTCAAGGAATACATGGATATATTTCTTAAGGAAGAAATCTGAAGTCTTTGATAGATTTAAATAATTTAAGGCTTGTGGAAAACCGTACAGAGAAGAAGATAAAGGCGCCGAGGACGATAATGGTGGGGAGTTCTGAAGAAGGAATTTGAAGAGTTATGTAAGAAGTGTGGCATAGCATGGAAAAATAATGCTCCATACACACCTCGCGCAAATGGAGTTGCAGTAAAGAATGAACGTAACACTCTGAAAGAAAGGCACACACCAAAAATTTAATAGACAAGAATTCTGGGCAGGCAGTGGAGAGATCGCATGTTACGGAAGCAACATCAACATCAAGATTAGAGGTAGATAAGACCCCACATGAGGTATGGACTAGTAAGAAACCCTCTCTTTTACATCTAAGGGTATTTGGATGTGATGCATATGTACATGTTCCAAAGGAGAAAAGGACCAAGTTGGATAATAAATCTGAAAGGTGCATCTTTATTGGGTATAAGGATGGTTTAAAGGGTTACAAGCTTTAGAACCCAGAAACAAGGAAGGTTGTGTACAGCCGAGATGTGGTGTTTAGAGAAGTGAAAGATGTTGTTAAACATGAAGTCCTACCAAAGAAACCTGAGAAGATAGAGTTTGAGCTAAAGGAGGATGAATCAGACTCTATAACAGAAGAAGACTCAGAAGATGAAGAGCCACAAACTCCAGCTTTGAGAAGATCAGTTCGGGAAAGAAGGCAACCAGAAAGGTATAGTCCATCTGCTTTCTGTTCAGGTTTTGCCTTAAATATAACTGATGATGAACCCAGAACTGTCAGGGAGGCAGTAGATTCAGAGGATGGAAAACTCTGGAAGGAGGCCATGGTTGATGAAATGGCATCCTTGCACAAAAATGAGGCATGGGATCTGGTGGAGTTTCCGGCTAGAAGGAAGCCCATTGGGAGAAAATGGGTGTTTAAGAAGAATATGAATCTAGAAGGCAAGGTGGAGAAATACAAAGCTCGGTTGGTAGCAAAAGGTTATTCCCAGGTGCCGGGAATTGATTTTGGTGATATTTTTTCTCCCGTTGCCAAAGTTACTTCTATTAGATTACTTTTATCTGTTGCTGCTGCATTTGATTTTGAGATAGAACAGATGGATGTGAAGACAAAATTTCTTCACGGGGATCTAGAAGAGGAGATCTACATGAAGCAACCTGAAGGCTTTATGGTGAAGGGTAAGAAAGAAATGGTGTGCAGGTTGAAGAAGTCTCTGTATGGGTTAAAACAGTGACCCAGGATGTGGTATCAGAAATTTGATACCTATATACGGGGACTTGGCTTCACCAGAAGCAAGGAGGATCACTGTGTTTATTTTAAATTAATTGGTGACTGTGTTATTTATTTGGTCTTGTATGTGGATGATATGTTGTTGATTGGAAATGACAAAGAAATTATCCAAAATTTGAAGACCCAGCTGTTCTCAAAATTCGACATGAAGGATCTTGGTGCTGCAAACTATATTTTGGGCATGGAAATTAAGAGAGATCGGGCAAAGAGGAAGCTCTGGTTAAACCAGAGGAATTATGTCGAGACTATATTGCAGAGGTTCAATATGCAGGATAGTAAACCGGTGAGTGTTCCTATTCCTGTAGGTGCAAAGCTTTCTGCTGAACAGTGTCCCAAGACACAAGAAGAAGAGGAGGATATGTCTCGTGTTCCATATGCAAGTGCAGTGGGTAGCCTGATGTATGCAATGGTCTGTACTAGACCAGACATTGCACATGCAGTGGGAGTATTGAGCAGGTTTATGTCAAACCCGGGGAAGGAGCATTGGACAGCAGTGAAGCGGGTTTTCAGATATTTACGTGGCACTAGTGATTATGGCTTGTGCTACCAGGGAAGACCAGGATTAGAAAGAATGTTGGAAATTCGTGGTTTTGTTGATGCAGACTGGGCTGGAGATCTGGACCAAAGAAGATCTACAAGTGGGTATGTGTTTAGCCTATTTGGAGGTGCAATCAGTTGGATGAGTAAAAGACAGTCTGTAGTGGCGCTTTCAACTACAGAGGCAGAATACATAGCAGCCACTCATGCAAGCAAGGAAGCAGTTTGGTTGCAGAGATTGTGTTCAAGTATGGGGTTGGTACAACAAGATATAAGGATAGACTGTGATAGCCAAAGTGCAATTTTCTTAGCTAAGAACCCTGCTTATCATTCAAAGACAAAGCACATTGATGTTCAATATCACTTTGTTAGAGATATGATTGAGGCTAAAAGGGTGTTGCTGGTAAAGGTGGACACTTTGAAGAATGTTGCAGATGCATTGACGAAGTCTGTGAGCACTCAGAAGTTCTCTTGGTGTAGAGAAACAATGGGTGTTGAAGAATTGGCCAAATGACTAAGCTCTCCTGTGGCCCTCTGTGGAAAGAAAACAAAAAGTGGGAGAATGTTGGGTATGTGTTATATTCTTTCCACGACTAGCCCCACGCGCAGCGCCCCGGCGAAAATGTTTTTGGTATGCGGTCCCACTCATATGCGGACGCACCCATGTTTTGTGCATGAGTTTGCACATGGTTTTGGGGTACGATGGTTTTCGGCCCCTGGTATTTTGTAGATCCGGTCAAGGGAACTACGGTTATGTTCTAATCCAGGGTTAATGGATTGGGGTTTATGTATGCTTCGGCATGTATATATATGTGTTGTAACACTAAAAGGAAAATAATGAAAAGTTAAGCTGGTTGTCCCAATTTGGGATCCAGGGGAAAATCTCTGTGTGTATCTGTTTTATGTTTTATGCTCTCGCTATTGTTTATTTTCTATTATAAGAATGTAGATAATTTCTGTTCAGGGTTAAAACCTACAGAGTCCACCTCCTCTTTCTTCTATAAATACTACTGCAGAAGAAGAGAAGGGTGTTGGTTGATCACTAGTTGTGAATATTGGAACTCTCTGAAATAATACATGGTCTGTTGAAGTTGAAGAAGAAATTGAAGTCTTGGAAGCCCTGATGATGTTTTTACATGCTTTCTATTGAGAATGCTCTATCATTGGATCCATGAGCTTGGATGTTGGTGAAGTATTCTGAACTATTTAGTGTTTTCCCCTGTTTTCATTATGTTCCATAATTTCTTACTACAGTAGGTTGAAAGTTTTAGGCTAAGAAATGACTCCTGGAAGAACCTTAGACCTATTCACCCTTCACTGTTTTATGTTTTCTTCTGTTGAAGTATTTTAGAGTCTTTAATCTCTCTCTTTAGTCTTCATGCTTGTTTATTTCCTTAACAGTTCGAATAGTTGGTTTCAGCATGATTTATGGTTTTCCCTGCTTGTCTGCTGCCACTTAAAAACTGTTATTGAAGTCTCCCTTTGAAGTTTCTTGTTTATAGTGAGTCAAGGAGTTCTGTTCTGATCTTGCCCTTTGCCCTTGCTTAGACAGTTGTCTTAAAGGTCTTTATAGTTGTAATCATAGATGTGTTAGGTGTTCCCTCTTCTATGACTGCAATTATCAGTGAATCTTTTATGTTTTCTAAGTCATTTGAAATAAAATCTTTGAGGAAATAGGGCGTTCCTCGAATCTTAGATTTCATTTTAAAATTTTTTTTGAAATCATTGTTTGCTTAAAGTTGTGATTTGTAGAATTCATGGTTAGCCCTATCTATCAAATGGCTCTTTATTGTTCAAAGTCGTGTTTTCAAATTCCCTTTGTTGAGAATTAAGCTTCTCTTTCCAAATCATTGATGTCCATCTCATTCCAAAAACCAAAGGATCCTGTGGCCAAGTTAGATTTTCCCTCTGATATCCCATATCCATTGATAAGTTTGTTATGATCTCTTCTTGACTCCATTGCCCAATGAAACAGATGTTTTTCCATTCTACCTACCTTTCCTTGATCTTTCATATTCTGCTGTATCAATCCAACCAAACAAATAATCAAACACCAGCACTTAATAACTAGTCTAAAATCCATACTCCAAGCACACAAAATAAACCTTTGCAAAAAAATGTTTGAGATATCCCTCTCTGAGAACAGGAGGACTAGATCCTGTAACTCTAAAGATTGGTTCTGATGTTGCCTTGTCTTTTGATTTGCCAAACTATCAAAACACAAGACACCAACACATATGAATGCTGGCTGAAAAGGGAAATGCATATGTATGGAAATATGGAGCTCTAATGATGCCAAGATTCTAGATCTGGGCATTATGATGGAAACCTAAGATAACCTAGAAGGGAAATTCCAGATCTATGAGATTGGAAATTTACCCTCTTGGGGTTTGATCCCTTGACTGCTGGGTTATGCAGATCTGAAGCCAGATCTAAAAAATAGATGGCTCCAATATGTCACAATGTCAAATCTAATTTTGAAGGGTTGATCCCTTCACTAGATCCTCAAGCTAGAAACTCAAGGTCTAGCTCCTCAATCCTCCTTTGATGATTGCATATGCTACTACACAACCGTTGCCAAAAACTATGATGTCAAGGATGGAGGCTCTCTAGCCTACTACTGAATAATGCAATGTAGCTCAAAAAATATGGAAACAGTGAATACAAAGTGAAGGAATGGTCCTCCACAGTATTTCTAGCTGAAATGTTGAAAACTTCCCTCCTCCAAAGGATCTATAGGAATGGACTGTGCAATCCTAGACGGGACTGTTGTTGCATGGAGGTATGATATGTTTGGTCTGATTCCTGATACAGATATGAAGTGATGGAAGGTTGATATTTGTAATATCCCAAAAGGGAAAATGCAACAATACTAAACATTCAAGCATTAAAATAACATAGTTCATCTAAAGAAAATCAGGAGGCCAATAAAAAGGCTCTTCAAAAGTATTTACAACAGCAATTTAGATGTATAATGAGGCCCATAAGATGCATAGCTAGAAATACAAGATATCAATAGAAGAAAATCGCTCAAAAGAGGTGCTACAACCACATGTATGGACTGAAACTGCCTTGACAACGTTATTTTATTAGGCTGCAAACTGTTGTTGATTACATATCAGATCTAGAGCAGATCTGTGCATAAAAAATAAGATATATAATAGATCCATGCACTAGAAAGGCTCCTCTTTCAGATCCCCTTGGGGTTTTGAGCATTACACCAAGTATAAGCAGTAGATCTGAGATCTAAGAATGCAAATCTGCAGAAATATTTAGTGATTCAGAAGTATTAAAAATATGCAGATCAGATCTGAAATATACAATGTATAGATCTCCTCCAATGGATCTCAAAGTGAAGGGAATATCCCCAACACTTAGAAACCAACTCTCCAAATGGTGCACCCAAACTCCCTACAACAACACCTATAGGAATTGTTAGCCACCCATAAAAATATGTCATATCAGATGGTAGCTAGAATATGTTGGACAACCTTCAAGAAACAATTTCACTGCTGAAATTGTTGGTGCTTTAAGTATTTTTGATGAAATCCTATCCTTTGGACAATCGTCACTGCTTTTCCCCTTCAACTAAGAAATCCTACTGATTTCCAAGCGAGAATACTGCTGCAAGCACCATTTCCCTTCACCCTTTTTCCTTTTCTTCCAAATTAACCTCATTTTCATATTTCTCCCTGTTTCCACTTCATGAAAATCCATTTCCTAAGGTTCAAAGACCCCTTCTTTTCCTTATCGGAATCTCCTAATCCTTTCAAAAACCATTAAAAATCCATGAAACATCCATATTCTCTATGAGTTAGACTTAAGCCCCCTCGGGCCAAGTTTCTAACCCTTTTTAATGCATGTGCCCAAGCGCCAGAACCAGCTGCTGAGCCTGTCAGGCGCTTATCCGTTCCAAATGGTCATTCCGCTCGAAAAAATTAAAAACCTTTGATAATTATGTTTTTCGGGTTTTATTTTATTTTTATAAACCCTTCCGCTGGTTCGTTTTATTATTCAAACTCTACCGTCGATCTGCTCCCCAGATCGGACAGTGCGGAGTTCGTTTCCCAGTGGTCCCCGCAGTCCATAAGCCGTTTGCCCATTCCACGCTGTTTACATCGCACCGCTTTCAAGCGGAAGGTGGTTTCACCCCAATCGCCAGCGATCCCATACGTTTTTTGACACGCGTCTCTTGTACTTTATCAAAAAATGCCGTCTATCGCGCGTTATAGTTCGGACCAGGACGCGTGGCGATATTCACCTCTGCCGTTTGATTTGAGCCCTCTCATCCAACGATTTTCGCTTGTCAAAGATGTGCTCGTGATAACCGGGCCATCGTACAACGGCAATCTCATCTCTGCCATCGATCTGATCTGCAGATCGATAGTCCAAAATCCATCACCCAGATTCTCTCCATTTGACTTTCAAACTCCCCTCCCGACCGTCGATCTCTGCGCAATCGACGGCCTAGAATTAATCTTTCTTTCGCCTGTTCTATGATATCTCCAAGTTAACCCCGACCGTTGGATGATGCCATCTAATGGCCCCGCTTCTCCACATGCCTTCCGATGCAGCGAAACCTATATATGTAGGATTTCTTGACAATTTGTTCGTTTTTGCAGGGTTTCAAAGGTTTTCGTTATAAACTAAGAGAATTCAGAAACGGAGGGTGACGATCCTCCCGCCTTTGATCAATCAATGGAAATTGCACGCAAGTTCCAAATTCACGTTTCATTGATGATTTCTCAGAGAATTCATGCTTGATAAGCCCTGCACAACCCTGCACATCAGCAAGAAGACCATGAACGAGCACAGTTGAAGAGTATCAGCGCCGAAGACTAAGATATACCAAGATAGAGGATTAGAGACAAGTTTTACGGGGATTACGGCTAAGACAGTTATCAAAAGCCTAACCCCCGATTTAAAACACAAAACCTAAAGTGTTTTACCAAACAGTGAAGCCTCCACCATCTGCATTTGAGGCGAATTGATTCCTTAGCTATTACACAAGCCACCTGCTGCCTCAAACCATTCAAAACAGAGGCCGAAGTTATTGATTAAAGAAATATCTGCCTCCAGCGCTGCCAAGAAGTAAATTCTGCCACAGGAAACTAATGCAAACAAATATCTGCAGAATTACTCCATATTATGCAGAGCCTCAAAGTCAACAAAGCTCCCATCAAGCTTTAATATTAATTGTAAAATAGTTAATACAGAGAACCACCTGTAAAATTCTTCATCGAGCCCCTCAAAGGGCCGAAAAGTCTTCACTCTGTATTAATTTCCCTTGAGATATTTTGATTAGATCTCACCTCCTCATATTCCTATAAATACTTCTGTAGAAGATGAGAGGTTGTTGGTTGTTGGTTATTTTTGATTACAAGTTGTAATACTGAGACTCTTTGAAATAAATACATAGTCTGCTGAAATTGAAGAACAAATTGAAGTCTTGGAAACCTTGATGATTTTGTTGCATGCTTGTTTATGAGAAGGCTCTATCATTGGATCCATGAGCTTGGATGTTGGTGAAGTATTCTAACTGTTTAATGTTTTCTCCTGTTTTCATTACGTCCCATGATTTCTTACTACAGTAGGATAGAAATTTTTAGGCTAAGAAATGACTCCTGGAAGCACCTTATGCCTGTTCATCCTTCACTGTTATATGTTTTCTTCTGCTGAAGTATTTTAGAGGCTTTAAACTTTCTCTTTAGTCTTCATGCTCGTTTATTTCCTTAATAGTTTGAACAGTTGTTTTCAGCATGATTTATGGTTTTCCCTGCTTGTCTGTTGCCACTTAAAAATTGTTATTGAAGTCTCCCTTTGAAGTTCTTGGTTTACAGTAAGTCAAGGAGGTCTGTTCTGATCTTTCCCCTTGTCCTTGCTTAAATAGTTGGCTTAAAGGTCTTTTATAGTTGTAGATCATAGATGTTTTTTAGGTGTTCCCTCTTCTATGAATACAATTATCAGTGAATCTTTTATGTTTTCTAAGTCATTTGAAATAAAATCTTTGAGGAAATAGGGTGTTCCCTGAATCTTAGATTTCATTTTAAAAGTTGTTTTGAAATCATCATTTGCTTAAAGGTGTGATTTGTAGAATTTATGGTTAGCCCTGTCTATCAAAAAACTCTTTATTGTTCAAGTTATGTTTTCAGATTCCCTTTGTCGAGAATTAAACCTCTCTTTCCAAATCCTTGATGTTCACTTCATTCCAAAACAAAAGGATCCTGTGGCCAAGTTAGACTTGCCCTTTGATATCCCATATCCATTAATGAGTATGTCGTGACCTTATTTTGACTCCATTTCCCAATGAACCAGATGTTTCTTCTTTCTATCTATCTTTCCTAGACCTTTCATAGTTCTGCTATATCAATTCAATCCAACCAACCAAAAAAACAAAAACCCGCACCTAATAACTAGTCTAAAATCAATATTCCAGGCACACAAGATAAACCTTTGCAAGAAAACATTTGAGAGATACCTCTCTGAGAATAGGAGGACTAGATCCTGGAACTCTAAAGATTGTTTCTGATCTTGCCTTGTCTTTTGATTTTCCAATCTATCAAAACATGGGACACCAACATAATGGCGATCACGGTGGGACTCAAACCCACAATATCCATAAGCCCTTGTGAGTAAAAAGCAACTTTGTCAAGCACTACCGAGAAATGGTAATTATGATTAAAACTTGTTTGGATCAGTAACAAACTAGGCAAACCCTAGGATTATCATGAGGCTTTATCTAACCTTGAAAAATCAGCTAGCTTAGCCATAAGAGTAGACTGTCTTTGTCTCACAACCATAGCTAAGTTTTGAAACAGAGTTAGGATATTCTTAGAAACCACATAACTGAAAAACAACTCAGAAAATACCAAAAATATTTCAGATTGGTAGTAAAACACTCACTCTTACATTTCACTTACCTCTTGTTGTGTTTTACCCTATACTCTTAGACAGAGTCTGGAAAGGGCCAGGTAGCCTCCGGATCTCATTCTCTTTTAGAGGTGAAATATCTGGTGAATTCCCTACCAGTCAATCTCTGGTTAGAGTTTGCTGTGTTCTGGGATATCCTTGAAAAGGGATATTTCACAAGTACTGTGGTGGATAGTGTACTTCCTAGAAACACCTTGAATCTTCCACCTGGCGACTCCACAATCCTGAACAGACCTTAAGACTCCACTGGGAAGAACCCTTATCATCACAACATCATTTAAAACTCGGTTAGAGGACTGTAGGATTAAAATCATTCGAACAGACTAGTTAACCTCTCAAAGATTGTCACATCTGGTTGAAATTGTCTTGTTTATTTGGGTATGAGAAACTCAGCATAGTGGCTCCTAGAAAGATTTATACTAGAGCCTACCCTGACCCGAACCCACTTGTCGAGGTTTACAACCCTGAAAGTATACTTAGGAAGTCTCCTAAGATTAAATTTTCAACTGTTTCTAGATCACCCTTGAGATCTAATTCAGTCCCTGAAAATCTTGCAGCCCTACACCAATCACAAGTAGACTTAAGAAATCCTTTTAGAACTAGGTCACTTGATGATATAATTCAGATAGATCCTGAGTCTTCACTTTCGTCCCCAGAAACAAGTGAACAACCTAGTAGTAGAGAAACCACACCACCTGATTTATACTTTCTTCTCAATTTAGGTGTTTCTCATCCAAGGTCAGCTCAACAACATACCCCTGGTACATCCACATCTGTCCATCCAACATCCACTGTCCAAACTACTCCGTCTCAACCCACTTTCCCTCTTGTTAGTCCACCCCCACCACACATCATGGCAATGTGGTATGCTCCCTTAGTCCTTCCTGTACGATTAGTAAATCTCCCACAGGACTACCAGTCCAAAATTCCATTATATGATGCTAATAGTGCTACAACCACAACACAACATGTGGATAGGATGGATGACTACTTTGACAGAAATGAGATCGATGATGACTCGGTCAAGCTTAGATTATTTGCTCAGAGCTTAGGGGGAGAAGCAAGAAAATGGTTTAAAGGTTTAGCCCCCCATAGTATAAATTATCTCCAAGGCTTTCATCAAACATTCTTAAACAAGTGGGAAGTAAAGAAGAATCCTCTTCAAGTCCTTTCTAATTACAATAACCTCCATAGAAACCCCGGGGAAAGTGTGCAAGCTTATTGCACTAGATTCAATAGTGTGTATAATGCACTTTCCCCAGAACTAAAACCTCCACAGGGTTTAGCTTTGAACAAATTCCCTGAAGGGTTTTACTCTGACATGAACTATTCACTAAGAGAAAGAGACTTTGCAACTCTTGAAGATATTCAAAGGGGTGCTCTTTCTGTGGAAGTCAACTTAATAGAAAAGAGAGCGAGAATGAAAACTGAAAAGATAGTATCTTTTAGAGAGGAATCCCCTCCTTCTACTTCAAGCTCAAAAATGGAGAGAATGATGGAAGAGATGATGAAAGAGATGAGCATAATTAAGAAAGCTCAAGCAAATCAAAACCAAACCGCACTTCAAAACAATCTGAACAGAAATAGAAATCAGAATTATAGGAGAGACAACAATCAAGACAAGAAAAAAGAAAGTGACCAACAGATTAGACCTCCCTTTCAACAAAACTATGTAGATCAATATGAGGAAGACAGAGAGTTGGAGAGGTTGGAAGAATCACATGTAAACTTGACTGGATCAAACAGTGGGGATGATGTTTTCCTCACTGAGGAAGAAAAAGGTTTCTTCTCCTCTGATCAAAATACAAAGACCTATGAAGATTCTGATGACTATAGATTGGGATTTGAAAATGCAATCATGGAAGTGCACAAACAATACGATCTTAGGAGCAAAGGGAACATAGATAATTCGAAAGATAAGAACGTTAATACTGCTGTCAAGAAAAACACAGAAACTCAGCCTAAAAGGGCAGCAGAAAAACTCAACAGTTTGTCTTAAAAACCAGACTTAAACAAAGACAAAGGTGTCCAACTAACTGTTGAACAGAGTACCCCCAGCACTTCAGCTAGCGGTCCTAACAAAACTGTCCCAATTACCGGTCCAAACAAGGTTCAGCAAGTCAAGGTTGCTAAAAAGAATTCAATTGAAAAAACAGATGTAAATATCAACAAGTAAATTATTCCTTTCAGCCTTGAGGGAGATATTTCTAAGATAAAAATTACCATCCCCCTAGCCGAACTAGTAACCCAAGAGGTGTATAAAAACCAAGTTTTGAAAGCTTTGAACTTAGGAAGAGATACTGACACTTTAAACTTGACAGTTGACAAACCTGAGTTGTTGTTCGGTCCCGAAGTTGAAGGAAAATATCAAGAAGGACCCGTCCCTCCCTCCTATGTTAGTTTGAACATACATGAGAAAATTTTACACAATGCCATGTTAGATTCGGGAGCTTCACACAATCTAATGCCCAAGGTGGTAATGGAAAGCTTAGGCTTAGAGATTACCAAACCATACAAATATTTATATTCCTTTGACTCAAGTAGAGTCAAATTTTTGGGTTTAATCAAATATTTATGTGTCAATTGAGCTCAGATCCCTGCTAAGAATCTAGTAATGGATATAGTTTTAGCTGACATTCCCCCTAAGTATGGCATGCTCTTATCACGATCATGGGGAGCCAAACTTCAAGGAAGCCTTCAAATGGACATGTCTTATGCCACCATCCTTGTTTTCAACCAAAACAGAAGATTATACAGAGAATCCCACATGAAATACATGGTGAGCAACGTGGATAAACCAAACAACACTCCAATATATTCTATTCATTCAAGTTTAGATTCCTTTATCTTATGTAATGAAGATGAAATCACTCTACCAGATAAGGAAAACATAGACCCAATCAGTTCATCAGACCAATCAAATTTTCCCTCGAATCAACTTCAAAACATTGACACTCAACATCAACAAGAAAATGAAAATGAGTCAAACATACTTTGGACAGTAAACTTTGATGGATCCTGTAATAAAACAAGTGTAGGAGCAGGTGTATGGATCCAAAATACCAATAAGATTTTTTCATATAAATTGGATTTCCCATGCACTAACAATATTGCTGAGTATGAAGCACTTCTCCTAGGCTTACAATTGCTTAAACAATTACAAGCCCAGAGGATAAAAATCTTAGGAGATTCTGAACTTATCATAAAAAAAATTAAAGGAGAATACTCAGCTAGAAATCCAAGGCTTAGGGAATATCAGAATGCTGCCCTTGACCTATTAAAAACCTTTGAGAAATATGAACTCATTTTCATCCCTAGAGCACTAAATCATCTAGCAAATGAACTCGCTTTCAATGCTAGCAATTGCCAAATACCTGAAATAAATCAACAACTCAGTGTAAAAGTGAAACATAGGCTTGCTGTACCTGATAACGAAGATCACTGGTAGGTGTTTGAGTCTGACAAACACATAGATGATTTCTTGAAATCCGAGAATGATTTCAGCATACCAATATCAGAAAACAACCATGAAGAAAATTGTTTATATATTGAACAAATCCCAGAAGTTGAATTGACATACCCTACTGATATAAATCATTATGAGAATCCTTTTGAAGCAGAGATAATTGACAACGCAGACCAAGAGGACTTGGAGGTTTTACAATGCAAAAATGATAAAATTCCAAGAGGTCTAGCACCTTTAGAACACCTTTTTGATTTTAACGATGTAGCCAAAGAACCAAGAATGGAGCCCGTGGAAACAAGTGTGGAAGAGCATAACATAGGCAGTCTAGCAGAACCCAAGACGATCAAACTATCCAGCACTCTCCCAGCTCATGTAAAATTGCAATATATAGAGCTGTTCAAAGAGTTTAAAGATGTTTTTGCTTGGGGATACAAAGACCTAAAATCATACGATACCAGCATCATCTAGCATAAAATTCCTTTGAAAGAAAATCAGAAGCCTTTTAAAAAAAAACTAAGGAGAATAAATCCCCTTCTACTCCCTTTAGTTAAGGCAGAAATTGAAAAGATGCATGCTGTTGGGATCATAGTACCCATTAGATTTTCAGAATGGGTATCAAACTTAGTTTCTGTTATAAAGAAGACAGGGGAAATTAGGTTCTGTATTGACTTCAGAAATTTAAACAGAGCCTCTCTAAAAGACAACTACCCCTTACCCAAGACGGACCATATACTTCAAAGGGTAGTTGGGTCAAGAAGAATATCCCTCTTAGATGGGTTCTCAGGTTATAATCAGGTGTTAGTGCTCCCAAGTGATCAAATCAAAACTGCTTTTACCACGCCTTGGGGCACCTTTATGTATGTCAAAATGCCTTTCGGTTTAATGAATGCAGGGGCCACCTTCCAAAGGGCCATGGATATAGCCTTCTCTGACGATATTGGCTATTTCATAATCATTTACCTTGATGACATAACTGTCTTTTCAAAAACTGATGAAGAACATTTAATTCACTTAAGAAACGTTTTTGAGAAATGTAGGAAATTTGGCTTATCATTGAACCCCAAGAAGACACTTTTTGGTCTCCAAGAAGGCAAACTTCTTGGTCACATAATTTCAGAAGAAGGAATCAAGATCGACCCTACAAGGATAGATGGCATACTACAAATTATCCATCCAAGAAGCCTCAAAGAATTACAATCTTTCATTGGAAAGATAAATTTTTTGAGAAGGTTTATCCCCAACCTGGCTGAGCTATTAAAAAAAATTACAAACATGCTTACGAAAGATGTTGGTGTAAAATGGACTTTACTAGCTAAACAGTCATTCGAACTGGTCAAACAAGCTCTTACTCAAACACTAGTCCTGATTATTCCAGATTTCACCAAATACTTTTATATCTTTTCTTTTGCATATGAGCATACAATAGTTGCAGTTTTACTTCAAAAGAATGATCTGGGCCAAGAACAACCAATATCCTTCTTTAGTAGGGCCTTAAGAGATGCTCCTCTCAAATATAACATCATGGAGAAGCAAGCCTTAGCATTAGTGAAAGAATTAAAATACTTTAGGGTCTATATTTTACACTCTCACGTAATTTCTTTTGTCCCACATACTGTTGTTAAGGATATTCTAAGTCAAGACCCTAATGGTAAAAGGGGAAAATGGATTGCAACTATTCTTGAATATGACTTAGAAATCAGGCCCACTAAGCTAATTAAAGGACAAGGATTAGCAAAACTTATGGCTGAGTCTAACTTCCAAGCACTAGACATGAATATGGTAGATGTGTTGGAAGAAGTAGAAGAATTTATCGCTCCTTTCATTGAAGAAACATTTCTAAATTATCCTTGGTATGCTAACATTAGTTATGTGCTTTTATATTTAAATGCTCCTTCGTGTTTGTCTAAAACTAAAGCTAGGTTTTTGAAACAAAAAGCTTTGAGGTTTTTCATATTAGATTGGGTGTTATATTGGAAAAATGCTGTTGGAATTTTGCTTAAATGTTTACTGGAAGATGAGGCAGGGAAAATTATGCACAAGTTACATGACGGAGAATGTGGAGGACACCTCTACTGGAAGGCCACAACAAAATAAATTCTCAGATCAGGTTACTATTGGCCTACCCTTTTCCTAGATACTCAAAAGTTGGTCATGTCTTGCCATAAGTGCCAAATCTTTGATGGCAAAAGAAAAATTCTTCCCTTATCCTTACATCCTATCAGAGTTGAGGCACCTTTCCAACAATGGGGGCTGGACTTCATTGGGGAAATTCACCCATCCTCCTCAGCCCAACATAAGTGGATCCTCACAGCCACAGACTTCTTCACCAAATGGATAGAAGCTATACCCTCCAGAAATTCCAATGACTCAGTCATTATCAAGTTTCTCGAAACCAATATCCTATCCAGATTTGGTTGTCCCAAAAAAATCGTAACAGACAATGCTGCTGCTTTTAAATCAAAAAAGATGGTTGACTTCTGTTACAAATACCACATAACCTTGGGCCATTCCACTGCTTACTACCCCCAAGGAAATGGATTAGCTGAATCTTCCAACAAAAGCCTCATCAATATAATCAAAAAATTGTTGGAACAAAATCAGAAATCATGGCACAGTAAGCTGGTTCATGCCTTATGGGCTGATAGATTAACTACAAAGAAATCAATCAATATGTCCCCCTATCAGCTAGTTTATGGCATGGATGCATTTTTCCCCACCTCGTTAGGAGTTCCAGTTATGAAGCTCCTTCAAGAAGTACAGGTTGAAGAGAATGATATGCAGAGGAGAATCAATCAAACCATCCATTTACAGTAGACCAGAGAAGAAGTTTATGAAAGAACACAGCTAGTCCAAGAAAATATGAAGAAGCTATTTGATAAGAGGACTAAGGCAAACAATTTCCAAGTGGGGAATGTTTTCCTCAAATGGGATTCAAGAAAGGAAGAGAAGGGAAAACATGGCAAGTTTGAGAACTTGTGGAAAGGGCCATATATTGTCCATGCTGAGAGGGGTCACAATGCATTTTTCTTGAAAGAATTGGATGGAGAAGATCTATATGGAGGTCCTGTCAATGGCAGGATGCTCAAACATTACTTCTGCCAAGACTCTTAAGTTTCAAAGTATTTTATTTTTTCATTGTAAATATCATAGTCTGTACACTGCATTCAAAGTTATGAAAATCAAAAATACAAAAACAATAGAAAAAGAAAAGAGGGAAGATTGACAAAACAAGAAAGGTATAGCCCCATGCCAAAAGAGAGAAACAAATCTGAAAGTGTGCAAGCTCAAATGCCATTCCTGAAAAACACACTTCTAGTTAGTCAAACAGTTTAATCTTGACTAATTTGCTTTAAATTTCCTGCTAATAGGATAGTGAATTCGATCTGCCAAACTGTTTAATCTTGGCTTATCAGTAGATAGTTTAGGATAGAAATCAAGGGTTCAAACATGCTCAAAACCTGAACCTAAAAGTTTCAAAGAGAGAATGACTCAAAAATATTTTAAATTCTGAGTCAAAGGATGTAAAAATCTGGTTCTAATCAGCTCAAAACCTGAACCAGAAGAAGAGTAAAGATAGCTCAAACAAGTTTTAAAACAGAGCTGTAAAAAGAGAAGGCAACACTTTGAGTTTTCAGATCTTAAGCCTTCTATTTTTGATTTAATTTTCTGCAAAAACAACGTCTATGTGCAGTTTGTTTTTATGCCATAGATCACAACAAGTCAAACAGCTTAATCTTGACTTGGCTTTTTTAAAATTTTTGTTGTAGAAATATAGAGAATGAAAGTCTGTTGGACAGCTTAATCCCAACAGACAGTAGATTAGGTAGAGAAACATCTGAGCTCAACTGTTTAATCTGAGTTCATGGAGAAATAAGGAGTAGAATTAGATTAATTTTATGCTTTCAAAAGAATAAAATGTTGAGAAAAGATTTTTCCAATCCAAGCGCACTCGAATGAAGTAAAAATTTTAGATCAGTAGGATTGGGTACGTAGACAGGCTGTATTGATGAAGTTCCATTATTGGTCCATGAATGCTAATATGTTTCAAAGCAAAAGAAGATCATCCACAAGAGGGAGGGCAGCCTAATGGATGAGGCACAGGTTAGTTTCCCAGAGAATACAAGTCTGAAGTTCTTGATGCCTTCAAAAGGACACCATCCCCAAGTGGAGCCACTGTTAGCCACCCATAAAAATCTGTCATATCAGATGGTGGATAAAATATGTTGGAAAACCTTCAAGAAACAATTTCACTACTGAAATTGTTGGTGCTTTAAGTCTTTTTTATGAAATCCTATCCTTTGGACAATCGTCACTACTTTTCCCCTTCAACTCAGAAATCCTGCTGATTTCCAAGCCAGAATACTGCTGCAAGCACCATTTCCCTTCACCCTTTTTCGTTTTCTTCCAATTTAACCTCATTTTCATATTTCTCCCTGTTTCCACTTCATGAAAATCCATTTCCTAAGGTTCAAAGACCCCTTCTTTGCCTTATCGGAATCTCCTAATCCTTTCAAAAACCATTAAAAAGCCATGAAACATCCATATTCTCTATGAGTTAGACTTAAGCCCCCTCAGGCCAAGTTTCTAACCCTTTTTCATCCATGTGCCCGAGCACCAGAACCAGCTGTTGAGCCTGTCGGGCGCTTATTTGTTCCAAATGATCATTCCGCCCGAAAACATTAAAAACCTTTGATAATTATGTTTTTCAGGTTTTATTTTATTTTTATAAGCCCTTCCACTGGTTCGTTTTATTATTCAAACTCTACCGTCGATATGATCCCCAGATCGGACGGTGCGGAGTTCGTTTCCCAGTGGTCCCCACAGTCCATAAGCTGTTTTCCCATACCACGCTGTTTACATCGCACCTCTTTCAAGAGGAAGGTGGTTTCACCCCAATCGCCAGCGATCCCATACATTTTCTGACACGCGTCTCTTGTACTTTATCCAAAACCGCCGTCTATCGCGCGCTATAGTTCGGACCAGAATGCGCGGCGATATTCACCTCCGCCGTTTGATCTGAGCCCTCTCATCCAACGACTGTCGCTTGTCAAAGATGCGCTCGTGATAACCGGGCCATCGTACAGCAGTAATCTGGTCTCCACCGTCGATCTGATTTGCAGATCGACGGTCCAAAATCCATCACCCAGATTCTCTCCGTTTGACTTTCAAACTCCCCTCCCGACCGTCGATCTCTGCGCGATCGACGACCTAGATTTAATCTTTCTTTTGCCTGTTCTATGATATCTCCAAGTTAACCCTGACCGTTGGATGATGCCATCCAATGGCCCCGCTTCTCCACACGCCTTCCGATGCAGCGAAACCTATATATGCAGGATTTCTTGACAATTTGTTCATTTTTGCAGGGTTTCAAAGGTTTTCGTTATAAACTAAGAGAATTCAGAAATGGAGGGTGATGATCCTCCCGCCTCTGATCAATCAATGGAAATTGCACGCAGGTTCCAAATTCATGTTTCATTGATGCTTTCTCAGCGAATTCATGCTTTATAAGCCCTGCGCAGCCCTGCACATCAGCAAGAAGACCATGAACGAGCACAGTTGAAGAGTATCAGCGTCGAAGACTAAGATATACCAGGATAGAGGATTAGAGACAAGTTTTACGGGGATTACAGCTAAGACAGTTATCAAAAGCCTAACCCCCGATTTAAAACACAAAACCTAAAGTGGTTTACCAAACAGTGAAGCCTCCACTGCCTACATTTGAGGCGAATTGATTCCTCAGCTACTACACGAGCCACCTGCTGCCTCAAACCATTCAAAACAGAGGCCGAAGTTATTGATTAAAGAAATATCTGTCTCCAGCGCTGCCAAGAAGTAAATTCTGCCACAGGAAACTACTGCAAATAAATATCTGCAGAATTACTTCATATTATGCAGAGCCTCAAAGTCAACAAAGCTCCCATCAAGCTTTAATATTAATTGTAAAACAGTTAATACAGAGAACCACCTGTAAACTTCTTCATCGAGCCCCTCAAAGGGCCGAGAAGTCTTCACTCTGTATTAATTGCCCTTGAGATATTTTGATTAGATCTCACCTCCTCATCTTCCTATAAATACTTCTGTAGAAGATGAGAGGTTGTTGGTTGTTGGTTATTGTTGATTACAAGTTGTAATACTGAGACTCTTTGAAATAAATACATAGTCTGTTAAAGTTGAAGAACAAATTGAAGTCTTGGAAACCTTGATGATGTTGTTGCATGCTTGTTTCTCAGAAGGCTCTATCATTGGATCCATGAGCTTGGATGTTGGTGAAGTATTCTAACTGTTTAATGTTTTTTCCTGTTTTCATTATGTCCCATGATTTCTTACTATAGTAGGATAGAAAGTTTTAGGCTAAGAAATGACTCCTTGAAGCACCTTATGCCTGTTCATCCTTCACTGTTATATGTTTTCTTCTGCTGAAGTATTTTAGAGGCTTTAAAATTTCTCTTTAGTCTTCATGCTTGTTTATTTCCTTAATAGTTTGAACAGTTGTTTTCAGCATGATTTATGGTTTTCCCTGCTTGTCTTTTGCCACTTAAAAATTGTTATTGAAGTCTCCCTTTGAAGTTCTTTGTTTACAGTAAGTCAAGGAGGTTTGTTCTGATCTTGCCCCTTGTCCTTGCTTAAATAGTTGGCTTAAAGGTCTTTTATAGTTGTAGATCATAGATGTTTTTTAGGTGTTCCCTCTTCTATGAATACAATTATCAGTGAATATTTTATGTTTTCTAAGTCATTTGAAATAAAATCTTTGAGGAAATAGGGTGTTCCCTGAATCTTAGATTTCATTTTAAAAGTTGTTTTGAAATCATCATTTTCTTAAAGGTGTGATTTGTAGAATTTATGGTTAGCCCTGTCTATCAAAAAACTCTTTATTGTTAAAGTTATGTTTTCAGATTCCCTTTGTCGAGAATTAAACCTCTCTTTCCAAATCCTTGATGTTCACTTCATTCCAAAACAAAAGGATCCTGTGGCCAAGTTAGACTTGCCCTTTGATATCCCATATCCATTAATGAGTATGTCGTGACCTTATTTTGACTCCATTGCCCAATGAACCAGATGTTTCTTCTTTCTGTCTATCTTTCCTAGACCTTTCAAAGTTCTTCTCTATCAATTCAATCCAACCAACCAAACAAACAAAAACCTGCACCTAATAACTAGTCTAAAATCAATATTCCAAGCACACAAGATAAACCTTTGCAAGCAAAAATTTGAGAGATCCCTCTCTGAGAACAGGAGGATTAGATCCTGGAACTCTAAAGATTGGTTCTGATGTTGCCTTGTCTTTTGATTTTCCAATCTATCAAAACACGGGACACCAACAGGAATAACACAGATCTGGTAGAGAAACTACGTTGTAGGGTATAGATAATAGTTGGCCACATGCCAAGATCAGAAAATGATGCCCAATCACTCTAATAGACTCCTCCCAATAGAGAAGAAGACTCCTCCATTAAAAAAGGGTATTGGAATGTCCTAGATCTGAATGGATCTAGCCTCCATTTGCTGCAGCTTGCAAACAAAACGAAATCCTCAACAGGATCTGTGTTGTATTTGAAAGGAAAAGCTTGGCATCAAGCCAGATAATGGACTATGCAATACAAGAATCTCCCAAGAGATACTCAATGGGAAGAGGTGGAATTCCTAAACAAGAGATCCCAATGCTAAACAACATTTTCAATCGAGGCTAAACAACCAAAGAAAGCTATATGGTCTAAATAAACAATATATCAAAATATCATATCATTCAATAACCCTTTACATGCTGCCATCCTCTTCCTTATATAGATTAAGAGCTTGTAAACCCTAAACCACTTGTTGGACATTGGGTTCAATGCTCCCCTTGTGTTTCGCGACATGGACTAACTGCCTCTCGTGGATCCTAACTCTGGTGATTGTAGCGGAGACTAAGCCTGCGGGTTTTGGTCTAACGACAATTGTGATTCCAACAAGTGGTATCAGAGCGATGGGTCTCAAGTTCGAAACTCACCCGGCTCACATTGGGGAAGAGATTGTTGGACATTGGGTTCAATGCTCCCTGTGTGTTTTGCAACATGGACTAACCTTCTCTCATGGATCCTAACTCTGGTGATTGTAGCAGAGACTAAGCCTGTGGGTTTTGGTCTAATGACAATCATGATTCCAACACCACCTTCATTGAAATATTCTCTTTCACACAAACCATCTCCTTCTAGAACTACGATGTGCCTCATTGATGGCCACTCCTTCAAGATAGCGCTGTAGATTTGGTCAAGGTTGACCCAGTCAAAGTATCCAACCCCTTTCACACCTAAGGGTGCTTTGCTTACATAGCCAAGATTTAGCCTTTTTCTCATTTGGCCTGGATTTATTCTTTATTAGGAGTTTTATGAACCTCCTTTACACATTTATTTTTTAATCAAAGAAATAAAAGAAAAAATTGATATTCCAATTAGCTTAGGACTAATTAGGAATATTACAGTCCTCCCCTCCAAAATGTTGCTTGTCCTCAAGCAACTTTCAAGGACATTGCAAAATCTCCAATGGATTTGTCTCCTCCCAAGAATAAAATTTTTCGTTTGGTGAATAACCCAAATAGCTCTCATCATGAAGAAGTGGGAGATACATGGAAAGAATCATATGCTGTCCATTGGCCTTCTTAAGGCATGAGAGATGATAAATGATGGGTGATTCAACCCCCATGAGGCACTCCAATCTCCATTCTATCATCTAAACAAAGTGAGCCATCCTGGGTAGCTCATAGAAACAATCACCAATCCCCTCCTTATGCAATGTATAGGGCTACATGGCTAGAAATGAGAGTTAATATTTTTCAACTTATTCTGTCTCTCCCTCCATTTATGATAGATTTGGAGCTGTTGATCATGGGATGCGAAAATATAGTCCTCATGAAGCCAAAAGAGACTTGGAACCTCATGATTCCCTTCATTGATTCTAGGGGCCCTCCTTGCCCAATCTTCCATGCATATAGTGAATAGAGTATCATCACCATATGTGTGGTCCAAAAGAAACATGGAATAAGTGTCATATGATATATTGGATGGTGACAATAGTCCCTCCATTGAGACCATCGTTCTTCTTCTTCTTGCTGCCTCCAAACATAATACAATAAGTGGCCACCCAACCACCTTCTTGCTTCCATAAGCTTCTCCAAATCTTGAAAATAGTAGAGGATAAGAGGTGTTAGCTGAATATGATTCAAGAAACACATGTCTTACCACAAATTCTCCCATGTGAGAGGCTTTTCCCAAAGACATAATTCAACCATATGGCCTTTTGTATAAGGAAACAAAAGATATAGTGTAGCAGCCATATAATGTCCCATCTTCCTCTTGAAGCATGAATAACTATGGGAAGTTTCATTTCCCATGGACACATCCAACCAATGTGTCATCACTCCTATCATGTCCCCAAAAAATATTAGAGAATCATCATCATGAGGGATCAAAACTAGTGATACATAATCAATCAAGTGCAATGATAGAAGTGGATCATAGTCCCACATGTGGAACCAACGCAGTGCATCTCATACTTGCCTCAGATCTAGATGTTGTAAGTGGTTTTCCCACCACTTACTTGCTGCCCATAACATCTCACCATGGCTGAAAGTGGGAGATGTATTTGGTGCCTTAGGAAGGCACCCATCATGCTGGAAAATCTCCCTTTGTCCACACAGGGAGTGGCCATATTCAGAAATCATTTTGGCCCAAAGTTGGCCATGAAGTTTATAAGGTATAACAATCCTCTTTGGAGTCATGGCTTGCATATACATAGTAAAATAATGCATACAATCAGAAAATAAAACATGATTTACATAAGTATGCTCTTCACCAATAGTCCTCCTCAAACAAATGGAGTGGTGCATAGATCTATCCCCTTCCTCAAAAAGAGAAATAGAGGGCTGAATTAACTCTTCCATAGAGTTATGTTGCTACTCCATCTCCATATGGTACATGCATCTTTTACAATGATGATATATTTCTCCTTCAAAGCCCTCCCAATAGTATCTCCTCAAGATGATGTTGTTGAGCTTCATAGAATATGTGTGGCTGAAACATAACTCTTCATAGGCTCCTTGTAGTAACTTCTTCTTGAGCTTGGAGGATCTAGATAAGAAGATCATACCATGATCATAGATGACTCCATCTTTGACTAAATAGACCTCATCTTGTAGCTGGTCATCAAGAATCATGCATGTGTGAAGATCCTTGGAATATTCCACCAACAGTTGGGATTTCCAATATAGATCCAATCTCCCCCACCATGATAGCACTGTAGAAATCTGAACTGAAGCTCCTGTCATATCATGGTTCTCCTCTTTGACATGTTGAATACCAAGGTCACATGTTGGAGTAAATTTACTCCATATTTTATACCTCTCTTTCAACTGATCTTGCTCAAGACAAGATTGAAGTTCATGGAAGTCAACCTCCTTTTGAAAGGTCTCTTTCTTCCAAAACTTCCATAGTTTGGCCCATGCATACAAGAGTGTTGGTACCCTCTTGTCAAATTCAGAAATATTCTTTGTGTGTAGAGATATCATTTTCTGCCCCAAGACTATGGAGTGGGCATTTGATACCATGCTCATATCATCATAGATCTCTGAATCATTTTCCAGAACAGATAAATGTGTGGTATATGGAAATGTACAACTCAGAAGGTTGATTATCTCTCCTTGGAACCCATCAATGGTTCTCAGCACTGTGCTAGCTTCTCCCAAGGCTCATTCCTTAGCCACATATGTCACTACTGCACTAAGTTGAGAGAACACTTTATTCTTCTTCCAATCAGGGGGCCTCCCTAGTGGAATGCCTCCATGTAAAGAGACATCAAGATATGAAGTGGAATGTATGAAAGAGTAGACTGATTTGTCCCTCTCTTTGCTGCATAAAGTAGTCTCCCCGCTCATCATTGGATGCTTTCGATCCATCCTTCCTCCTCCTTGGAGTAAGTGCCTCATAACCATCACACATGATGATACTTGGGAACCATTTGTAAAGATGCAAAAGCTCCTTCCCTTGAAGCAATAACTTCATGTCCATCCCCATGTGGTGATGACTCTCCTTCTAAAGTGACAATTTTGTTACTACCCTCTTGTTCTTTCTCCTCACCAATATTTGAGAATACCTCATTATCAATGAAAGACCTTAGATCTTGGTCTTCCCTTGAAAGAGGAATCTCCATGACTTATCTAGAAGAAATATCTTCACGCAATGGGGATCTTTCCCTTGGAAAAGTATCACACAAATTTTTATCCCCTTCAATAGAAATCTGAAGTGGAGTTGGCATAATAGATCTTTCCAACTCATGCAAGGGTTTGGCATGCTCATGCTTTGCTAGCTCAATCAAAGATGTTTTAGTTTGTTTAACATAAAATATCTTCACTAATCTCCTAGTGAATCTTGCATAAGTAGATATATTTGCATTCTTCAATGAAAAGGATTCAAATAACCACCAAGCATAAGCTTTACCTTTAAGATGTAGCACTGCTACCTTAAGAGCTTCCTTTTCTGAAACTTGATGTAGATCCAAATATGAGTCTAGCTGATCTACCCAATCCTTGAATGTGCATGTGGAGGATCCATCAAAATTTGGTAGAAAGAATATACCTCTTCTTCTACTATTATACTTGCTGGATCTTCTTTCCTCCTTGAGCTGGCAAGACTCTTGGAAGCTCAAGTTCTCCTTGATTTTCCAAGATTTAGATTCATACTCCTAAAGATAATCACTCAAAGTCTCCTCCTTTGGTGCATCTTCTTCCTTCTTCTCTCTTGCAGTAAATCTGGGCATAGAATAACGTTGTAGATCTGATTGTGTAGCTGAGTGCTTGCACATATAAGATGAATAATTGGGGATTTATTCATGTAAATATCTTCTTGGGGAACCTTCATGTATTGCCCTCTTCATTTATTTGATTTCTCCTTTAAGCTCATGCAGAGTTTGGAACAAAGTTTTTGAGAACTCCTTCCCTTTCATTCATCCAGACAAAGGGGTTTGACCCTTGTATTCTTTGTCTTCTATGTAATCAATCTTCTTCTTCTGTATTTTCTCTCCTTGAAAAGACATTTTGGCTTCTTAGAATGCATAGGCTGTGCCAAGATGATGCTCTGATACCACTGTAATATCCCAAAAGGGAAAATGCAACAATACTAAATAGTCCTGCATTAAAATAACGCAGTTCATCTAAAGCAAAGCAGGAGGCCAATAAGAAGGCTCTTCAAAAGTATTTACAACAAAAATTCAGATGTATAATGAGGCCCATAAGATGCATAGCTGGAAATACAAGACATCAATAGAAGAAAATCCCTCAAAAGAGGTGTTGCAACCACATGTATGGACTGAAACTGCCTTGACAATGTTATTTTATTAAGCTGCAAGCTGTTGTTGATTAAATATAAAATATAGAGCAGATCTGTGCATAAAATATCAGATCCATAATAGATCCATGCACTAGAAAGGCTCCTCTTTCAGATCCCCTTAGGGTTTTGAGCATTACACCAAGTATAAGCAGTAGATATGAGATCTAAGAATGCAGATCTGTAGAAATATTCAGTGATTTTAGAAGTATTCAGAAATATGCAGATTAGATCTGAAATATACAATGTATAGATCTCCTCCAATGGATCTCAAAGTGAAGGGCATATCCCCAACACCCAGAAACCATCTCATGCAGGAGCATCAAAGATAAATTTTCATTATTCATTTGTGTAATTAGGGGGGTGATGATTTTTAATTATTTTATTAATTATTTTCTCATTTTTAATAAATTAAGAGAGAAAATATAAATGTGAGGATTAATGTAAATATTACTTAAATAATTAAGGATATGAGTGGAGTTGAATTAGGTAGATAATCTAGGGATTAGGAATTCCATAAACGGGACTTAGTTGAATCCAAAAAAAGGATAAATATAATTTAGATTTTAGTTGAGATTCGTGTGGAGGAATTTATGGAGTGGAATAAATTCATATTTATGTATAAATAGGAGGGTCGTGTGAGGAAGAAAAACAAGGGAGGATGTGAGAAATACAGAGAGAGTGAGGGATGGGTTGAGGGCTTTAGTAAAGGGCTGAGAGCTGAAAGGCCATCCACTGTAATATTTGGCCAAGGAATTTCTTGTGTATTTATATATCAATATATTTGTGTTTATACAAGCTCACTTTTATTTATGTATGTTTTAAGCAGTTGCAAATGTTTGTTTAATGAAGAGATTTTTTTGAGAATTTTAAATAGGAAGAAAGCACACGAATTTTTAAATATGCTAGGATCTGATTTAATCCAGTATCCTGACATCATTTTGGTATCAGAGCATAAGGTTGGAGAAGAATGTGTGGAATTTGAGGTGAAAATAGTCCACAACCTTGCATTTGATGTTCAAGACGTCTATATCTTAAATTTGATTGGAAAATAGGTTAGAGTACCTGGATTTGTTTTATTTAAACTATTTTTTCCAACTATCTAGTTCAAAACTATTACAGCTTATGAAATTTGAGGGCGAAAGTATTCAACAACGTTACATTTGATGTTAAAGAAGTCCATATTCTTAACTTCCAGTTGAAAATAGATCAAAGAGTCCGGTTTTGTGCAGTTTAAATAATCATTTCCAACAACTTGGGCCAAAACTAGTACATTTTGTGAAATATATGGTGAAAACAGTGCATAGCGTTCCGCTTGATTTTAAATGAGTCTATATTCACAAAGTGTTAGTGCAAAATAGGTCATAATGGATGATTTATATTTCATCTAGGATTTTTGAAGGAATCTAGATTCCAAGTGTTGCAGGCCTACGTGATTGCTTATGTTCAAATTCATTGTCAGGAAAGTACTAGGATTGGAGTAATTGTAATAGAGAAATGTGATATTATCAAATGAAGTCGCAAAGTTCTATGATACAGGTGCACGGAGAGTTTCGGTTCAAGAGTCCCTCGTTTGACTATGCTATTAGGTTATTTGCAGACTAGCAGAACTGAGAAGCGTTTACAGTCTTAGAAATAAGCCCGTCATTTTCTCAATGGATCTTTGGGTTGTTATGAAATGATGTTTGCAATCCAGGGCGTGATTTTCAGAGTATGTCTGAGGTTGTTGAAGTTGTATATTTTTGTGGGGAATTTGTTGCGATGGCCACTATAACTCGCTGGAAGCATATATTCTAGAAAATTTTGCACTGAATCATGTTAGATTCTCCATATGAACCTTTGTTCTAGATGATATTGACAAAAGTCTTCCAATAGTGGTCTTGATCATTAGGTGTAATTATAGAATATTTTTCAATTGTAAAGAATATTTTGTAGGGTTGCAATGAAGAACTTTCCAAGAATGCCAGGGATGGCTAGTGGCCTCGAGCTTCAGATAGGACAATTTGTATTTGCTGGAGCTTCAATTGCTATTATGGTGTTTGGCAAATATTTTTCAAATTATACAGCATTATGGCTGGAGTGGAAGTAATAGGCGTAGTTTCCATTGGAGTTGAAACCTTGAAGACAATCAACGAATGGTAGAAATATGTCGCTGTAAGCTAGAGAGACTGTAGATGTTAGACGCAGATTTTGGAGAAGCTAGGGTCATGCCATAAAGCTAGAGCTGGAATTTGACAGTGGAACAACATTGACACACCTATAGAAGAGTGTGTTGGCAGCGTGTGACTCTAGCAGTTGTGTAAGAGTCTGATTACACCGTCCATAACGCGGAGGAAATAATGGTAATTGTTATAGGTCAATTTTGGCATCATTCCCAATGACCTGGTTAACTAGGCATCATCTCCAGGACCAATGACTAAGGGTTTATAATTCCCTATCATTTCAAGTTGCTACATGCCCTAAGGCAAGAACAAGACAAATCAAGCATGAATTTAATCAAGAAAAAGGTTTCTAAGGTTTGAAGCTTATTATATAGCATGTGGGAGCTCACCAACGCTGCCACTAAGGGGACTAAGTGCATTGCATATGCAGGTAGCCCCATGCAAGGCCGCTCTGCAAAGCACTTCCTGACATCTATGGGCGCGTTGGTCACATTGGGAGCGAAATTCTCATTGTTTCGGAATCTCCACTTGGCCAGTGCCTTCTAGAAGAGTTCACATGTGTCAAGCTTCGAATCCAAGTGTCCATTTGACATATACATGACTGGGAACATGTCTTGCCTATTATTGGAAAGTCATTGATTACAAAACAACCTTCAGTTCATCTATAAATTAAGCACAGATCTGAGTGTTTGATAAGGAAGAATTTGAGTAGAGGAATGCTGGAATATTTTCAATTGAGAGCTAGATTTGTGTAATAGTTGATGGAGAGATTTATACTGTGATGGGGCTGAGGATCGTTACTGGAAGGGTCACTTCAAATCAATCATTTGGTTGTAACCTCTCCTTCTATCGGCAATAAAGAATACAACTTACTTTTCCCTATATGCATCTGTATTGGCTTTGATTTTCCATATTGCAAGATCTTAGTTGATGTATATTGTTTATGCTTTACTAATTTAGCCAACTAAATTTAATATACATCTGTATTATTGCTATCTTCTATTGTTTTAGTGTTCTTCTTGCAGGAAGCAATTTTCCTACAAACCGCTTGAATTTGAAGCTACAACGGAAGCGATAGAAGGAGCCATTTAGAAGCGCTTGGATTACAAGTAAACTTCTAATCCTTTCTGTGTGTCTGCTATGAGTTAGGAAAGGTAGTCTTGTAGTCTTTAATCTGTTTTTCTAGACTTTCATCTGTCTAGGGAAGCGTGTTTTATCCGTAATTCAAAATTCTGGCCCAACAAATTGGCGACTCCACTGGGAAGAAATTCCCTTAGATTTAGGTGACTTAGCCTCTGATTTGCTTTGTTTATCCACCCAGTAGTTGTTACACACAAAAATTAAAATTTTTCAAAGCCAAATTTGCAAAGATAGTGAGTTAAACAGTAGTATTTTTCCTTATACACTGCGCCCAATGCACCCTTAGACAGGACACAGTGCTCTGCATAACACTGTCTCCCTTTCAGGCCTGCGTTGCAGAGTACTGTCTCCCCTTGGAGACTGCGTTTACTCCTGAAACCATCCAGATTCCTTTGAATTTTCCTTTGCAATTTGCTTTAGTTTGTTTTCTGCCGTGTTTTGAAAATTTTGATCCTCATATTGACCAGTAAATCTATATACTTCTTCCTCCTTTGACTGAAAATTTGTTCAATGTTTGTTTAAATTTTTTTTTTCTTTATCATTGACAAGTTGATTTCAAATTATTTTTTATGGTCGCATTAAGAATCATTTGATTTTGAAATAGGAAATTGTCATAAAATCTTCATTTCCTTGATAGGAGAAATTGTTGTTGAAATTCTCATTTTTCCTTCAAAAGAGAAATTCATGTTTGTATTCTTCATTTCTCAAAAGTAAAAGGCATTTGATTAGTTGATTTAGTGCACCTAGTTTCTTTTCTGCATTCATAACATTAAGGAAACTGAAAAGAAAAACTTGCATTTACATGTAGGATTTTTGTGTGCTTTGCAAAAAGGAACATTAGGACATTTGCATTTAGTTTGTGATCATTGATTTGTTTTGCTCATTGATTTGTTTGCTCACAAATTATTTGCTCTCTTCCCTTAGTAGCTAGGTTTTTCATTGAAGAAGCTGAAAGTGAAAGATTGCTTATCATTTTTATTTGCCTTTTAAGAGTTTTCCAATACATCATCAGGGTGAACCTTTGAAAGGAAAATTTTAAGCAAGATTCAACATAAAATTAATCTCAACTTACCTAAAAAATAATTTTAACCATAACGATAACATTTAGAAGGTCTAGGCTAGAGACGTGTTTCGGTGTCATAAAACATAGCAGCTTTCATTAACTTGTCTGCGATACATTCCGAGTGTGATACCTCACTCCAAGTACGTAAGTATATCGTAGCTTGTCCATGTAATTTCGGGTATATCGAGTGGTGTTACAATACGATAAGTATAAAGGGGTGCTCTCACTGTGCGGTTTTGCATTAGACAGCTCTAATATAGACTTGGGAATCCACGTACCTTCGACTATATTTGGGAGGAAAACTTTAAGGTGCTATCCATCCATAGTGATTTGAGTCGGCCACCTTGTAAATTGTGATAAACCGAACACAAAATTCGAGGAGATTTCCTGCCCGTACTTCTTGGTTTGCCAGGAGGTATTCTGCAGTTCATAGTTTCTTGGTAAACCCTTTTGCCTAGAATTACCCTTTTATTTTTTTTATTTGTTTTTGGTTAAAATTAATCAGTAATCGTGGAAGAAAAAAATATTTTCCCTCGTCGATCGCGGAGATTAACTTTAAAACCACCTTTACTGCCAGAAGTTACTTCTGGTAAGTGAAGGCGATCACGATCTGTCAAATCAAGTACAATTCGTACCACTAGTGAAACATCATTTTCCCATAAAACAGAGTTACTTCAAGTTGTTTCTACACATCTAGGTTCGTCTACTGTTGTCGAAACAGAGTCTTCATAGTAACCGATGGTCACAATCCATCCAATTAGTGAGACCATACCTCTTGGACCCGACATTGTTCAACCACAAATTGATCCAGATCCTGTCTCTTCTTCGCCAGAACATTTGAATCCTGAAGTCGAACACCCGAAAGTTGTTCCTACCTTGGTCATCCCACAAAGTTCTGTAGTTATTGAATCTCCCATATCACACAGTCAAACACCTGAAATATACTTTGGGCCTGACGATGAAATACTTCCACTTGGTTTAATTGTGATTGAAGAGATCCCACAAGACAATACACCTTTAACTCCAACCCAATTTGGGGAGCACCTTTACCTGTATGAGTATTTTTCTCAATCGACATCCTCTGATTTTGTTGATCATCCTCCTTTTCAAATTCCTGTCGATTCAAAAGGGAATACATTTGCTCAAGTAACCATGTATGAACCAACATCTTTAGTTGGGCCAGCTGTTCCAATTACGTCAGCTCCTGCCCTCGCTACCCTGTCGATGTTTACCACTTCACCAGAGTCATATTTTCATGGTGGCCCTATGGTCCCATCAGGTTACAAATCATTATCTGGAATTTTATCTGGTGCATCTTCGAATCCATGGTCTTTACCAATGTCATCATCCGATATTTTAACTGGTAATCCTATCGTAAGTACTAAACGACTTGATTCATTATACACATCATCAGGGAAATATCAAGTCAGTCCTTCTGGGTCTATTCCTTCAAGTACCATATCAACTGGACTCCCATCATTTGGAGAGCAATATTTTCCGCCTTATTATCCTCCTCATGCTGGGGGGAAACCTTTGGTCACCCAATATGATAGTACTCTGTCACTTTTTGGTCAATCTAATGTTGAAACGAATGTTTGTCAATGGAAGAACACTCTGCCTATCCAACCACAAACGGTTGTACAATCATATCAACCGGTTCAACCTGTTACACCCACTTCATTACCACTTGTTAATACATCTATACCGCTGTTACAAAATCAAAATATTGTACATCAACCTTATCAAGCAGGTCCTTCAAATCAATATCATCAAATTTTGGGTCCACATACTCCAAATTTTTCGGTTAATTTACAACAACATGTACCAGGAATTATTTATTCACAAGCTGGTCTACCATTTTATGGGATGTCACAACCGCAACCGAGTTATACATATCAATCGAATCCAAGTTATCCTAATTTGGGTTATAACATTGGTGGACAAACCCCTTGGCAGCCACAGGTGCAAATGCCTCAAACCTCTTTTCAACAAGTACCATATCCAGGTTTTGGTCAACAAAATCCTCAAGTGTTTGCTATGAAAAACAACCCCTATCTAGTTTACCAGCAACAGATTCCTTATGCTAGTGCTCAAAGGCCTATTTCTCAAGCAATTCCATCTCATACTGACTATGCTCAACCTGACCTTAATAGACATTTACCCTTTGTTGCAACTTTCGAGTTACCAGATTTAAATCGGTTAACCAATGATCCAATCAACTATGCTCCTTGGTGGACGGTGATACCTCACAAATTACCCTTGAATATTCCTAAGTTCAATGGAAACCCTGGAGAAGATCCGTCGACTCATGTTATGACTTATCATTTATGGTGTTCATCAAATTCCCTGAATGATGATTCTTTTCGACTACGTCTTTTTTAGCGTACGCTCACAGATCCGGCTGCAAAATGTACATTGAATTACCTAGAGCTTATTTTGATAATTTCACAGCCCTAGCTACTATCTTTTTGACCCATTTCTAGTTACCAATCAGATATGAAATTGGAATGGAACTCTTGATTAATTTAAAATAGACTAATGCTACTCAAATCTCTGATCATATTCAGGAGTGGCGCCATCATCGCTGAATGGTTAAGACATTTGTTCTGGATCAACTCCTTGCTGAATGGTTCATTAAGTCATTGTTACCATCTAAGGATGTGGCTAAGGGTAGCGTCATCACAGAAGAGAAAGTTATCACTCATGCCCAATATTTAGACTTGATTTACACTGAATCTGGCATGCTCTATGAAAAAATCCCTAATGCGTCGAGATCTAATTTCAATGTTCCTCCTCAATTAAAGGACTCTCATGCTGGAGATAGCTTGATTGGCACTGCAAGCACACACCACACTACTGCATCTGATCCTAATCCTACCTCCAAAATTAATGCCGTGTCATTTGACAAAGGCAAAGGTAACAAGCAACGAGGAAGTAAGAAAAAGGGGAAATCAAAGAAAATGCAAACTTCTAACGCGCAAGAAAGATCATCTGATCAACCGTTCGGACCTCGAAAACCTTGTTATCCATGCATAATCTGTAATGAGGAACACTTTGTTAGGAATTGTCCTCGCCTCGCTGAAGTCTCAAAAATCATCAAGACTTCCAATGCGTCAGCTATGTTGACAGACCCATTTCCAAATCCGGACACAAATATGGTTGCTACGGATCCAACTCCTAGTTCCCAAGTGTTAATGTTATCTGTCACAAAATCTTCAACAGATATTTTGGTGTCGACGCGAAATAAATATTATGTCAGTCAGGCCACTGATCAACCTACTACCTCGAAAATGAATCCATCTACAGAATCAGTACCACCTATTGTTATTCCTGAATTGAAAATCAAGCCACCAAAGGGAGTAATTCATAAATCGACATATAATCCTCGAGCAAGAGCTGCAAAAAGTTATAATATAGTTGAAGATTTGGCTCAATCCCCTTCAACTATGTCTGCTCTTGAGGTATTACAAAATTTTCCCTCCCAAAAACAGGCTTTATTGTCTTCCATTGGTGGAATTGATCCGACTAATTCTAATCTTGTCGTCTTTAATCATACAGGCTATGTACTGCAACTACTAGCTGAATTTTCATTCTCCATACAGGTAAAATTTCTCAATCACCTTGTTCATCGCATTATTATTTATGAGGGAGGATATACATGCATTATGTCTCTAAACTGTTGGAAGTCACTTGTCTCGCCGCACTTATCACAATCATCAACGAAGTTGAAGGCATTCGATGGATGTACATATAAACCTTGTGGTATTATTAATAACCTACATTTTGAACTAGGGGGGAAAACAACGAATATTGATGTTGAGGTTGTTGACAGACCCCTTGACTATAATATTTTACTTGGAAGGCCATGGGTATATGCGATGACTGCTATTGTTTCTACATATTTTAGAATGATTGCCTTTCCACATAAAGGTACAATTACAGTCATTAATGAATTATAATTTTTTGCCTCTGCTTCACAGGTAACTGGAAGTGTTCCATTCATTCACATACCCCAAATAGAACTTCAAAAAATTGGCGTAGGACTCTTAAAGGATTCCACTCTTATGGGAACCTTTGCATTACTGCCGCTAGCGACGTCGACATAAATTGCAAGTATAGAGACCTGATACATGATCTCTTCCACTCTATCTGGCTTAAGGAAGAGTACAAGTGATTCTGATATTTCTACGTTGGATGAGTTTCTGCCACCCAACCCTATTGAGCTGGCATAACAATCAATCTATCTCGCTTGGGCGGAAAATCTGAAATCAACGTCACCAAGTGTTTGGGTTGATCGTTCCTTAGATTTTGGTACTCCATCTGATCCATTTTCCTCAACATTCTCGATAGATGAGAATATTTTGGAAGCCATGATGTCAGAAGGAGAACCATGGGAAGATTATCATCATCGTTCCCATCTTCTTGATTATGAAGAAAATGATCTTAGTGAACTATATTACCCATCCATCAAAAATTTCTTTTCGAATTATTTTTCTATTAATGCAATCGATTCCAAGAGAAATATTTAAAATATTGAAGAAACAATTTCTATCGATATTTCGACCAAACCTGGCATTGTAGAGAATACTCATGTCGGTGTATCTTGTTCTCCATCAGAACTTGAATCATATCGCTCTCTTTTTCGTGAATTTCGTGATGTATTTTCTTGGTCTTACAAGGAAATGCCAGGCATAGATACTAGTATATTTGAACAAACTATTAATATGTATCCTGATGTCAAACCGGTGCATCAACGGATTCGTCCTGTTCATCTGAAGAAAGCCGCTGCCATCAAAGTAGAAGTTGAAAAAATTTTGCGTGCTAGTTTCATTTACCTTGTTCCGCAAATTGAGTGGGTTTCCAATATTGTTCCTGTCATGAAAAAATAAGGAACCATTAGAGTGTGCGTCGATTATCGGGATGTTAATCATGCTTGTCCAAAAGGCAAGTATCCTACTCCCTTTATCGACTAGATTATTGACGATTGTGCTGGATGTGAAATTTTTTCGTTCATGGATGGATTTTCTGGCAACAATCAAATCAATATCCTCCCAGATGATCAACATAAGACAACATTCATCTATCCCTGGGGCACATTCACATATAGGAAACTTCCGTTTGGTTTAAATAACGCTGGGGAAACTTTTTAGAGAGAAATGGATTATGCTTTCAATGACATCAAGCACATTGTTCAACCATATCTAGATGATTTACCAGCGCATTCACGAAATCAGACTGATCACCCGATGCATTTGAGAGCCATTTTCTTACGCTGTCGACACTACAAAATATGCCTCAATCCACATAAATGTGTGTTTTTTGTTGGTTTCGGTTGTTTGCTTGGATTCGTAGTCTCAAAATAAGGGATTTGAATTGACCCTTTGAACGTTCAGGCCATTCTTGATTTGCCTGCGACGTCAAACTTACTTCAGATACAGAAACTTCAAGGAAAAACTAACTTCCAAAGGAGATTCATTCCAAATTATGCTGAAATGGCTAAAGGATTTACTCGACCCTTGAAAAAGGGGGTTCCCTTCCATTGGGATCAAGTTGCGCAAGCTTCTTTTGATACTGTCAAGGACACTCTTGTCCGAGTGTCATTAATGTATCCTCCTAATTATCAAAATGATTATTTCCTATATATCGCCGTGGTCGAAACAAACATTGCTATGGTATTGGTCCAAGTAGAAGACGGAATTGAACATCTGATCTATTATTTGAGTCGTAATCTCAATGATATGGAAGTTAAGTACTCATACGTAGAAAATCTTGCCTTAGCAGCTGTTCAAGTTGTACAAATATTTCACCATTATATCCTGCTCCGAAAAACGACAATAGTTTCGGATTGCAACCCCATGACTTACATCTTATCACGTCAATTGCTGGGGGGAAAATATTGAAAATGGATTATCATTTTGTAGGAATTTGATTTGGAATTTATCAAATCCAAGTCAAAGAAGTCTTTAGTTTTGGCTGAGCTTCTCTGTGAACTTCCCTTTGATAGTACTGAAACTACGTCGGAACCATCAATTCCAGACAAGTCTCTGTTTCTGATCGGATCATCTGATCCTTGGTATGGGGATTTCATCATTTATCTCCAAACCCAAACTTTTCGACCTAATACCTCTTGCTTTGAACAACGACGTATTCGATACCAAGCCAAAGATTATCTGATCATCAACAATATACTTTATTGTCACAGTGTCGATACCATTTTAAGGAGGTGCCTCACTCATGAGGAGGCCGAAAAAGTGTTAAATGATTGTCATGCTGGGGCTTGTGGTGGAAATTTATCTCAATATGCTACTGTGCAGAAGATATTCCACGCCGGTTACTTTTGGCCTACTATTTTTCGAGACTGCATCCTCGCGGTCAGAAGTTGTCATGCATGCCAAATTTTTTATCGTAAAATCTGTAAACTGCCAGTGCCAATGCATCCTGTTGTCTTTTCTGGACCATTTACGAAATGGGGTATTGACTTCATGACCTGTAACCCTCCTTCGTCCGAGGGGCATGGTTATATTATTGTCGCACTCAACTATTTTACCAAATGGGCCGAAGCAATGCCTACATTCAACAACACAGGACAAACAACTACATTTTTTTTCTTCAACCACGTTATTGCATGGTTTGGGGTCCCACAGGCTATAGTTACAGATCATGGGAAGCATTTTCACAACCACATGATGTCTAAATTGACTGCCAAGTTAGGATTGTCACATGATAATTCTACTCCTTATTATCCACAATCAAATGGACAAGTTGAGGCTATTAACAAAATTCTTAAACGAATGCTTCAACGAATGATAGGAGTTCATAAAATAAACTAGCATTTGATCCTGTACTCCACCTTGTGGGTGTATCGAACCTCGGTGAGAAACGCGACCGGATTTACTCCTTTTCAATTGGTGTATGGTCTAGAAGCTATCTTACTAATCCAATGCGAAATATCATCGTTAAAAATCACAATAGAATTGTTACCTGACACCTCTGAAGAAGAAGCGCGTCTCCTTAACCTCATCCATCTTGATGAAACACATTGTGAAGCCCAATTGGCCAACGAAGTGCATAAGAGACGTATAAAGGCGCAATATGAAAAAAATGTCCAACCTCGCATTTTCCCATAGGGCGACTTGGTCCTTCTTTATGATCAATAAGCTAATGTAATAGGTACAAGAAAGTTTGAGCCATTATGGCATGGCCCCTATATTGTCAAAAGAGTTCTTGCTAAGGGTGCCTATGAGTTAGTTGATTACGATGGAATTCCATTAGCATAGCCTGGAAATGGGTTGTATTTGAAACGTTACTATGCTTAATCATGAGCGTGGTAATTTTTTGTATTATATTGTAAATATATGCTATTGATTTGCATTCGCTGTCTTAATTTGTTTTTAGAGTTTCTTGACGTTAGTAATCCGCTTTACATTTCATCGCAGATGTCTGAATCTTCAGAACCATTTGTTGGATATGCTGATGGTGCTAGTCGTAGTATGCAGAATCTATCCTCTGCAGCGTGGGAAATTTTCGCTCCGAATGGTGAGTTAGTGAGTTTTCAAGGGATTTGTATTGGTAGATCGATGAACAATATTGCTAAGTATAGCGCGTTGATCGAACTTCTCTCTGATGCCATTTCATTTGGTATTAACCGCATAATCATAAGGTTAGACTCACAACTTGTGGTATTACAACTTACTAGTGTTTATACTGTTAGAAATCCAACACTTCTTAAAGAGTTCGACTTTTGGAAAGACATTTTTATTTTATTCAATATCAACACATTTCCAAAAATTTGAAAACATTGACTGATTCATTAGCTAATCAAGTTTTAGATAGACATTTGCAACATATGTAAAGAAAACATTCACATCATTGAATAGGATTGCACAATAAACATAGGAAAAAATTTGAAATCATATAGATAGATAGTTATAGGTTTTTACAAAAATTGTGTCCAAAACACATTGGTCATCTGACCTCAAAATGTATGCAAAATGTCATAAGTAAACTAGTGGTGCTTGTGGTAACATGTTATAGATCTATCTATCCTACGAAGTAACTGCATTCAATAGTTAGGAACCCCAATAATGTGTCGCTACAGTCGCATAGGAAGCTCCTCAATCCAACAATGCAGAATCCCAATGGTCAAGCCTTCTATGTGTTGGAGTCTCGTAATTTGGCTGATTGGTAAACCAAATGACAGAGTAACATCAGACCAAACTTTGGAGCCCTAGTACCTAGCCTTCCTGGACTCAGAGAGGGCTCTCTCTATTATGAAAAGGATGTAAACTTGTTTGCTTTTGTATATTTGATTTTAGGCTAGTTGTTAAGTATGTTTTGGTTTGTTTTTAGTTTTTGAGGGGAACTGATTAAAAGGAAAAATAGATATGGAGTTCATCAAATCAATTGGGCTATGGGGTTAGATAAGGTCAAGACTGTCTTAATGATGGACAAGTTATTACTGTAGGGACGATTTAGTCGAGGTAAATGGATTCTTTGGGTGAAAGTGAGATGAGATGAACATTAAGTTTGTGAAATACAAAGATTTTAAGCACAAATAGTTAAACAACAAGCATTCATGAGATAGGGCTGACCATTAATCTCTATGAACGAAACTCAAACTGATAGATGCAGAAAATAAACAATCCAGTGATACATAGAAGTATAAGACCCTCTAACTTTGGGAAAATCACTTTCAAAATTTTGGGAAAACAAATAAGATTAACAAACAACTCAATCTATAAAGAGGGAACTCCTAAACATCATATCTTGAGCTATCGGGAACTTTGAAATAAGACTGCAAAGCATGGACAAAGGGCAAGATCGAAACAAGACCTCTTTGACTTAACTAAAACAACCAATAATTCAGAGAGAGATTTCAGAAAAGGATTTTTGATTAGCTATGAGTAAGTAGATCATACTATGAATCATACTAGACAACATACATAATAACCATTAATGAAACAAGTAATAAGTTCTTAGTGAACCAAAGAGCAATTAAGAATTCTTTGACATGACCAAGAAAGATGAAAACATTTAAGCTGCAATGAATCAGGAAATTTGAGGTGCCTCCATGGGCATATCTCAAATTTATTCTTTACTGAACTACAGCAAGCAAGAAGCATGAAAACATGTATGAGAAACTAAGAAAACATAACAAACAAGAAACACAATACAATTCACCAAGCCATGGAATCCTACACACAATGCTCCTCCACCATCAAGCCAAGCAAGAGATCATCCACTTCATAAAACAAGTATTTCTTCAAAGCTCATAGTGCTATGTATTTCTCTCTATAACTCAAGTTCTTCCAGCTATTACAATAAATCCTCTTGGATTATATAGGCCAAGGAGGAAGAAACCCACCTAGAGCAACTAGAAGGCCATTGGCCAAAAACAAATATCTAAAACTGTCCTTGAGGCCTAACAAGGTCCAAGGCACAAAATATCCTCTAAAAATATCTTTTCGGACAAAAATAGAAAAAAGGAATCAATTTTGAGGCTTGACACATGAAATAAACTTGCCTAACGTACATTTGGCTAGTCACACTCAGAAAACTGCTTTTCAGCAAATTTTACAGGAGCGTAGCACCAGAAAAAAGTATATCTTTCATAGGAGTTTTGAGGGACTTCCCTATGTCGAAATGAGGCCCGTGATGGCTCGTTGGAAAGCCCCAGATGTCTAATTTCTAGAAATACTTGAGGTTTTCCAAAATAATGCCGGAAAATTTGTCAAAAATTATAAAGAGTGAAAAAACCAGGAGTGTAGCACCTGCTGATATAAGGGGCAGAAAGGTGAAAAATGATTGTTTTAGCCTTTTTGAGGGACCAAAACAACTTCTTTTGATCTGAAATTTTTTGAGTATGCTCCCTTAATTTTAATGAATCCAAAAATGTAATTTTCATCAACTGATGATGCTCCAAGCAAAAATGTCAGCGTGCATGAATTTATGCTATTAGGCCTAAAAATCACAAAAAATAAGATCATGTCCAAAATTGCCAAATTTTGGTGAGATAACCCCTTAAGGGTTTCTAGAAACATGCATGGAAGCTTGAGCTAGGATTCCAAGCCGAGACTAGCCTTTTCCTCTTATTTTTGCTGGGCACCTCCTTTGGGCAATTTTGAGCTTGGCTTGGGCAATTTTGAGCTTCTTTCGGGCAAACTGATTTAGTTTCTTATAATGCATGGTCATCCTCATTTGTAGGTCCAAATCCTTGTTGGCCTTGTCCAATTTAGTCTCCAAATGTTTATTTCCTCTCTCAAGCCAAGACTCCTTGTCATTTTCTATCTCTTGAACAAGTAGGTGTGTAAAAGCGTACTGCTATACAAGGGCTGATTCCTCTTCCCTTTGCTTTTCCAATGCCTTCCTAAGACCCATGGTCCTAGGCCTTTTCCTTGCTGGTTCTTCATCCTTATCATCATCAACAAACTCGCCCATGTACTCATCGAGTTTTACTTGTGTTTCCTGAGCTTCTCTCTTATATTTAGGTGCCCGAGCTTCATAGATTGCCATTTTCCCGCTCATCTGTCTATTTTGCATTTGTAGAAAGCGTATGAGGTCCTTTGACCTTTCTAGATCAGTTTCTAAGTCCTTAATTTGGGCTTCTCTGTTTTGCAAAAGTGACCTAAGGATTCTGGCTTCATCATCTTCAACATCACTGTCTATTTGTATGATGCCAAATTCCTTTTCATGCTCATGGCTACTCTCCTGCTGTTCAACCTTTTCTTTGCCCTTGCTTTGGATAGGATTCTTTGCTGTTGTTCTCTTTGGAAATTCAACAATAGCTTGCTTAGGAAGTTTTCCTCTACTCCTTAGCACCTTAGTGACATTACTAGTCACTGCTTGAGTAGTTTTCTTCTTTGCAGATTTGGTGATTTTAGTCTTTGCCACATTTGAGGAAAGAAACATGGCCCCTTGCCTAGGAGAGGCAGCAAGCACATGTCCTTGAGGACTATTTTCATGATCACTATTCACATTGTCTCCTTCATGTAGGCTGTAATTATATTGCTTACTGTTTTTGTCTTCTTCATTAGGGCTGCCTTGTTCACTGCCTCTGATTTTGTCATGACTGTCTTTAGGACTGTCTTTTTTACCCTCCTCACTGTTTTCATCAATTTTTTGCTTTTGTTATAGGCTACCACTTTCACTGTTTTCAATTGAGTGAGGGCTATCTTATTAGCTTCACTGTTTTGAACTTCTTCATGTGTGCTGCCACCAAATTTATGAACATTGATTTCAGTCTGTGGTGGGATGTCATCATCATGAGCGCCTTCTTTTGTTTTCTGCATGCTATCACTATCTTCCCAGGTTTCCTTACTTGTCTCTTGAGGACTACCTTCATTAGCTGTGTGTGGGCTACCTTCTTCACTGTCCTCAATGCTTGTTTACTACCAATGCCTTCATGATCACTGCTTTGCTGAGAAGTCCCTTTTTTTCTCTCCTTACTCTTTTCACTGTATGTTTGAGGACAACTTTTCTCTTCATCACCTCCTTGCTTGCTTTTGCCACTTTCTTCTTTATTACTATCAATTATGGGTGATGCTTTCCTTTGAGGAGTATATTCATGAGAATAAGGGGAAACATAATGAGTGGAGGGTGAGGAAGGTGCATGAGAGGGGCCTTGGGATGAAGATGAAGCAATGAGGTCAGGATGAGAAATGAAATTTTCTCAAGAGACTCCTTTTTGTTTCAGCTGGCGAAGGATGAGGACCTTGATGAGAGAATGATGGAATAGACTGGCCTTCTGCTGAGCTAGAGGCTTCTTTTGAACAAAGGAGGACATCTTGTCTATGCTCTTGCCGAGGAAGAAAGGCTTGTTTGGCAGCTGAGTCCAAGTGAAATGCATCAGAAGTCTGACATGATAGGAATAAACTCGAGAATATCTCCCCTCACATGTGAAATATTTCATGATGGTTTTCATAAGGGGGGCATAATTGCTCGATAAGTGAGAAAAAGGAAAGATAGATTGGCACTCATCCCGATGGGCTAGCTTCAGAAAGGGCTTATAGAGATTTAGGTCTAGGTATGCTTGTTTGAACCATTTTTCTCCGATATAGGGAATCTTGGTTGCCTTTGACACAGCTTTAGGGGTGAGCACAAAGTCAAAACTTGCAATGTGAACTTTCTCTCCATCTAATCTCAGGGCAAACAACTCAGTCAAGAGAGGGAAACTAGTGGCCTCTTGGATTTTATTGCAAAAGTAAAGGTAACCCACTTCTTGAAAATAAGATAAGATTGAAGGGGATGCAGTGATTTCCTTAATAGTAGTGGGTTAAAACCTATTGTGATGGCCTACCTTCTTGACTTTCCTTGGAGGCATCTTAGTCTTACTCTTCTTTACTCACTTAGAAAACAAGTTTTCTCCAAAATAAACTATGTCTTTCTCCTTAAAAACACTGTTTCTTCCTTTAAGTTTTGATTTCAAAATACCTTTATGACCAAAATACTGAGATGAAGGAAGTGATTAATACCTCTCAAAAAACTCCTTGTTGTGTTGAAAAACCCAAACTGTGCAAAAAATAGATTTTGGGCACCTTTGGGCACATTGCTTTGGGTGCTCGGGCGCCCCTTGCACGCCGGGCCGGGTAGACCTGCACGTCGGCAGATGGGCTGTGCAGAGTAGGAAAAGGGCTCGGCAGGAGTGTGATGGCCATGCAAGGTTGGCAAAGGGCCTGGGCGAGGTGGTAGAAACCATGTAGAAGTACTAGGCGAGCTTGTTGTGGGTGCTGTGTGTCGGGCCGGGCACCGTGGGCATGGGCCGGGTAGAGTGTAATGGGCTGGGCACCAGGCACTGTTCCAGGAGCATCACACTATCCCACAGGCGCGTCGTGCCCGTTCAATTTTCCTTTGGAGAGCGACTACAGGCGCGTCGTGTCCCGCAACAGGCGCATCGCGTCTTAAAAAATTTGCACAATAACTTGCCCAGGGTTCTAAAAATTGTTCTCTCCTCTGTCAGTTGCAAAATAGAATGAAAAACGTCCACTTGAGAGCTTTTTATAGCTCTTTTAAAATTATTTTGAATGTTTTTTTCCCTCCCTTTGGTGATTTTACATTTTTTCCTTTGTGCCTTTTGAAAACAGAGATTACATCCTTTGCACTTTGTATTTTGGGGCGCCCTGTTTCTCCTTGAAGGAGGCCTTTAAATATGACTGTATTATTCTTTGAAGGAGGCTTATTCTTCATAAAAAACTGGGCCTTCTGAGACTGTGTCTTTGCCTACAATTTGAAAGAGACCCATGTAAACTATATGATTTTCATTTCTCTCTTGTAGGGACAGTTTCTTGAAAACTATGTGGGACCTCTCTACTTATTATGTAGGAGGTTTTTTCCGCAAACAAGACTGTTTCAGTTCTGCTTGTCATGATTGAAAAATTACCTTTAAACCAACTATTTTTCCTTTTACTTATTACTGATGGAAACCTTTAAATAACCAATCTTTTCCTTCACAGAAACCCTTTAAACAAACTGAGTTTATTCATCTAAGAGTTTCATTTAAACAAGATGAGTGCCCTTTGCTCATCACTGAAGGAGGATTCTTGAAAACTTGTGTTTTTCCATCTACTCATGATTGAAGGAGGCACTATAACCACAAAAGTTTTCTTTCATCTCTGCTATATCATTTGAAGATCGCATTTTGAACAAGTTATCTGTGTGTGCTATGTCCTTGGTTTAGACATTTAAGGGAACATGTAACAAAAACTATTTTTAGCCTTTGTTTATCATTAAATGAACTCTTTTAAACTCTCATCTTTGTCTACCATTGAAAACTTTCTCAAACAAAATATTAACCCCTGGTGATTTTCCCTCTGCTCATCTTTGGAGGAGGCAATGCAAAATACAAATACCTAGGTTCATCAAGGCCACTGTGAAGGCCCTCTACTTATCATGAAGGAGGTATTTTGAACAAGTGGTAAGTGGGCCCTCTGCTTGTCATGAGGGAGGCCCTTTGACAATTGTGTGAGCTATTTATTTGTCGTTGACTGTAGTAGACACCTTTAAACAAACTGTGCTCTATTCCTTTTGAATGAGACCTTTCAACAAAGTTTTTTCATTTTTTAATCATTAAAGGAGGCTTTCAAACAACAATGTCTTTGGCCTGTTTATCAATTGAAGATTATCTTTAAACACAATGTCTGTGCTATGCCCTTTGCTAGCCTTTGAAGGAGCTATGTCATAAAAACTGTTTTTACCTTTTGTTTGTCATGAAAAAGGCTTTCAAAAAATTGTGTAGAGATTTTCTTTGTTATTGATTGTATTAATTCTTGAAGGAGGAGATCTTTCATCAAATACTATGCCCTCTAATTATTTGTGAAGGAGGCCCTTCCTGAAAAACTAAACTCTGCACCCACTATCTGTTCTAATTTTGAGACATGACTTCTTGCAGAACTTCACTATGAAACCTAGGGGTAAGTAATGCATTTGTCAATGATAAATGCTTGTTGTGTTTGTCTTGAAATAACCCTTCTTTATAGTAGCTATAGTTCCTTTGGCACTGAAGTTGTCCTTGAATGTTTTTAGAGCCTTGGCTTAAAGTAAGATAAAAAGGCAGTTGCTCCTCTTATACCTTTCATTTTGATGCCTGGTTGCTTAGAGGCTCTTTTTGCCAAAAGATTGTCACTATTGGTTGCATAAGACTGATTTGCAGAGCTAGCTCACATGTTTGGGAACTAATGCAAAAATTCCATTTGAGTTAACATGAAGCACTGGAGGTAGACATTACCCAACCTTTGTGTTGATTTTCCATGATGGAGGACTCTTGAATTTTTGGCGTTTTGAGTTTGAATCCTGTAGGTCTTTTCTATTTACAATCTGCACTTTCTCTGATTTCCAATAGTAAGCTGCAGCAACATGAAATCTTTTCCTGAAGTGTTCTTTTGCTCGCACTCTTCTTACTGTCATCAATATATACACCCCTGCAGAGATGCATTGATAGATGTCTTTTATCTTTGGAGAGCCTTCTTGATGTATTCATGAAGATCATGCTTGAAATTATCACTTTCTTTGGACATGGAACTTCTTTCCCTATTTCTTCTTGAATTTGAACTTTTGTGAGCTTTTCTTGAAACAAAACAAGGTGACCTCTTTGATGGTGTATGACCTAGGGATAGACAAGGGTTTTGTTTTGACAAATAAGAAGAAATGATAGCTGACTGATGTCAAAAACATGGTTTTTGACTTGGGGATAGTTTTCTTAGGGTGTTTTCCCTAAACACCACCACTTAGACCTAGACATTTTATCATAGTTTCTGAAGAGTTTCTTAGGCATATTCAGGTTATGACAAAATAATCAGTGAGAGAGGGGTAGACAACTTGTCCAATGTTTGACAGTGAGCTGTGTGGAAACAGGGGGTTTTGAAAGCAGAGGTATTAGGCTTGTGATAGCTATAGACAAGGAAGTTTAGCTGGTTTAAGACATGATTGAAAACTAAAGACCACTTCTATCACATGCTATAAGACAAGGGTAAAAAGACAAAAATTTGTTTGAGGGGTTTTCTAGAGAACAAATTGACTATTTGAGATTGGTTTCTAAAAAACCTAGACAAGGGATCTAGTCATCAAAATAGGAAAGAATACTGATGACTAACACCATGTGCTACTGAATCTCAGTCAAAGTCTTAGCCAGATCAAGATCCTGAAGGACTGCTCTCCCGACAACCCTCTCTACTGGCACATCTGCTTCGTGCTCTAGTTCCACTACTGGTTGAACATGACCAACATCTGCATTACATCAAACATTTAGTTTAGTCTTGGAAAGAAATCAAAACACAAAAACATTGTATAACCCTTAGGAAAATCAAAAAACATGGTTAAAACATTCTTACCCATTGCACCCCACTGAGCACCTTCTGGTAGTGCTAAATCTGGATCTCCTCGAAAATCAACGCCTGTGCATGCATACTCATTGATGGTGATGATCTCTCGCCGGAACCAGATGAAGAATGTAGTAGAGAACACAACAGTCAATTGGCCTGCATGACGACCAATGAGTTCTAACCATCTCTGTATCTGAGGATCTCTAGGACTAGCTATATCCAGTGTCACATGCTGTGGCTGCATCAGTGGAATCCGTTCTAAGGCAAAGGATATAAGGATAGAACCATAACTAAAATTCTTCTTCCGTCCTCCCTTTTCTTTGTTTAGTTTTTCTTTTATTTGAGATAGAACAACTTCAGACCAGTTGAAGACTATTGGCTCCATACACTCTAGTACATACTGCATATATGATTTGTTTGCTACCTGTAGTGTAACAGTGCCAACAAGTTTAGCGATTATGAAAAGGATAGTTCTAAAAGGAAAATATCTGACATCCCAGATGTTTATTTTTCCATCTTTTCTAGGTTCTACCCCTGGATAGCAGTACTGCAGAATATAATCCCTCACTGTCTCTCCTCCAATGGTAGACCTTGAGAGTGAAATGGGAAAACCTCTCCTCGATAAACCTGTGAGAAAATACACATCTTCAAATGTTATAGGAACCACTTGGTTCTTAATATGAAATGCCTCTATCACCGGATCCCATGCTCGAACTAAGAACTCCAAGAGTTCTATTTGTTGCCTCATCCCAGACAATTTGAAGTACTTAAGTAGTCCACAATCTCTTAGAGCTCTTACAATACCTGGATCATTCAAGGCAATCATATCTTGTTCTTCATGTTCTATTTCCCTCCATGTAATCATCATTATAATCTGATGGAAACCTGAAACAAAACCATAAGATCCATTCGATTCCATTTATTGCAAAAAACTAGGTCAATTTTGGGCATAACAAGAAAATCAAAAACTTAAACTGCGCCCAACACACTCCTTGACAAGATACAGTGCATTGCACATGAAATTACACCTCACTGTACCTACTATGCAATGCATTTTTCGACATTCAGGGGTGCGTTGCCCTCATTTTTGGCAGAATTTACCCTAGGGGCCTTAAAACCCTAAAAAATTGCAGAAATTGGAAATGAAATGAATACCAAAGGGAAGAGGAGGTTTATGGCACTAACCTGGATCAAACGGGGATGAAATCCATCCACAGGAATGATCGCAATCAATAGTTGAAGTTCGGGGGAAAAATCAGGTTCAGAGCTCCAAAATACAAATGGTAACTATGGAATGGTAAAAATGAATAGTGAAACTACTTTTAAATAGTCATTTAATTATTTGAAAGTTAAATTTATTGCTATGAATATAGTTTTATTATGTTTTTATCATGAAACAAGTATTTTTAATCCATTTGATGTTGTTCTGAACAGGAAATACAACTGATGAACAGATTAGTCGTGCAGATTTATTTCAAAGAATGTCGACCACAAAGCATACTTTTTCTCCTTATTTTTCGAGCTTTGTTAAAAACGAAAAAGGATTTGAAGCACACTTTTATCTATTTTTAAAGCTTCGATAACCATGAAAAAGGAAACCCTGGAGTCTTCTTTCAGCTCTTTTCAGACTCCGATAATGTGAAAAGATTGCCGAGCACTTGTCTTTTTGAGCTCGTAAAAGTAAATGAATTGATATCTACTCAGTATAAGTTTAACCCTTTTCTAGAATGAGATAGATTATTTATGAAAAAGGAATACCTTGGTTAAACATGACCAAAGAGGTTCTCTGAGATATTATTTTACACTTTTTCAGATTTGAGTGACAAATTTACGAAAAAGTACTTATGGAGTTTTCTTTCGTCCTATTTTTCGAACTCTCTAAATATGAAAAAGGACCGGGCTATCATTGTCGTTAAGCTCGTTAAAACATAAAATAGTGACGAGCTTGTCGATCGTGGAAAGAATCGAGTTTCATTCATTGCTAGACTCATTGAATTATTAAATAATGATACTTTATTCACCTGAAGGGTTGAATTATAGATCAAGAAAATGTTATCCTCCTGAAGCTTGCTAAAAAATAAAGAGGTACTGGTCGACAAATGACTGGGGAAAATTTGGGAAAAGTGAGCATAATTTCTTTATGGTAGCAAGTTGCTCTTGAACATGACACTTCCTTCACTCCATGTCCGTGACTGTTTGGGTTGGGTAATCATCTTGACAATTCATTCATACCTGTGGTTCATCATACCTTCACTTTGGTTTTGGGTAATGCTGCCAATTCATTACAGTGTCGCTGATATGTTCAAGAGAAGTCATCCAGTGAATAAACTCATCCTTCTAAAATACTCGTAAACCTTCATTCTCATGACCGTCATCCCTAAAAATTGCTATATCAAGTCACACCCTTGTCTCTGAAATCAGTAACTCCCATTTCACAAAAAGGTGACTTCTTGTCGATGACAAATCAATATCCAGGAATTTCACTTAGAAACATCAGATTCTAGTACCATGAGGCTTGTTACAACATTGACAAGATCCTCGCTTCCAGACCTTTGACCGAAAGATTTTGTTTGGCGTTCAACATCAAATCATCTATTCACACCTTACGAAATGTACTACAGTACCTTGAGGGCCATTTTCATTAATGGTGGTTCTCTTGCATTTGTTAACAGCTCACATGATTGGCTAGTAATCAAACGATGTCTTTCCATGTTCGACGACAAATCATATATTTGCATGGCTAGACTTGTACCTGAATGATCGAGTGAATGAGATAAGAAGACCCCGGATCTAGTTTCAGCCATCCGGGTTGCGATTTCAGGATTGTTGTTCACATCATCTGTATGGTGACCTTACATACATATTTTCATCCGAACTTGGGCCTTATCTGTAGGCATGTCTACATTGGGAAACATTTCAGTGTCGATGACTTTCTGAATTATGTACATGTTATTAGATTTTTTATGTGATGAAAATGGGAATGCCTACCCTTAGAAATTATGATCAAAGAGGATATATCATGATGTAATGTATTGTAATATTGATGCAGGTGACCACTCCTCTTCATCTCCAGCCCATCACAGTGTAAAGAATCTCAATCAAATGTTTTTATTATTTTGACCTCATGCTTTAGGGGGCAATTGTTATAGGTCAATTTGGGCATCATTCCTAATGACCTGGTTAACTGGGCATCATCTCCAGGACCAATGACTAAGGGTCTATCATTCCCTATTATTTCAAGTTGCTACATGCCCTAAGGCAAGAACAAGACAAATCAAGCATGACTTTCATCAAGAAAAGGTTTCCAAGGTTTGAAGTTTATTATATAGCATGTGGGAGCTCACCAAAGTTGCCTCTAAGGGGACTAAGTGCATTGCATATGTAGATAGCCCCATGCAAGGCTGATCTGAAAAGCACTTCCCGACATCTATGGGTGTGTTGGTCACATTGGGAGCAAAATTCTCATTGTTCCAGAATCTCTACTTGGCCAGTGCCTTCTAGAAGAGTTCACATGTGTCAAGCTTTGAATCCGAGTGTCCATTTGACATCTACATGACTGGGAACATGTATTTCCTATTATTGGAAAGTCATTGATTGCAAAACAACCTTCAGTTCATCTATAAATTGAGCACAGATATGAGTGTTTGATAAGGAATAATTTGAGTAGAGAAATGCTGGAGGATTTTCAATTGAGAGCTAGATTTGTGTAACAGCTGCTGGAGAGATTTATACTGTGATGGGATTGAGGATCGTTGCTGGAAGGGTCACTTCAAATCAGTCATTTGGTTGTAACCTCTCCTTCTATCATCAATAAAGAATACAACTTACTTTTCCCTATATGCATCTATATTGATTTTGATTTTCCATATTACAAAATCTTAGTTGATGTATATTGTTTATGATTTAATGATTTAGCTAACTAACTTGAATAGAAATCTGTATTATTACTATCTTCTGTTGTTTTAGTTTTCTTTCTTGTAGGAAGCATTTTTCCTACAAACCGTTTGAATTTGAAGCTACAACGGAAGCGATAGAAGGAGCCATTTAGAAGCACTTGGATTATAAGTAAGCTTCTAATAATTTCTGTGTGTCTGCTCTGAGTTAGGAAAGGTAGTCGTATAGTCTTTAATCTGTTGTTCTAGACTGTCATCTTTCTAGGGAAGCGTGTTTTATCCGTAATTCACAATTCTGACCCAATAGTAATTATGTTGAGAATTAGTGCAATCTGCTTGGAAGCCCATTGTCACTGCTACTCGAATGTTGGAATCCATGATTAAGTCTCCTCGCCTACCTGTGCTGAAGCTACAGATGTGGCTAATTATCTTCTAGATGGGGCTTGTTAGTCATCATTATTTTTCACCTGTTGTCAATGACTAAATTCTAGCTGAGTTTTATAGAAGCTGATCTCCATATGTCAATTTGTCATCTAGAAAACCCCCATAAATTTTTTTGCCTTCCGACCTTTTCAGTCCACCCATGACGAGATGAAACCTCATTATAAAATCCTACTTAACCTCAACCATACTATTCTGACCATCAGTTCTTAAGAAACAATCCAAATCTCTTCAAACAACCTCCCCTAAGTTAGGAAGTGGCGCTTTAAGACATTTCACCCTTGGCAAACTATCCAAGAGAAAAAAAAAATCCATCTGCTATAGACCAGTCATAAAAAACCTCCCACTCTGCTAATAAAGTTGGTCACAGCCCTAAGTTGCACCACTAATACACCCTTAAGTATCAGCACTACATAGACCATAATCTCAAGCTAATTTTAGGTGTTTTACAGTGTTTGATGGATCTTTCAAGGATAGGAAACATACCAGCATCTCAGAAGACAATTTTCAGCGCCACATGAGAAGACAGCTGCTTCTCAATGTGATCTTAACCCATAAGATTCAGCACAGAGCAAAGAGTTTTTCATCAAGCTCATGCGACCACATTCAAGGCCTGAAAGGACAGTTAAAGGAAAAACAACATTGTCAAGGGGCTGACAATATTAAAGACCAAAGAACCTCCTTCATTTACAGGCAGAGGGTTAAAAGCGCCTCCTTCATCTATGAGCAGAGGGCGATGGTCAAATTATGACTTGAAGAGTTTCATCTGACTCTAAGGCGAACTTGTCTTTAATAAACAGTGAAACAGTGAATAGGGTTTTCTGAAGAAAAATGATGATTGCAAGCAGAGGTGAAAGCAGTAATGTTTTCAAATTTGTTTGCTTGCCATCATACATAAGAGAACCTTTGTCAAGCATGCTCATCAAATATCATCAGAAATATCGCCAAGTAAAGGGCCTCCTTCATTCATAAGCAGAGGGCCAGGGCATTGACTGTTTTCAAGGTTTTATTGATAAAAGATAAGTGCTAAGAAACAGTAAAGAATAACTGAAACAGAGAAACAAGGTAAGAGACCAAAAGGAAAGCAGGGGTACCACTACAATCCAAGGAGGTCAAGCTTATCTCTCAAGAAGGTTTCTATCAAAAGACAATATGTAGCTCCAAAAAAACAGAATTTGAAGAGTGTTTGATGAGGTAAGTCATGGCACAAGTGAAAGAACTAATAATGATTATGTTTTAAAGAGTACTGGTCTCTTTACTCATAATAGGGTGTATTTCAAAAATGCTTATCATAGTTGACAAAGGAAATCTGATCTCATTTCCCCCAAGAGGCAACACAGCTGAACACAGTTGTTCAAAATATGCAAGAAGGATTTTGGTGTACTTTCAGATTCTGGAGAAGATGTTAAAACAAATGTAGGCATGTTCATTATTAAAAGGCCAGAGGTACCATATCAATACAATGTGAATAAAGACAGAGGATGATTAAACCTAAGATCAATGCAACTGCATTTTTGCATCTACAGTCAAGCAGCACCTGACATATGATTAGATTGACAGTATAAACAAGATTATACTCATAACATCCTGAGAAAAGTGTTAGTTTATGTTGCAAAAGGGAAAAGGGACCTCTGTCAAAATACCAAAGAAAACCTCCTACAATATAAAATATCCTCTACAGGTGTTCTCTTTTCAGATGACAAAGACAGACCAGAATATAAAAGGGGATATTGAGGTGTTAGTTCAGCTTCTTCCTCAGCAAAAGGGGGCATTGCAGATAGGTTACAAGTTCCTACATATGCACAAAGATCATGACATGTTTTCAGGTCTTGGAACCTAGTCAAAGCAATGTTAGCATGCCACTGTAAAAAGGGAAGGACCCTTCTCTATGAAATATGTCAAAGATACCAAAGGGCAGATCCTTTCTCTCTATGAAGAAAACAAATCAAGGTGCTCTACTATTACATTTTGAATAGAAGTAAAGTAGTGGGTTCTGAAAGGTCTGCGGGATTTTTCATTATTTTTGAATCACAGGGAAAAACCTATAAAACTGGCAAGTTCATTATCATTGGAGAAAAGTGAAGGCAGATAGTCGAAATTTCAATTTCTCATAAGGGTTAAGAGGGGCCTCACTTATTAACAAGTGGTTTTTACCACTATGCACATATCCAAACAAAAGATATCAGTTGTGTTTTCAAAAATGAGGTTTCAAACTTCATTTTAAAAAAACAAAGGCTTTTTCAAAAAAATTTGAATAAACCCTCTCAAGTCAAGCATAAAAGGACCGTTGGCCTTTGTGCATTTCAAAGGGATAAAAAAACCATGGCAAAATCATTTTTGAAACTCCTCAAAGAATGAGAAAAATATCCCTCTTGCTGCCCTTGAGACCAGAGAAGGAGGTTTGAACCAATAGACAGAGTTTTTAAGATTTAAAACTTCACACGGCACGCCTGTAAGTGTGCGCGGCACGCTCAAGTGCAAAGTTTACAAAGGAGTGAACGATAGTGCGGTGCGCCTGTGGGCATTGGGCCTGTCGGCCCGACAGTGACCCGGTAGCTACCTACGCGTGGCGTTCTTCTTGACGAAAGTGCCGCGCACCTGTTAATGGCTCAAACACCTCCAAAACGAGTTAAAATAAAATCAAACTCCTTAAAAAGCATCATCATCTATGTCTCAAGGTATTTCTGCTGCCTCCCTTAAAGTTTTTCAAAAGCTGTTGAGTGGTGAAAGGGTTAAAATCACAGTTTAAAACATAGGTTTGACTTTTGTGTAAAGAAATGAAATTGCTATGTTTTCCATTGGTAGAAGCAAAACATTAAAACTTGAGAGTTCTGTTGATAAGAAAAGGACATTGAACCACTCTCAAAACAAGTGGGGAAGTAAAACAGTCTTGAAGGAAAGAGCACAAGGTTTTAAAAATGAAAAGGGAGCTGAAACAGTAGGTCAGTTTGCAAAGACAGTGGACATTATATGAGCATTCCTTGACCCTCAAAACTCTCCTCCTTATGTTAAAAATATAAAAGGCAGTGTTTGGTTTTCATTCCCATAGAGCAGAGTCAGTAAGGCCACCATTGCATTCAAAGGTGTCTTTTGTCAAACTGTGTGCAAAGAGCAGTAAAGTAAAAAAGAGCAGTATTTTGGTTGAAGAAGAGCCTTGTTTGATTAAAACTCTTACAAACATTTGTTAAACACCTCAGAAACATTTCAAGCTCTGTCACCTTGTCCTTTAAACACAGTGATTTGGACTGTATAGATACACTTTGGTTGACTGTGTTCATATTGTTGAATTTATTGGTTGAGTGGCCTAAACAGAGAGCAGTGTTTTTGAATCAAAAGATTTTGTTTTTCCTTCCTCTACAAAGACAAGGGTGTCCTATTTGCCTCAAACACCAAAGCTGGGTGCCTTTCCACAGGAAATATCACTATTGACTGTGTATCTTGATTGACTGTGTTTTTGTTCTTCAAGTTTATTTGTTGAGTTGTATGTCCAGGGGAAAGACAACATTCTGAAGGAACAGGGGTCTCATATCAAAAAGGGGATTTTTTACACAACATTCAAAAACATTGTTGCCTTATCAAACAGTGAGTTGACAGGCTGGGACAGAGTTTGGTTTGAAGAACACATTTCAAAGACTGTGAGGCAGTTTGGTGTTTCAAGAGCACATTTAGCCCAAGATGCCGCCTAGGCAAGATAGCAGAAGTAGGTTACACAAGAGGTATGAGCCAATTTCTACCGAGGAGGTCAATGCACACCCATCTATCCTTTTCAATTTTCATGAGGTGGGGTGTTTGGATTTCTGCCAGAGGGTACAAGAAGTGAAAAGATTCTCGCCTTTAACACATTTGTGCACCTTGAGGTTCAAAGACAAACATTTTCAAGTGGCAGGCCTTGATTTCAAGTTCTCCCCGAGATCCATATCCAAGGCTACTAAAATCCCATACATTGGTGAGAAATGGTTCAAGCAAGCCTATTTAGACTTGGATGACTACAAACCCTTCCTCAAGCCCGAGCACAGAGAAGCCTGCACTGATATTTTCCCTTTCTCTCATCTTCTAGCCAGCTATGCTCCTCTTATGAAGATTATAATGAAGTATTTCACTTGTGAGGGGAGATTCTCCCGAGTTTATGCATACCACATCCGACTGTTGATGCACTTCACAAGAACCAAGCAGCTCAATCTTCCTTACTTCTTGTGCAAAAGTATTGATAAAATGGCCTCCTCTGTCCAGAAGAAGCCTCCATCGCAGCAAGTAGCCTCTCTATTCCATCACTCCCTCATTAAAATCATCATCCTTCACCAGCTTGAGAAGAAAGAGGTTTCTTGGGATGTTTGCATTAGTCACCCAGATTTCTCCACTATCCCTCCGGTCCATACATCCCCCACATCTCCTACTCATCGCCCCTCGCCTTCCTCTTGCAGACCTACTCCTAGAAAGCTCAAATTCACTACAGAACAGTCAAAGGAGCATGGAGAAGGAGAGGGAAGTGGACAACAAGAAGAGGAAGGGCATGAGCATGAATAAAGGGATGAACAACAGCAAACTGAAGATGAGGGGAAGAAGCATGACAATAGTGAAGATCAGCACCAGGAGCAAGAGGAAGAGAGTGCTGAATAGCAGCAACTCAGTGGTGATGAACAACAGGAACAAGAGGAAGGGCAGCAGCATGATCTTGATGATCAAGGGCAGCAGGTTGAACCACAAAATGAACAGGAAATTGAGGCAGAACAACAGCTTGGTATTGATGATCAAGGGCAACAGTTTGAGCAGCATGATATTGAGGAGCAGGAGTAGCCTGCAGAAGATACACAACATTCTCCTCATGATGTACAACAACCTTCTCAAGACACACAACAGCCTCAAGAAGAAGAGCAAATTAAATAAGATGATAAGCAAGATGACAAAGGCAAAGGAATCATGCCTTCCTCTCCTGACAAGGTCAAGCCTAAGACAGAAAGAAAGCAGGTGCCCAAGGTTGTCACTCCGAATGTGACAAGAACTCTCCATAGCAAAAGAAAGTTTCCAAAGAAACCTATCACTGACTTGCCTAGGAGGAAGAGCGCAAGACTAGCCTTCAAGGGCAAAGGAAAAGGCAAGATAGGGGAAGGTCATGAGCATGGAGGTGCATTGGATGCCATCCTAATCCAAAGTGACGACAGTGACAATGAGGCCCGGATTCTAGAAAACCTCCTAATCCATAGAGAGGGCCAAATTGATGCATTGGAGAATGACCTTCATCGGGCAAGGAACTTCAATTAATTCTTGCAGACCCAAAACAGCCAAATAAGTGCCCATATGGCTGTCTATGAGACACGAGCAATCAAGTAAAAGAAAGAGGCCGCCAAAGCCCAAGCAAGGATAGATGAGCTCATAGGAAATTTTTATGAAGATGAAGAAGAAGACCAGCCTAGGCAGAGAAGGCCTAGAACCATAGGGCTTAAAAGAGCCCTTGAGAAACAAAAAGAGGAGGAAAATTCCCTTTTCCAATCCACTCTCCTCACTGCATTTCTTGAGCAAGAGATTGAAAACAATAAGGAGGCATGGATTGAAAGAGCCAATGAACATTTGGAGGGAAAGTTGGAAAAGGAAAACAGGGATTTAGAGCTGCAAATGAGGATGACGAAGCATTATCAAAAGCTAAATTAGTTTTCCCGTCGCAAGTTAAAAGTTGCCCAAGAGAAACTAAAGGAGGCTAAAAGGAAATGCCTAGCACAGAAAGTGAAGAAATACACATCAAGACTTCTGATTTTGGCTTCCGCTTTAGAACATGTTGCTAGGGACCCTTGAGGGTCATACTCACCGATTTTGGGCGCATTTTGACACATTTTGGTTTTTTGGCATTTTTGAGTTTTTTGTCAAAACTCATGAAATTCGCCATTTCATTTCGGGGATTCGTCAAAGGAGGAAAATGGTATCATTGGATGCCATAATTTTAGGAGCACACCCTCAGTGATTTTTAGGACATTTTGAGATCATTTTCCCCCTCAAAATGGCGAAAAATGCTTGCTTTTTGCACACTCTGCCCGGTCTATCAGCAGACTGTAATTTTTTGGTTTTTTACACACAGGTGCAGTTTTGGAGGACTTCCAGGCATCAGATTGGGAAAATTTCAATTTTTCCAGAAATTAGACACTCAAAGCTTTCCAACAAGCTATCATGATCCTCGTTTCGACATCAGGAAGGCTGCCAAATGTTTCCGGAAAGTCAGGGGACCTTTTGCTGATATAAATTTTGAGTATTTTTGTAATTTTTGAACCTTCAAAAATTGTTTTTTCCAAATGTGCGTTTAGCTATTTTTGCACATGAGAAGTTGTGTAAAGTCAATTTAATTCCCTTTTTTAGCATTTTTTAGATATTTTATGGGATATTTTGTGCCTTGGGCTTTGCAAAGCCTCAAGGACAAATTTAGATATTTTGATTAGGCCAATAGGATGGCAAGTTGAACCATGAGGTTTTCCTCACTTTGGCCTATATATTCCAAAGGATTTCATTGTAAAACAAGGCTGAAATTGATGAGAGAAGAAATATATGGTCATATAAGCTTTGGAAGAAATACTTGTCTTATGCTTTGGATTGCCTCTTGGATGCTCTTGGATAAATGAAGAAGGATTGTTGTTGGATTCCATGACTTGGTAGAATGGTATAGTGTCTCTTGCTTTGTTGTTGTCTTCTAGTTTTCATTCATGAATACATGTTTTTTGCTTGCTATAGATCAGTAGAGAACAAATTTGAGATATACCCTTGGAGGCACCTCAAATTTCCTGTTTCTTCATAGCTTTCATGTTTTCCTCTTCCTTAGTTACATTAAAGAATTCTTAACTTCTCTTTAATAACTTGAGGATATTGTTGCTTGTTTCATTCATAGTTCTATGCATGCTAAGTATGATTTACGGTACGCCCTGCTTACCTATGGCTAGTTATAGTTCCATCCCTGAAGTTTCTCTTTGACTGATTAGATTATCATTTTGTTTGAACCAAGGAGGCCTAGTTCCGATCTAGCCCTTTGCCTAAAACTATGCAAATCTTGTTGTTCAAAGTGCCCAATAAATTGAAGTACCGTGTTTAGGCGTTATGGCATAGTAAGTTAAGTTGTTTGTCCATCTTAAGTGTTTTCCCCAAATTCTGATAGCCATTTCCCAAAGTTAGAGGGTCATATACTTCTATGCATGGCTTGAATGTTTATTTCTATGTATTGATTAGCTTATAGTTACATTTTGCATGATTAATGGTTTTCCCTACCATGTTTATGTCATCTATTGAACTAGTTATGCTGGAAACTCTTTGTTGTTCACAAACTTGATGTCCATTTACTCCATTTTTCCCAAAGATCCTTTCTACCTTGAATCAAATCGGCCCTTCAACAGCCTTGTATCACTGTCTGATAGCTTTCTTGACCTTTTCGACCCCATAGCCCAGTTGATCTGACATCTTTTTACCTATCTTATATCTTTGATCAGTTTCATCCCTCACAACTTAAAAAACCAAAACCAAAAAACTTACTTCATAACTAGCCTAAAATCAGAACACAATAAGCAAACACACAGATATCCTTTACACACATAGAGAGAGCCCTCTCTAAGTCCAGGAAGGCTAGGTCCTTGGGCTCCAAAGCTTGGTTTGATGTTACACTGTCATTTGGCTTGCCAATCAGCCAAATCACGGGAACCTAACATAATGGCGATCACGGTGGGACGCTGAGTAATAAACAAACTTAGTTTCCCTAAACTTTCCAGAGACCTTTAAGAATACCAATTGATTGACTTATCCGACCGCTCACTAACATAATGGCGATCATGGTGGGAATTTGAGTCAAAACATCCTAGGTATCCCTTAGGAACTCTCAAAATCTCAGTCAAACTTAGAAGAGTAGAATTTGGTTGTCTCACCATCCTAGCAAAATGATGAGTCCGTTATAGGAAGCTCTTCCAAACCTCAGGACTACAGAAAACTCAAAAAACCCCAAAACACTCCCTTAGATTGGTTTTTGACAGTATTGGTGGTGGACCATACACATATACCTCAAAACAACTAAAAATCCACCTAGCGACTCCACTAGCCTCCAGTAGGCCTTACTATTTTACCGAACTCTAGGTTACTATCCGATCGACCTATCCCATCGCTCACTAACATAGCGGGAGATGGTGGGACACTGAGTACATGACAGTCTAGAAAACTCTTATAGACTCTTTAGTCCTTTAGATACTTAAACAAGAAAGCAGTCCATAAGATCATTTAGAGTAAACTCTTTTTGTATCACCACCCTAGCAAAGTGTCGAAACAAGTTTAGAATACTTTAGACAAACCATAGGCTGCACATAAGAACTCAGAAAAATCTTAAAAAACATTTCCAGATTAGTTAGTGGTGGTGGACCATAGTTATATCTTCACAAAAACAACCAAGTTCCACCTGGCGACTCCACTAATCCATTACTTTTATTTTTTGACCATCCTTCACCTCTAGAACTTTAGAGAGACCATCCACCCAAAACATTCACCAATATCAAACTCTCTAAACTCTAGATCTGAAATCTGGCTTCATGAAGAATCAACACCAGATCCCATCCAGACCCAAATCCCCCTATCATAGTAGATGACCCAGAGAAGATTCTGTGGCAAGCTTCCGAAACTGAAAATCTAGCTACTGATGGATCCATCCGTAAAACAAGATCGGTACCTGATCATCTTACTACCTTACGAGATTCCTCTTCCGATTTAGAGTCAGCAAAGACTCTTTTTAGAAGCAAATCACATAGTAAGATAAAATTTGACAATATTGAACCCTTAGATCCACCACAGAGTCCTAGTAGAGAAGCCTCACCTTCCACACCCCCCGACTTTCAGCTTCTCCATCACTTTGGCTCTTACCATCCCAGATCTGCTCAAAACTAGATCGCTAGTCCAAGTACATCCGCCACACCTATCCAAACCACCTCAGCCCATCCCACAAGCCCTCATCTTGTACATCATCCATTAACTCCCGTCATGGCAACCTGGTATGCACCTTTGGTGTTGCCACTACCTTTGGCTCCCCTACCAGATCGTTATCAAGACAAAATCCCACACTTTACTAGAGAAGAGATTGCCACAGCTCAACAGCATGTAAGTAGGATTGGCGATGCTTTTGAATACATGGAAGTGCAAGACGAAACCGTCAGAATGAGAATATTTTCCCAAAGCCTGGGTGGAGAACCCAAAACATGGTTCAAAAGCTTGCCTCCAAATAGCATCCACAACATCCTAGAACTATATCAAGTCTTCAAAAACAGGTGGGAAGTCCGAAAGAACCCTATTCAAATCCTGTCAGAATATAACAACCTAAAACGGGAAAATGGGGAAAGTGTCCAGGCATACTGCACTAGGTTCAATAGTGTGTATAACGCCCTCCCACCTCACTTCAAACCCCCACTCGGTTTAGCTTTGGCGAAATTCCCTGAGGGTTTTGATCTAGATATGACATATCATCTAAGAGACAAAGATTCCCCTACCCTAGAGGAAATGCAACAAGTAGCCATAAAAGCAGAAGAAAAATTAGCAGAAAAAAGAGCTAGGACTAAATCAGAAAGAAAAGTTACATATAGAGATGAGGTCTCCACTTCATCTCCTTCCCTAGATCCTAGAATAGATGACTTAGTCAAGACCATGGCCAAAATGTGGGAAAAGATAAATGAAAAGGCCCCTGTTAGGGACAATTAGCCAAACCCTCCAAACAGAAACCAGAACCAAAATTTTAGGAGGGAGCAGCCTCAAAACAGACCAAGGGAAAATGACCAACAAATTAGGCGACCATTTAATGAAAATTATGTGGAAGAAGATGATAGGGATACATAACCCATTGATGAAAGCCATTTAAACCTCATAGGGTCTGATAATGAGAGTGAGGTGTATCTCACGGAAGAAGAACAATCATTATTCTCTCCAAATCAAGACGAAACCAACTATGAAGATCCTAACGATCCTGCCATAGACTTCCAGAATGCCATAATAGAAGCTCACAGGCAGTATGACCTTAGAAGCAGGAAAAATCAAGACAACTCCAAGAAAAGTAGCTCGGACACTGCTAAAACCACTGATACCATCCTTAAGAAAGCAGTCAACAGCAACAAAATCATAGTTGGGAAAAATGAACAAAACAAAGATAGAGTTACCCAAACTAACCCTGATTCAGATACTCCTAGTACTTCCACAAAAGTTCCCAAGGTGGCTGTGGTAAAAAAAATCCCGAAACAGAGCTAACAAAATCAAAACATAGAGAAGGTCGTGGCTGAAAAAGCTGAAACAAACATGTCCAAACTTCAGCTGCCTTTTAGCTTTGAGGGCGAGATCGCCAAGATAAATATCACCATGCTTCTTACCGAGCTGATCACCCAAAACTCTTACAAGTCCCAAGTGTTGAAAGTCCTAAATATGGGAAGTGATGCCAACACCCTTAATCTAGCTGATGACACCCCTGAAGTGTTGTTTGGTCCAAAAGTAGAAGGGAAATTACAAGAGGGAACCACTCTTCCCTTTTACATCAGTTTAAATATCCACGACCAAATCCTTCACAATGCCATGCTAGATTTCGGTGCCTCACATAATCTTATGTCGAAGGTTGTAATGGAGAGACTAGGCCTGGAGATCACAAGACCATACAAAGACTTGTATTCATTTGATTCAAGTAGAGTCAAGTGCCTAGGTTTGATCAAAGACCTGTGTTTTAGTCTGGCTCAAATACATGCGAAACATTTAATCATGGACATAGTAGTGGTAGACATTCCTCCCAAGTACGGAATGCTTCTGTCCAGATCTTGGGGAGCCAAGCTCCAAGGGAATATTCAACTGGATATGTCTTTCGCCACCATTCCTGTGTTTGACAAAACAAGAATACTCTATCGAGAGTCACACATGAAATACATGATCAGTAGCCAAGAGAGACCAGATAACATTCCAATGTATTCCGTGCATTCCGATCTAAACTCTTTTATTCTCTATACTGATGATGAAATTGAAGAACAATCTCAAGAAACTGAGGCAAACTTATACTCACCACATCAGATGCCCCTAGTTCTCTATGAAGAACTAGATACTCAAAGCTACCATGATCATAAACAACTATGTCTTGAGGAAAGTAAGTGTGTTCCTTCTGAAATAGGAATTGAGCAAGAAGCACAAACCCTCATGTACTATCAAGCGAATTGCTCAAAAATCAGTCACACATCAGCAGTGACCTTCGGAAACGTTTTTAGGGTAAAGGCATTAGAAGAATTACATATCACAAACCCGTTTGGAACTCAGGAGTAGGGAAGTTTAATGTTTCTACCATACCTCAAAGACCTACCATCACATAACTCTTCCACTGCAAATGAAACCTTGATCGTAGCCATAACAGCTCAAAATCCAGAAAAAATGCCTGATAAAATTCTTATGAGCAGAAATGACAGCTGCAGTCCAAACATAGCTGAGTTACTTGAATTGGCTCATATTCTGTCTTTTAATCAAAAACTTAGAAATGCTAGAATTAGCAATCTCATGCAGAATACCATTTCATACAGGGAAAACAGGGGAAAACACTGTGCCACTAACATTCCTTCAAAAAACAACTTCGACAAGAGAAAATATAACAATCTGAACCAATAAGTAATAATCAGAAATAGAATAACTGGTCATAGGGTCTGTTTCGATTTTAGAAAAACTAATGCACATCCCTATAACAGAAATTTTGTTCTTCCTACTCAAAATCATTATATACCAATGAAAAGTGCTTTTAATCATATGTTTTTGCAAGATGATGTTTCAGGTTATAGTCAAAAGATTCCCTTGCAAAGTAGACAGCTTAAAGACTTTTTTCAATATGCTGGAGGTAGTTCTAGTTTCAGACTCAGAATTGCAAAACCACCTGATATAAAAAATATGCTCATGAAAGCCATGTTTCCAGTCCTGAATTTCTGCATTTTTGCATACCTTGATGATATCATTATTTATTTAAAAAATGACCAAGAATATATGCACTACTTGAGGAAGATGTACAGTAAAGAAAGGAGTGGAAATCAGATATACAAGGAGGTACAACGAGAAGATACTGGTTTTCTCAGGGATTCTTGCATGAATCCCTATGTTATGTTAGAAAGAGAAAACTTTCCAAATTTATCTTTTCAGGAGATGAGTGGGCCGAGAGTGATAGGAGATCCTTACGAGGATAAGATGCTTAAATTTCGCCATTTCCAAGATTTTTGAGTTTGAAACACTTTCATTCATTGTATATACCACTATTTGAAAAATAGATAAACAGAAAAGTCAAAAACAGTAAAAGATAGAAAATAGGGCGGTTGAAAAATAGGAAAAAGCCCCATGTTCCAAAAAATAGTCCTCCGGAAAGCGTGCAAGTCTAAATGCCGCTACTAGTACTCAAATGTCTTGTTCAGCTATCTAGCCTAATCATAGCTGAACATGTTTAAATTTATTTGCTGATAAGTTAGTGAGTGAAAAAGTTGGTCAACATTGTGTAAGATTGACTTATCACAGAGAGTAGATTAGGAAAAGATACTAGTTCCACATGCCCAAAACAGAACCAAAGAGGGAAGCGGGGATGAAAAACAAATTGTGCATCTTAGCCCTGCTTTTTCCTAGTTTCCATTTTATGCAAAATAATATTTGTGTGCAGCTTGTCTTTTATGCCACAAATGCATGACAAATCAAACTGTCTAATCCTGATTTGATCATTTTAAATTTCATGTTTTAGATTAGAGAACAAAATCCTGTCAAACAGTTTAATCTTGACAGTTGATATAGCGTAGGTAGAGTAATGGAGGAGTTCATCAGTTTAATCTGAACTCCCGGCAGATATAAGTGTAGAATTAGATAGGTTCATTTTGCAAAAAGAAAAAATATGCATTCTCAAAAGGCTGCTAGTTCAAATGCGCCAAAAATAAAAGAAAAGAAAAAAAAAATGTTAGGAAAGATAGTGGGGTAGATAGAAATATCATTGATGCTAATTATGCTGTCACTTTTCAGAAATAGCATCAAGGAAGAATGAAATTTTGTGCCAATGGGTAAGGCACTGGTCTTCATAAGCCAAAGATCTGAAATTCTGGACTCCTCCTGAAAAGGAGCTGCCCTCCCCAAATGGAGCCACTGTTAGTCATCAGTATTTTTCACCTGTTGTTGATGACTAAATTCTAGCTGAGTTTTCTAGAAGCTGATCTCCATATGTCAATTTGTCATCTAGAAAACCCCCATAAACTTTTTTTCCTTCCTACCTTTTCAGTCCGCCCATGACGAGATGAAACCTCATTATCAAATCCTACTTAACCTCAACCATACTAGTCTAACCATCAGTTCTTAAGAAACAATCCAAATCTGTTCAAACAACCTCCCCTAAGTTAGGAAGTGGCGCTTTAAGACATTTCACCCTTGGCAAACTATCCAAGAGCCAAAAAACCTCCATCTGCTATAGACCAGTCATAACAGACCTCCCACTCTGCTAATAAAGTTGGTCACAGCCCTAAATCGCACCACTAATACACCCTTAAGTCTCAGCACTACATAGACCATAATCTCAAGTTGATTTTAGGTGTTTTATAGTGTTTGATGGATATTTCAAGGATAGGAAACATACCATCATCTCAGAAGACAATTTTCAGTGCCACATGAGAAGACAACTGCTTCTCAATGTGATCTTAAGCCATAAGATGCAGCACAGAGCAAAGAGTTTTTCATCAAGCTCATGCAACCACATTCAAGGCCTGAAAGGACAGTTAAAGGAAAAACAACATTGTCAAGGGGCTGACAATATTAAAGACCAAAGAACCTCCTTCATTTACAAGTAGAGGGTTAAAAGCGCCTCCTTCATCTATATGTAGAGGGCGATGGTCAAAGTATGACTTGAAGAGTTGCATCTGACTGTAAGGCGAACTTGTCTTTAATAAACAATGAAACAATGAATAGGGTTTTTTGAAGAAAAATGATGATTGCAAGCAGAGGTGAAAGCAGTAATGTTTTCAAATTTGTTTGCTTGCCATCATACATAAGAGGAACCTTTGTCAAGCATGCTCATCAAATATCATTAGACATATCGCCAAGTAAAGGGCCTCCTTCATTCATAAGCAGAGGTCCAGGGCATTGACTGTTTTCAAGGTTTTATTGATCAAAGATAAGTGCTAAGAAACAGTGAAGAATAACTGAAACAGAGAAACAAGGTAAGAGACCAAAAGGAAAGCAGGGGTACCACTGCAATACAAGGAGGTCAAGCTTATCTCTCAACAAGGTTTCTGTCAAAAGACAGTATGCAGCTCCAACAAAAAAGAATTTGAAGAGTGGTTGATGAGGTAAGTCATGGCACAAGTGAAAGAACTAATGATGATTATGTTTTAAAGAGTACTGGTCTCTTTACTCATAATAGGGTGTCTTTCAAAAATGCTTATCATATTTGACAAAGGAAATCTGAGCTCATTTCCCCCAAGAGGAAACATAGCTGAACACAGTTGTTCAAAATATGCAAGAAGAATTTTGGTGTACTTTCAGATTCTGGAGAAGATGTTAAAAAAAATGTAGGCATGTTCATTATTAAAAGGCCAGAGGTACCATATCAATACAATGTGAGTAAAGACAGAGGATGATTAAACCTAAGATCAATGCAACTGCATTTTTGCATCTACAGTCAAGCAGCACCTGACATCTTATTAGATTGACACTATAAACAAGATTATACTCATAACATCCAGAGCAAAGTGTTAGTTTATGCTGCAAAAGGGAAAAGGGACCTCTGTCAAAATACCAAAGAAAACCTCCTGCAATATAAAATATCCTCTACAGGTGTCCTCTTTTCAGATGACAAAGATAGAACAAAATATAAAAGGGGATATTGAGGTGACAGTTCAGCTTCTTCCTTAGCAAAAGGGGGCATTGCAGATAGGTTACAAGTTCCTACATATGCACAAATATCATGACATGTTTTCAGGTCTTGGAACCTAGTCAAAGTAATGTGAGCATGCCACTGTAAAAAGGGAAGGACCCTTCTCTATGAAATATGTCAAAGATACCAAAGGGAAGATCCTTTATCTCTATGAAGAAAACAAATCAAGGTGCTCTACTGTTACATTTTGAATAGAAGTAAAGAAGTGGGTTCTGAAAGGTCTGCGAGATTTTTCATTATTTTTGAATCACAGGGAAAAACCTATAAAACTGGCAGGTTCATTATCATTGGAGAAAAGTGAAGGCAGATAGTCGAAATTTCAATTTCTTATAAGGGTTAAGAGGGGCCTCACTTATTAACAAGTGGCTTTTACCACTATGCACATATCCAAACAAAAGATATTAGTTGTGTTTTCAAAAATGAGGTTTCAAACTTCATTTAAAAAAAACAAAGGCCTTTTCAAAAAACTTTGAATAAACCCTCTCAAGTCAAGAATAAAAGGACTGTTGGCCTTTGTGCATTTCAAAGGGATAAAAAAACCGTGGCAAAATCATTTTTGAAACTCCTCAAAGAACGAGCAAAAGATCCCTCTTGCTACCCTCGAGACTAGAGAAGGAAGTTTGAACCAAAAGACAGAGTTTCTAAGAGTTAAAACTTCACGCGGCACGCCTGTAAGTGTGCGCGGCGCTCTCAAGTGAAAAATTTACAAAGGAGTGAACGGTAGTGCGGCGCGCCTGTAGGTGCGCCCGGCGCGCCTATGGGTGTTGGGCCTGTCGGCCTGACAGTGACCCAGCAGCTACCTACGCGCGGTGTTCTTCTTCACGAAAGTGCCGCGCACCTGTTAACGGCTCAAACACCTCCAAAACGAGTTAAAAGCAAATCAAACTCCTTAAAAAATCATCATCTATGTCTCAAGGTATTTCTGTTGCCTCCCTTAAAGTTTTTCAAAAGCTGTTTAGTGGTGAAAGGGTTAAAATCATAGTTTAAACCATAGGTTTGACTTTTGTGTAAAGAAACGAAATTGCTGTGTTTTCCATTGGTAGAAGCAGAACATTAAAACTTGAGATTTCTGTTGATAAGAAAAGGACATTTAACCACTCTCAAAACAAGTGGGGAAGTAAAACAATCTTGAAGGAAAGAGCAAAAGGTTTTAAAAATAAAAAGGGAGTTGAAACAGTAGGTCAGTTTGCAAAGACAGTGGACATTATATGAGCATTCCTTGACCCTCAAAACTCTCCTCCTTATGTTAAAAAGATAAAAGGTAGTGTTTGGTTTTCATTCCCATAGAGCAGAGTCAGTAAGGCCACCATTGCATTCGGAGGTGTCTTTTTTCAAACTGTGTGCAAAGAGCAGTAAAGTAAAAAGGAGCAGTATTTTGGTTGAAGAAGAGCCTTGTTTGATTAAAACTCTAACAAACCTTTGTTAAACACCTCAGAAACATTTCAAGCTCTGTCACCTTGTCCTTTAAACACGGTGATTTGGACTGTATAGATACACTTTGGTTGACTGTGTTCATATTGTTGAATTTATTGGTTGAGTGGCCTAAACAGAGAGCAGTGTTTTTGAATCAAAAGCTTTTGTTTTTCCTTCCTCTACAAAGACAAGGGTGTCCTATTTGCCTCAAACACCAAAGCTGGGTGCCTTTCCATAGGAAAGATCACTATTGACTGTGTATCCTGATTGACTGTGTTTTTGTTCTTCAAGTTTATTTGTTGAGTTGTATGTCTAGGGGAAAGAGAACATTCTGAAGGAACAGGGGTCTCATATCAAAAAGGGGATTTTTTACACAGCATTCAAAAACATTGTTGCCTTATCAAACAGTGAGTTGACAGGCTGGGACCGAGTTTGGTTTGAAGAACACATTTCAAAGACTGTGAAGCATTTTGGTGTTTCAAGAGCACATTTAGCCCAAGATGCCGCCTAGGAAAGGTAGCAGAAGCGGGTTACACAAGAGGTATGAGCCAATTTCTACCGAGGAGGTCAATGCACACCCATCTATCCTTTTCAATTTTCATGAGGTGGGGTGTTTGGATTTCTGCCAGAGGGTACAAGAAGTGAAAAGCTTCTCACCTTTAACACATTTGTGCGCCTTGAGGTTCAAAGACAAAAATTTTCAAGTGGCAGGCCTTGATTTCAAGTTCTCCCCGAGATCCATATCCAAGGCTACTAAAATCCCATACATTGGTGAGAAATGGTTCAAGCAAGCCTATTTAGACTTGGATGACTACAAAACCTTCCTCAAGCCCGAGCACAGAGAAGCCTGCACTGATATTTTCCCTTTCTCTCATCTTCTATCTAGCTATGCTCCTCTTATGAAGATTATAATGAAGTATTTCACTTGTGAGGGGAGATTCTCCCGAGTTTATGCATACCACACCCGACTGTTGATGCACTTCACAAGAACCAAGCAGCTCAATCTTCCTTACTTCTTGTGTAAAAGTATTGATAAAATGGCCTCTTTTGTCTAGAAGAAGCCTCCATCGCAGCAAGTAGCCTCTCTATTCCATCACTCCCTCATTAAAATCATCATCCTTCACCAGCTTGAGAAGAAAGAGGTTTCTTGGGATGTTTTCATCAGTCACCCGGATTTCTCCACTGTCCCTCCGGTCCATGCATCCCCCACATCTCCTACTCATCACCCCTCGCCTTCCTCTAGAAGACCTACTCCTAGAAAGCTCAAATTCACTACAGAATAGTCAAAGGAGCATGGAGAAGGAGAGGGAAGTGGACAAAAAGAAGAGGAAGGGCATGAGCATGAAGAAAGGGATGAACAGCAGCAAACTGAAGATGAGGGGCAGCAGCATGACAATAGTGAAGGTCAATAGCAGGAGCAAGAGGAAGAAAGTGTTGAACAATAGCAACTCAGTAGTGATGAACAACAAGAACAAGAGGAAGGGAAGCAACATAATCTTGATGATCAAGGGCAGCAGGTTGAACCACAAAATGAACAGGAAATTGAGGCAGAACAACAGCTTGGTATTGATGATCAAGGGCAACAGTTTGAGCAGCATGATATTGAGGAGCAGGAGCAGCCTACAGAAGATACACAGCATTCTCCTCATGATGTACAACAACCTCCTCAAGACACACAGCAGCCTCAAGAAGAAGAGCAAATTCAAAAGGATGATAAGCAAGATGACAAAGGCAAAGGAATCATGCCTTCCTCTCCTGACAAGGTCAAGCCTAAGACAAAAAGAAAGCAGGTGCCCAAGGTTTTCACTCCGAATGTGACAAGAACTCTCCATAGCAAAAGAAAGTTTCCAAAGAAACCTATCACTGACTTTCCTAGGAGGAAGAGCGCAAGACTAGCCTTCAAGGGCAAAGGAAAAGGCAAGATAGGGGAAGGTCATGAGCATGGAGGTGCATTGGATGTCATCCCAATCCAAAGTGACGACAGTGACAATGAGGCCCGAATTCTAGAAAGCCTCCTAATCCATAGAGAGGTCCAAATTGATGCATTGGAGAATGACCTTCATCGGGCAAGGAACTTCAATTAATTCTTGCAGACCCAAAACAGCCAAATAAGTGCCCATATGGCTGTCTATGAGACACGAGAAATAAAGTACAAGAAATAGGCCGACAAAGCCCAAGCAAGGATAGATGAGCTCATAGGAAATTTTTATGAAGATGAAGAAGAAGACCAGCCTAGGTAGAGAAGGCCTAGAACCATAGGGCTTAAAAGAGCCCTTGAGAAACAAAAAGAGGAGGAAAATGCCCTTTTCCAATCCACTCCCCTCACTGCATTTCTTGAGAAAGAGATTGAAAACAATAAGGAGGCATGGCTTGAAAGAGCCAATGAAAATTTGGAGGGAAAGTTGGAAAAGGAAAACAGGGATTTAGAGCTGCAAAGGAGGATGACGAAGCATTATCAAAAGATAAATCAGTTTGCCCGTCGCAAGTTAAAAGTTGCCCAAGAGAAACTAAAGGAGGCTAAAAGGAAACACCCGACACGGAAAGTGAAGAAAGACACATCAATACTTCATGTTGGCTTCCGCTTCAGAACATGTTGCTAGGGACCCTTCAGGGTCATACTCACCGATTTTGGGTGCATTTTGACACATTTTGGTTTTTTGGCATTTTTGAGTTTTTTGTCAAAACTCATGAAATTCGCCATTTCATTTCAGGGATTCATCAAAGGAAGAAAATGGTATCATTGGATGCCATAATTTTAGGATCACACCCTCAGCGATTTTCAGGACATTTGGAGATCATTTTCCCCCTCAAAATGGCGAAAAATGCTCGCTTTTTGCACACTTTGCCCGATATATCAGCAGACTGTAATTTTTTGGTTTTTTACACACAGGTGCAGTTTTGGAGTACTTCTAGGCATTAGATTGGGAAAATTTTAGTTGTTCCAGAAAGTAGACACTTATATCTTTCCAACGAGCTATCATGAGCCTTGTTTCGACATCAAGAAGGCTGCCAAATGTTGCCGGAAAGTCAGGGGACCTTTTGCTGATATAAATTTTGAGTATTTTTGTAATTTTTGAACCTTCAAAATTTGCTTTTTCCAAATGTGCGTTTAGCTATTTTTGCACATGAGAAGTTGTGTAAAGTCAATTAATTCCCTTTTTTAGCATTTTTTAGATATTTTATGGGATATTTTGTGCCTTGGGCTTTGCAAAGCCTCAAGGACAAGTTTAGATATTTTGATTAGGCCAATAGGATGGCAAGTTGAACCATGAGGTTTTCCTCACTTTGGCCTATATATTCCAAAGGCTTTCATTGTAAAACAAGGTTGAACTTGATGAGAGAAACAATATATGGTCATATAAGCTTTGGAAGAAATACTTGTCTTATGCTTTGGATTGCCTCTTGGATGCTCTTGGATGAATGAAGAAGGATTGTTGTTGGATTCCATGACTTGGTAGAATGGTATAGTGTCTCTTGCTTTGTTGTTGTCTTCTAGTTTTCATTCATGAATACATGTTTCTTGCTTGCTATAGATCAGTAGAGAACAAATTTGAGATATGCCCTTGGAGGCACCTCAAATTTCCCGTTTCTTCATAGCTTTCATGTTTTCCTCTTCCTTAGTTACATTAAAGAATTCTTAACTGCTCTTTAATAACTTGAGGATATTGTTGCTTGTTTCATTCATAGTTCTATGCATGCTAAGTATGATTTACGGTACGCCCTGCTTACCTATGGCTAGTTATAGTTCCATCCATGAAGTTTCTCTTTGACTGATTAGATTATCATTTTGTTTGAACCAAGGAGGCCTAGTTCCGATCTAGCCCTTTGCCTAAAACTATGCAAATATTGTTGTTCAAAGTGCCCAATAACTTGAAGTACTGTGTTTAGGCGTTCCGGCATAGTAAGTTATGTTTTTTGTCCATCTTAAGTGTTTTCCCCAAATTCTGATAGCCATTTCCCAAAATTAGAGGGTCATATACTTCAATGCATGGCTTGAATGTTTATTTCTATGTATTGATTAGCTTATAGTTACATTTTGCATGATTAATGGTTTTCCCTACCATGTTTATGTCATCTATTGAACTAGTTATGCTGGAAAGTCTTTGTTGTTCACAAAGTTGATGTCCATTTACTCCATTTTGCCCAAAGATCCTTTCTACCTTGAATCAAATCGGCCCTTCAACAGCCTTGTATCACCGTCTGATAGCTTTCTTGACCTTTTCGACCCCATAGCCCGGTTGATCTGACATATTTTTACCTATCTTATATCTTTGATCAGTTTCATCCATCACGAATTAAAAAACCAAAACCAAAAAACTTACTTCATAACTAGCCTAAAATCAGAACACAATAAGCAAACACATAGATATCCTTTACACACATAGAGAGAGCCCTCTCTGAGTCCAGGAAGGCTAGGTCCTTGGGCTCCAAAGCTTGGTTTGATGTTACATTTTCATTTGGCTTGCCAATCAGCCAAATCACGGGAACCTAGCAGGGCTGATTGTGTTATGCTTAGTGGTGAGAGTGCAATAGGGGCATATCCTGAGGTGATAGTGAAGAGCATGTGACCAAAATTACAAATTTTTCGATAAAACGAGTTCAAAGCGTAAAACCATTATGCTCTGTAAAGGAAGCATGGTAAATTTCGGGCAAAGGTATGTTAAGTAAAATTGTGGGGTGAACATATCATATGTTGACATTTTTGGGTTTTCTTAACCAAAATCGAATTTGTAGATAAGTATTTCTGCAGACTGATTTATAGATATGTCAACATGCTGTTCAAAATTAAAGTGAAAATGTTGCAAATGTGGAGGTATAAATTAATGAAAAATGAATGAAAAATGCGCTATCCTAGGTGATATAAAAAGAAATATGCATTTTCATGTGAGAGGGTTTATTATGCATAATGTGGGTTCTTCGCAGTTTTGGTTAAGTCATTTGGGACCAAAGCTTGTAGTTGGAAGTGGGAGAATTCTTTTGATTTGTGTTTTAAGATTGTAAACAAAATTGCTTTATGTTATAGAAACTTTGTTTTTACCATCATGTGGCAGAACCTAAGGAGGAATTATTCAGGACGGACACAATAAAAATGTTTGCATTAAAATGACGAGCTTATGGTATGAAGGGCATGCGAGTATTTCCAGTGACAAAGACAACACAGAAAAGTTGAATCCAGAGAGTTGCAAATTCAAGGGAAAGGTTTATTAATTAACCTTGAAGGGAGCATAAGGTATAATAATTCAGAAAGGTATTTTTGAATGTTGAAAATTGAATGGTTTATTTATTTTCGCCATAAAATAAATCTTGGGAAAGTGAAATGCCTTTCGATTAAAGACTTCAGAATCATGTGAAATGATAATGGGAAACTGATGATCTTTCACAAGAATGAAGTATGAAAGAGAGTGAAGATTTTACATCCTAAAATGTATTAAGGGTGTATGTTCATTGGAAGATTGTATAACTTGAATTAAGTCAAAATATCCACTATTGTAAAATTATTGAGTCAAGCCTTGAAGTCAAAACATATGTTAGGGTCAAATGAAAGTTTGGATAGTTTGAATTAAGATTGAGTATTTTTTATCCAAGATGAAGAGTTGGTGTAAAGTTTGAAGTCAAAGAGTCGTAAACAAAAGTCAAAGAATTGGGTGCATGATCAGCAGAGCCCGACACCCAAAGAATTGGTCATTGTAACACATGAGTTACTAAAGTTTTGTTTGCAGCAAAGTGAAGCAAGAGAATTGCCCAGAGATGATTTCAATACAGAAAACCACAAGAGGTCAAACGTAGGAAGAGAGCTTGCATTGTTGAATGGAAAGTATTGAGGCTTGCTAAAAAGGGGATTAAATGAAATCCACAAGTGAACAGATGAAGTTCACAAAGGAGGAGAAGATGACTGGTGATAGTCATTTCAGTGGATCTGATGAAAACCACAACAGAAGAAAGAAGAAGGAAAATGAAAAGGTAAGTGGCATATGTGAGAAATTGACTGATGAAGATTATGAGTGGGAGAAGGCTGAGATAACAGTTCACCTTGAATTGTTGATGGAATTATTGTAGAGGAATATGAAAGACCAGACACATGGATGGACCATGAGGAAGAAAGTGAAGTGGCAGAGACTACACGCAAAGAGGGAACAACATGTAAAAATACAGCTGATAGAAGAGTTGAGGAAGCTCGAGCAGATGTTGAGGTGTGAAGAACTCAGAGAGGTTGAGTTAAAAATGGATGTTTCCATTTGTGGCTCGGAACAGGGTGAAATTCTTGGTGAAGAGATCAATGAGGAAGATCTCATGAAATATTGGAATAGTTTAGAAGAATCTGAAGATGTGTTGGCAAGAGAAGAAAACGGGGCTATGAAGCCTTGCATTTTTAAATCTCATAGTTTATGTATGTTTGCAGGATGTGCGAAAGATGGTGGACAGTCCGGTGAAACTGTCACAGAGAAGAATGAAACTCTTGAGGTGAAGTCTGATGGAGAATGCCTTTCAGAGGAGGAAGGTACTAATTTTTTGCAGCAAGAATAAATCATAAATTAATTCTTGTTTGGGGGAAGACAGCCAGTTGAAGCTGTTATAGAGCATAAGCAAAATGGAAATGCCGAAGAGATATTCTAAGGAGGTAAAAAAAATTATTTGTTTAGTGAATTTGCTGACAGAATTTTACAATGTGATGATGCTGAAACCAGGACAACTCAGGAATATTTCTAGAAGAAGAATGAAGCTGGGAATGGAGGTTGTGATGAAATGCTGGAAATATTTCACATGGAAATCGAGTTCTTGGAACGATGGCTTAAGGAACCTGAGGGAGAAATGAAGCCTGCAGAACCTGATCCAGAAGAAATCACAGTTACTATGCATGCTAGAGATGAAATGTTTTTAACATTTATAGAGTTGAATGAATGTTATAACTTTTTAGATAATAATGTGACTGTAGGTACAGAAAACGACATTAATAGATATGATGTTGAAATTAGAGGCATTGAACAGAAATTATTTGGAGTTGAGATGAAAGAACAGGGGCAGCAAGAAAGTTATGTCCGTAGAGACATAAAGGAGACATAAATATTGATCCAGCAGGATAAATATGAAAGCAGCTAGCAATTCAAAATACGATTTGTTGAAATCCAGAAAGTCGATGATGGGAGATTGGTGTTTGAAGCATCAAAAGAGACTGAAAGGTCTTATCTTTTTTAAACTAATAGTTTGTTGGTGAATGTAGGTACAACACTGGATGAGAAAGTTGTTGCTATAAAAGCAATCAAAGACTATAGTTGTAATCAAGAAGGAGTTCTTGATTATTCTTCATTGTAGAAATTTGAGTATTCAACTCAGTTGGAGATGAAAGAATTCGACAAAGAGGAATTACTCTGAGGAATTGGCAAAAGAAAGTGTTGGAGAAACTAATGGAATCTGATTGACAGAGTGAGCGATGAGTTACCAAATCGAGTTGATAATTTGAAGGACCAACGACATAACAGAGTTGGAATCCTGGAGGGAGCAAGTCATCAGGACTTGTGGCTATCACATTATTACAGAAAAGCGACGGACCTCATAGACAGGAGTCTATGGAAACTTCTCTACATGGGGAGTTTGATGCAGGAGCATCAAAGCTAAATTTTCATTATTCATTTGTGTAATTAGGGGGGTGATGATTTTTAATTATTTTCTCATTTTTAATAAATTAAGAGAAAAATATAAATGTGAGGATTAATGTAAATATTCCTTAAATAATTAAGGATATGAGTGGAGTTGAATTAGGTAGATAATCTAGGGATTAGGAATTCCATAAATGGGACTTAGTTGAATCCAAAAAAAGGATAAATCTAATTTAGATTTTAGTTGAGATTTGTGTGGAGGAGTTTATGGAGTGGAATAAATTCATATTTATGTATAAATAGGAGGGTTGTGTGAGGAAGAAAAACAAGGGAGGAAGTGAGAAATATAGAGAGAGTGAGGAATGGGTTGAGATCTTTTGTAAAGGGTTGAGAGCCGAAAGGCCATCCACTATAATATTTGGCCAAGGAATTTCTTGTGATATATCAGTATATTTGTGTTTGTATAAGTTCACTTTTATTTATGTACGTTTTAAGCAGTTGCAAATGTTTGTTTAATGAAGAGGTTTTTTTGAGAGTTTTAAATGGGAAGAAAGCACATGAGTTTTTAAATATGCTAGGATCTGATTTAACGTAGTATCCTGGAATCACCAGCTCTCCAAATGGTGCACCCAAACTCCCTGCAACAACACCTACATGAATAACGCATATCTGGTAGAGAAATTGCGCTGTAGGGTATAGATAATAGTTGGCCACATGCCAAGATCAGAAAATGATGCCCAATCACTCCAATACACTCCTCCCAATAGAGAATAAGACTCCTCCACTGAAAAAGGGCACTGGAATGTCCTAGATCTGAATAGGATCTATGTTGTAGTTGAAAGGAGAAGCTTGGCCTCAAGCTAGATAGTGGACTATGCAATACAAGACTCTCCTAAAAGCTACTCAATTGGAAGAGGTGGAATTCCTAAACAGGAGATCCCAATGCTAAATAGAATTTGCAATCTAGGCTAAACAGCCAAAGAAAGCTATATGGTATAAACAAACAATATATCAAAATATCATATCATGCAACAACCCTTTACATGTTGCTATCCTCTTCCTTATATAGATTAAGAGCTTGTAAACCCTAAACCACCTTCATTGAAATCTTCTCTTTCACACAAACCATCTCCTTCTAGAACTGCACTGTGCCTCATTGATGGCCACTCCTTCAAGACAATGCTATAGATTTTGTCAAGGTTGACCCAGTCAAAGTATCTAGACCCTTTTTCACCTAAGGGTGTTTTGCTTACATAGCCAAGATTTAGCCTTTTTCATATTTGGCCTGGATTTATTCTTTATTAGGAGTTTGAAGAACCTCCTTTACACATTTATTCTTTAAGCAAAGAAAGAAAAGCAAAAATGGATATTCCAATTAGCTTAGGACTAATTAGGAATATTAAAATATTGAAGCACAAAGTGAAAGGATGAACCCTTCATTGGTTCCTCAACTGAAATACTGAAGGAAAACTTCCTCCTTTCAAACCCTGATGCAAGAATGCGTTATTTCTGAGTATGTATGGGCTGCAGAAAGTAGGAAAAATGTGGCACCAATGCCTGATGATGAATGGAATCTCAGAATAACCTTCCCTGTAATGTTCCAAATTTTTCTTCAATAAATTGGAACATCAATTTTTGTCTAAATTAATTTAGGAGATGAATAATTGGGTAAGGAGGCCCAATGACAATAAAAACATAAATAAAATCCCTCTAGTGGGAAAAGGGATCAGCCATGGAACTAGATTTCACACCCTCATGTGTGAAAGGAGACATTTGAAAAGAGGTTTGACCAAGTCAACCAGCGCAGGGTATGAGGTGGAAAGCACTACATGGGACAACACAGAGATAGAGGAGGGAATATTCCTTTATGGAGGAAACCCTAATTGATGGGGCCCATGGAGAGAGAGCCTTCACTTGCTATATATGGAGAGAAGGAGAGCCATTGTTATTCACACATATTTTTATGATTTCATGTCTATTCAGACATTGTGCATTCTTGTTTTTTAGTAAGAATTGCTGGGAAAATCCTGTTTAGGATTTCCTCACCTTCTTGAGAGGCCTCTTGAAGGTTGGCTCTTCATTTTCCACATATCTTGGCTGAAGGCCAAAGCATCCTCCTCCAGGATAGCGTTATTGCTGCAACAACATAACTCTGTGTTGTAGGGTGTTGCAGTGGAGGAGCACAACACCACTTCCGGAGCTGATTTTCAGAGGAGGGAGCCTCCATTCCTTTGGGAAGCTAGTGAGGAAGGTTTCAACACTCATTTCAGATATTGGCATCAGGCCAAATCATATTCTTGCCCCTACTGTATAGTTTTCTCTAGTAACTGCGTTATTTTCATAGTGAATTTGCTGCGAGGTTTTGCAGAGTTGATTGGAGGGTGAGATCTCAAGTGTAAGGATCAACCTTCCACTTTGGAGATCCATTGGAGAGGGTTTAATTCATATATTTCATCTTATTCAGTCTTCTCTATTGAGTTCCAGATTTGAGTTACAGCAGCTGCCCAACAACTCTGGCATTTTTTCCATTTTGTATATTTCAGCCAATCCCTTGGAGGATTGATGTATTATTGTTTCTAAGGGTTAGAGATTTTCTCCCCTATTTTATTTGAGCCATATATTGTCATATTCATGTATTGAAATCATTTTGTAGTAGTATTCTATCATAAACTGCGTCCTCATAGCCTGGGTTTATGCAAAAATAACAGTGTTTTTTTATATTCATGTACATGTATTGTTGAGGCTTGCATTGCCTTTTTTGAGAGGTTGTTTCCTCAAGACATTGTACTCTTTCTACTGCTATAACATTATTCATTGGCTATCTACATCTTCTTGTCTTACAGATCATAAAATAATGCTGCCTCTTCATGTATATGTTTGCATATTGTTGTAGCTCACTTTTGAGTGGGATTCTTCAAGAAGCTCTATTGACAGAGTCTGAAAAGGGCCAGATAGCCTCCGGATCTCACACTTCCTTGAGAAGGTGACACATCCGGTAAATTCCCCTTCAGTAAATCTCTGGAATAGATTGCTGATTGCTAACATCACTGAAAAAGGAACATTACAGTGGTATCAGAGCAACTTTCTTGGCTCAACCTGTGAGTCTAAGCCCAAGAAGATCAGAATGTTGAGAAAGATGAGTTTATTCTCATCTATGTTCAGATCCAGAGGGGAACTCTCCAAGGAGGTCAAGAAGATTGAAGAAGAAAAAGAGGAAGTACCATGTACTTCCTATTCTCATCAAGAAGAAGACATTGAGCATGGAAGACACTTGGATTATCAGATTCTGAGTGATTACCTTGTTGAGTATAGATCTCAACCTAGAGCCTTCAAGTAGAGTCTATATTTTCCTCATTTCATCTAGCTGAAGGAAGAGAAGAGACCATGTGGTAGAAAAGAAATCAAAGGCAATAGGTTTCTGTTGTCTACATTTGATGGGTCATCTAATGCAAAAACTTGGGTGAAAGAGTTGGTAGCATTTTTCTTTCTACATTCTGTAGTAGAGAAAGAAGCTGTTGAAATCTAAGTGCTGCACTTGGAGGGTGAAGCCTATGTTTGGTGGAGCAGCCACTTGAGCCATGAAGGGGTGAAAATTTTTGCAAAGTTCATCCAAGGGTTGATCAAAACCTTTGATGATGAAGGGGCAAAGAAAGAAAAGATCACATCACCACTTGAGGAGCCTTGTGATAACGTTGTCACACTCATGGAGGAGTAGCCACATGCATCAACAGTTGGGGCAGCCAACACTTTTGAGGAAGGAACTCTTGCAGCCCTACAAGAAGTTCCAAATGCACATCAAGGTATGAAAATATCTCCACATTCTATTATTGCAGAAAATTCTTTTGATCAATGTGGAGATTTACTTTTGCATGACCAAGGGTGAAATCCCATTGCTACTGTAGAGAAGCTTGGTTGCACTGCGCTGTGCAACATGGAAACACTCAAGAAGGAATCAAACCATCATTCTCATGAGCCATTGTTGGATTGTACATCACATTGGAGGTTGGGGTTTGAAGACTTGAAGGATGATAGTAGACATCTTGCAGTGAGAAACCCTTTCTCCCTTCAAGATTACACTTTCTCAATGAGCTCCTCTCAGCTCAAAGAGGAATTTCTAATTCCAGATCCAAAACCTCATTGGTTTTAGAAAATTATTGATGAGAGGGAGGTCTCAAGGAGATATCTCATGAGAGGTGCACTTCAACACACCATGGAGTGCAAAGATTTTCTTCCTTTCTCACAAGAGCAGATAGAAGATAAAGGACATCTTAGGATGGATAAAATCTCTCATGCTTGTGTTGGAAATTCCTTGAGCCATACACATCATGACGGGAGGTTTTTTCCTACCATCTATTTGGGTCTTGATAGGGTCTCATTGATCCTTGAGAAGCTTGCATTTCAAAATCCCATGAAGTGCAAAGACAAGAATTTGATTTGGGAGGATGGTAGCCCTCATGGGAGGAGTACCAAGATGAGGAGAAGAAGGAGGCATCCACAAGTGATTGAGTGGATGTGGTTGATGAGCAAGGAGCTAGGAGGCTACTTTCAAATCTATGATACTGGTCAGCAGGAGGCTTGGCTGCGCTGGTTACTCTTGAAAGAGTTTGGCCATCACTTGGCAAACACTCTTCCTAAGAGTAAGAGGATGGATACTTGCATCATTGAGCAACATAGAGTATGGATGCATGGTGTTGATGTGATACTCATATCATTCATTATGTCTTCATCACATGAGTTATATGATGGGAGTATGAGGAGGCATAAAACTACTTTGTTGCTTTTCTTGGGAGAGCAAGGAAAAAATTGCTCTCATACTTTGCATGATGTTGCAGAAGAAGGAGATGGCATTCTCTCCTTGACTTTCGATGATAGAGAGTACTTCCACCTTGGGAGGGATTTATTATGTATTTCAACATTATGAGAGATTTATTTGGCAAAAATCATGTCAAAGAATGGAGCTTGGTATTGATGAGAGCCTGTGTATAGGCCAACAACGTTGTCTCTTTGGAGCAGTGACCTATGGATGAAATGTGCCCAGTGGAAGTGTGGTAGATCCATAACCCACAGGTCCCAGGATCATTTCATATTTGTTGCACCTTATGAACAAAGAGGAGGTGAGATGGATGAGCTACTGGATGGAGTCATCTATTACTATGATACATTCTTCTTGATTTGGATTCCCAAGCATGAGAAGAAGGATCTTCTTGCAGCACCTAGTACATTCCTCTTCATGGGAACATGCCGAACAACTATGGAGGGTTCATTCATGAATCCATACATCATCTTATTCCCAATATATGGTAAGAAATATGTTTTTACAATGGCTGATTTGTATACTCTTACCATTATTTTGCAGTGCATGGCTCTACAAGAGGGCAAGCTTTTCAGATTGCTCCATGGACAAAATTGGGCCAACTTGTATGATGTAGAAAACCATCTTTTATATGGCCTTGGGCAAGTTTTTTATTTCATGTATGATCAGTTGATATACTCAGCCATTTTCTATTTATCAGTAGCTATCATGACATACATAACTATTCATGTAACACAAAACAAATTGCCATGTGATTTTCTCAAGCAGCAACTTGTAAAACTACGCTGTATGTACTTGGGAGACTGTTGGTACCTTCGAGCCTCATGTAAAACCAATAGTATTTCTTTCATTTTGTTTCTGATCATGACTTCATTTTCTGATATAGATCAGATTTGTAAAGGAAGCATGATTATGAGAGAGGCACATGAGATGGATGTGTCCTTGAGTGGGAAAAATTCTCACATTTTCTGCACTACATGTTCTAATGGGAGCATGAGAAGAGATATGGCCACCACTACTACATATGTGTTCTCTTTTGAGGTGGACCATGGACTTGATAATCATCCATTGTGAAACCATGGGCAAGCATTTGGTCTTGTATTGTTGTTATATTCAGCCATTTACTATTCCTTAGTAGATGTGATGAGTTTTGGATATCACTTGCCATGTACCTTTCTGAGATTGCAGTGGATGAAACTGCGTTGTATCCTTGTGAGACATTGTTTGTATCATGTATCATCTTGTCAAAAATTCAGCAAACTTTTCATTAGGATGTTCCATGATGACCATGTCCTATTTATCATGGATGGATTGTTTTGGGCTAGCTTGTTCTTCATTGTTGGAGGAGCGTTATTTGGAGGATTGTTCTTCACTTGCCATTTGAGGGAAATACTTTTGCAGCCCAGGATCAGAATACACTCTACACTTTTCATGAGTGGAGAGAAGGACAGCATGGGGTAAGCTATTATGCTTGCCAAGTTCATATTTTCAGCCCACCTTCATTTCCGGAGCTTGAGGTGGAAGGAGATTTTCAGGAGTTGCCTTGTTTGGAGGTGGCTCATTTTGTTTGGATGATTGCTTGGGGATGGAGGATAGACATGGGGGATATGTTCCTCATTATATTTCAGACTCCATGCCTTGAGTGGATATTCTTCAGTTCTATCCTTGCAGTTGCTTGGGGACAAGCAACATTTGGGAGGGGAGGACTGTAATGTTCCAAATTTTTCTTCAATAAATTGGAACATTAATTTTTGTCTAAATTCATTTAGGAGATGAATAATTTGGTAAGGAGGCCCAACACAATAAAATAAATAAAATCCCCTCTAGTGAAAAGGGACTGTTTCTGTGGAACTAGATTTTTTACACCCTCAGTGTGGTGCGTATTTGCAAACAGGTTTAACCAAGTCAACCAACGCAGGATATGAGGTGGAAAGCACTAAATGGGACAGCGCAGAGATAGAGGAGGGAATATTCCTTTATGGAGGAAACCCTAATTGATGGGGCCCATGGAGAGAGAGACTTCACTTGCTATATATGGAGAGAAGGAGAGCCATTGTTATTCATGCATATGTTTATGATTTCCTGTCTATTCAGACATTGTGCATTCTTTGTTGTTTAGCAAGAATTGCCAGGAAACTCCTGTTTAGGATTTCCTCACCTTCTTAAGAGGCCTCTTGAAGGTTGGTTCTTCATTTTCCACATATCTTGGCTGAAGGCAAAAGCATCCTCCTCCAGGATAGTGTTATTGCTGCAGCAACATAACTTTGTGTTGTAGGGTGTTGTAGTGGAGGAACACAATACCACTTCCGGAGTTGATTTTCAGAGGAGGGAGCCTCCATTCCTTTGGGAAGCTAGTGAGGAAGGTTTAAGCACTAATTTTAGATATTTTCATCAGGCCAACTAATATTCTTTCCCCTATTGCGTATTTTTCTCCAGTAACTGCGTTATTTTCATAGTGCATTTGCTGCGGGGTTTTGCAGAGTTAATTAGAGGGTGAGATCTCAAGTGTAAGGATTAGCCTTCCACTTCAGAGATCCATTGGAGAGGGTTTAATTCAGATATTTCATCTTATTTAGCCTTCTCTATTGAGTTCTAGATTTGAGTTGCAGCAGCTCCCCAGCAACTTCGACATTTTTTCCATTTTGTATATTTCAGCCAATCCCTTGGAGGATTGATGTATTATTGTTTCTAAGGGTTAGAGCTTTGCTCCCCTATTTTATTTGAGCCATATATTGTCATATTAATGTATTGAAATCATTTTACAGCAGTATTCTATCATAAACTGTGTCCTCATAGCCTGGGTTTATGTAGAAATAGCAGTGTTCTTCCATATTCATGTACATGTATTGTTGAGGCTTGCATTGCCTTTCTTGAAAGGTTGTTTCCTGAAGACATTGTGTTGGGGTTCCCATGTTTTGGCTAGATTGGCAACATCAAAAGATGAGACAACATCAGAACCACTTTCAAACCTCAGGATCTATCCCTCCTGGGTCTAGAGAGGGATCTCTCTATATCAACAAAGTTTTTATGTCTTTGAAGCTATATGCTTGAGATATTAGGCTAGTTATAGGCACAAGGTTTGTTTGTTTGATTTTGTTTGGTTGTTGGGAATCTGGAAAGAAGGGTTCAATATAAGACAAGGATGAACAAAGAGGATTTTAGGCAAAGGAGAGATAATTTAGAGAACATTCAAGACCATTGGGCAATGGAGTCAGGAAAGGGTTTACTTGCTATTCAGTATGCAAGCTTTCAGTTGGGCTAGTCATCTAAAGCATTGGATCTTAAAGATGATAGTGTGGCTTGAAATGATAAGAGAGAGGGTGAAAGAAAGGAAACCTCCAAGGTGACCTTTTAGAAATCAGATCCAGGGACAGGACATGCCATTGGAAAACCTGTGATCCAAAACCTAAAAGGTAAACTCTTCAGATAAGGAACATTAAAGATTCAGAACACAAAGGTGAAAACCTGAGATCAGAGAGAGACTTTGAACTCTCAATGCTTCAGCCTCCAGCTTAAGGGAACTTAGAAAGGATTAATCAATTGAAAAGGACCATGGTGAGACAGAGACAAAGTTCTAAACTCCCAGTATCTCAATTCATTCAATCAAAGCCTATCAAGAACATCTGGGAATAGTTTCATTAATTCATACATCAGCTAGCAGCATATGTTTTGATCACTACACTGGTTAAATTAGCTTGAAAATAATCCTCAGATAACACATACAACAGAAAAAATTGAAGGCAAGGAGAGTATAAACATAGGGTACCTAACAAGGGTAAATCCTATGCCAGATTTCTAATGCAAGCCCGAAGAAATGAAATGAAATGAACTACAAGGTAAAACAAATACAGAGATAGAAAAACATCACCGCTGCTTTAAATCAGGATCCAAGGAAATGTGCTTGTCATATTAAAGAGCAACACCAGTCATGTACAACATTTCCAACAACTTGATATTCAGCCTAAAAACATCTTCCTCAGCCTATCTTACAACTTTACACAGAGGCTATGTCTCAAAAGAAACAGCTTGCAATTCTCAGATATCCAATCAACAACAACCCTTACAATGAGTTTCTTCATGAATTTTATAGCTGAAAGAGGAGTAGAGGTGGTAGATGAAAACTAAATGTAGCATTAAATCTTAGAAGAGGAAGAGGGTCGAGGTCCCATTCTATTTTAAATCCTGGGCATTTATCTTCAGTACTCTTTGGATGAAAGAGTGGTCTTCGTCAGGCTGCAATTTACTCCAGGTATGTCTTTGATGTACTTGCTGTAGCACCTCTGAAATACTCTGGTGAACTGAACAAGGCAGATCAATGATTTCAGGTTTGCCATATTGTGTAACAAATGCTTCTGATATCATAGGACTATTGTCAGGGTGGAAATTTCCTTAGGGACACGAAATAGCATGCAGATAGCATGGGCACTTTGTCCTTTTATGGAAAGAACATTCTGCTGATGGTTTTTGTGCTTTAGGTTTTATTGGGTCCTCTGCGTTAGTCTCGAGGTATTCAATCTAATATATTTCCTTTAAAACATTGAATTAAGGCTCAAAAATCTTCAATTACAAGCCTTAAACTCTCTGCCTTTTCACTGATACTCTCTGTCGCCCCATTCCTGTCTCTGTCAGTGAAATTTGTGCTTTAATGGCTCTGGAAAGGTTTTACAGAGTTTAACCCTGTTCCTTCAATGAAAGTCATGTCGTAATACCTTCCCAGGGCTTTCTTCATAATTTCGATCTCTGCACATGGTCTTCCCCGTGTTCTTTGCCACTGTAACAGTGACTGTGAACCATGGCGGTTTTCCGCCTGCCTGTAACCCTGCAAAACACGTAAACACGTTAAGAAAAACCATGCATGGGGAGGGTGGATGCAGTGGGGACAATGAGAATGGCAGTGCAACCTGGTGAAATGGTGGAACAGTGTAGGGTGATGGCGAAAAATACAGCGAAGCAATGGAGAATGGTCTGGTGAAAGTTGGCGGAATGCAGCAAATTTTAATGCGAACCTTTGACATTTTACCTTTGAGCGAATATAAAGGGGACAGATGAAAATACGATGAAAACACATGGAATGGGTGACGTGGCGGGACCCAGTCAATGGTGGGGCATGCATTTAATCCGGACCGTCCGATCTCAGGAGGAGATCGACGGTTGAGAACGCATCGGAGGGCGGCAAATGGTGGACCAGGGGTCCCTTTTTCCTTGAGCTAACTCCCGATCATCTTCGTGGCATGATCATCATTGGATGGACAACTTTAGATCAGACGGTGTACGCGCATATCGTGCTAGGTCCACAGTTGAATGTTAACGCGCGATGAGGGCGGTTTCCCAATAGTGCTCGGAGCCACGTGTCGGTCGGTGAATGGCATTGCTGCCAAACGAAAAATTCTGCCCTCCTCTCAAAGGCGGTGCAATAGAAACCGCCAGTTTTTGAACAAGGCGTGACTTTGGGGACCACCAGTGCGGGTGAAATATGGACCGTCGATCTGCGGATCAGATCGACGGTTGTGATGCGATCGGAGGGGTGAACGGGGGGGGGCGTACTGGACGCTATGGAGTTTGCGAAGAACATCTAATCTATATAGATCAACGGTTAATAGTGCTTCCGATATCCAATTGTGATAAGTGCTTTCCGGGCTAGCACCTGGTTCTAGCGCTGGGTCATGTGGGGGGAGACAGTTCTAGGGCTGAGCCGAAAGGGGCTAAACCCGCATATGTCAAATGGATGATTTTAAGGGGTTAATGAGAAATTAAGGGAGGGGGAAAAGGTGAAGAAACAGAGGTTTGAAGGGATGAAATAAGGTGGATAAGGGCTTTTTGGGAAATTTCTTCATAAACAGAGGGGCTTCTCTCATGGAATCAGAAGTGAGGATTTACCAAAGGAGAAAGGCATAAGGAGGCTTCAAGGATGATGTGTTTTCAAAGGGAATGCATTCCTTGAAGGCTCCAAAACATTTTAGCCCCCTATTTTCTTGTCAAAAAATTCATAGGGGGCTAACAGTGGCTCCACATGGGGATGGCTTCTTCTTGAAGGAGTCAATAATTCAGAAAATGATCTTTGGTGTAGGCCAGATGCTTGGTACTTGAATCATTCTTCTCTTCTCTTGGATCAGCTGCCAAAAATCATGAAGACATCATATCAGCAGTAAAATTCTCCTAAACATTCTACCTACCCATCCTACAATCCTACCATTTTCTCTTCCAGGGTGCATTTGGACTAATAGAACTTTTACATCACTTATTTTTTACAAACAAGGAAGTAAACATATTCTACTTCTACCCTTATTACTCCATGAGACCAGATTAGACTGTTGGCCTCATAGTTTCTCTACCCTAAACTAGTATCTGCTAGGATTAAACTGTCTAGCAGATTTCTTCTCTACATTCTAAGACAGAAATTGAAAAATAGTCAAGCCAGGATTAGACTGTTTGGCTTGCTGGACTTTGCAGAAATTAAGAACAACTAGCTACATGCTCACAGACTGAGCTTTATTGAGCTTTTCCTACCTACCCTACTTTAACTGGACTATTTACCAGTCTAGCTTACAAACATTGTCTTCCAATGCAACCAGTCCATCAAGTGATCCCATGGCTGGTCTGTTCTGCTCAGTTCCTTGAGCAGGCTAGATAGGTAGGGAAGCTCCCACTCTTTTTGTTCCACAATAGCAGCTTTGAAAAATTTTCTTTCTGTTTACAACATGCTGCTCAAAAATACCTTTGATCCTTCTTCGAATGTTTGCAGGAAATAAACATAAGGATCATGAAATGATATCTGGTTGTGAAGATTTGGCAGGCTGACTTCAACCAGGATCTCTATTTCTTCCACTGGATGGGGAAGAAGACTCTCTTGGAGTAGAGTGTTTCCTTCATCATCTTCATTTTCTAAACTGGATACTAATCATATAAGGTAGTGCTGTCCTCTTGGAGCTCTGATATATCCTGCTCTGATGTGCTGAGCTCTGTGAAAAGATCTACGTATTCTTGAGCAATGGTTTGTTCCATTGCTTCCTCTTTTCAAGAGAAGGCTCGTTACTTTCAAACTGCTCAAAGATCTCTTCTTTGTTTTCTTCTTCATCTTTTGAGATGAAGGCTGCTGACCTCCAATCACGTGAAAAACATTACTGATGAGTTTTAATGGAGTGAAGCAAAGATCTAGAGATCCTTTGCCCTCCTCTGCACTCTTAAATCTTTCTTCATCAGTATCATAAATAGCCTAGATTGGCTCATTACTCTCAGGAAGTAAAGGGAACTGATTCTCCTCCCATAAATCTACTAATGATGACCCTGTAATATCATCTTCTGTTTGGAGAACATCATCATTGGATAGATCAAAAATATGAAAATCATGAATATAAGTTATGCTGACAACTGGACATACTTGATTATCAACAGATTTTTCTTCACCCTGATTTACATGTGAGATTTCCAATTCTGTACAATGAAGCTCATCGGATGAATAGGCAAGAATGTATTTTGTGCAAAAAATTTCAGAGGCTGGCTATCCATTGATGGTCTGATCTATTTCTTCTTCTGTCAAAGGAGAAGATGGTCTTGTGTTCCTTTGCGCAGAAGTGCAGTATCTCTCCATTTCCTTTGAAGACTGGACTTGAGGCAGGATGTCATCTTGAGCCTCAACTACAAGGGATGATGAATCAGCATATGAGTTTTCAGTAATATCTTGAGGAATGTCTACGGTCTCTTGACTGTTTTCTTCCTCGGCTGATTCATCTATGTTCTTTTGATAGCTAGGGTGCATATGAAAATCTTGAATGGCTGTTAATAGATCTTCAGGATGCATATTAACCAAATCCTCATCAATATCTAACAGGTACTGTATGATATTCTGAGATTGATCACAACAATCCCATGATAAGGATGGAGAATTACCTTTATAATTCTTGTAAAATACTTGGTGCATGTCCCTTAAAGAAAACAAACTCCGAGGTTCTAACCATTCATACCAGACCCTAGCTTTTCCTTCTAATGTTGCCATGAACATTTTCATTAGGCAGTCTTCATGCCATTCAACTTTAAATTTACACGCATGTATATGAAACTTGATGAGATGTAGCAAGGGGTCATCAACGTTTTCATCCTGAAAGGTAGGCAGGTTTTCTAACCAGTCCAGTTCAGGAATTTTGTGTGGGAATCAAGGGATATGCTCCCTACTCATTGGGGCATATCTTCTCTGTATGTGTGGAAACATGTTTGTAAATCAGAAAGAGGTCACTGTATCTTCTCAACCAGTTCAGAGTCCTCCACTAGTGGAGTCATTAGGTCTTTTGGATTATGGAGTGTGGGGTCGCTAGGTGGATGAATTTGACTGTTTGAAGCAAGCCGTTGTCCACCATCAACAATGAGATGCCAATATAACCAAATATTTTGGGTCTTTTGAGTGCTTAGGAGTGTGTGAGATAAAATGCACTCAATTTCCCCAGTGGAGTCTCCATTATGTTGGGGTTCCCATGCTTTGGCCAGATTGGCAAGACCAAAAGATGAGACAACATCAGAACCACTTTCAGACCTCAGGATCTCGCCCTCCTGGGTCCAGAGAGGGATCTCTCTATATCAGCAAAGTTTTTATGTCTTTGAAGCTCTATGTTTGAGATATTAGGCTAGTTATAGGCACAGGGTTTGTTTGTTTGATTTCGTATGGTTGTTGGGAATCAGGAAAGAAGGGTTCAGTATAAGACAAGGATGAGCAAAGAGGATTTTAGGCAAACGACAGATAATTTAGAGAACATTCAAGAACATTGGGAAATGGAGTCAGAAAAGGGTTTACTTGCTATTCAGTATGCAGGCTTTCAGTTGGGCTAGTCATCTAAAGCATTGGATCTTAAAGATGATAGTGTGGCTTGAAATGATAAGAGAGAGGGTGAAAGCAAGGAAACCTCCAAGGTGACCTTTTAGAAATTAGATCTAGGGACAGGACATGCCATTGGAAAACCTGTGATCCAAAACCTAAAAGGTAAACTCTTCAGACAAGGAACATTAAAGATTTAGAACACAAAGGTGAAAACCTGAGATTAGAGAGAGACTTTGAACTCTCAATGATTCGGCCTCCAGCTTAAGGGAAATTAGAAAGTATTAATCAATTGAAAAGGACCTTGGTGAGACAGAGACAAAGTTCTAAACTCCTAGTATCTCAATTCATTCAATCAAAGCCTATCAAGAACATCTTAGAATAGTTTCATTAATTCATACATCAGCTAGCAGCATATGTTTTGACCGCTACACTGGTTAAATTAGCTTGAAAAAAATCCTCAGATAACACATACAGTGGAAAACATTGAAGGCAAGGAGAGCAGAAACATAGGGTACCTAACAAGGGTAAATCCTATGCCAGATTTCTGATGCGAGCCCGAAGAAATGAAATGAAATGAACTACAAGGTAAAACAAATATAGAGATAGAAAAACATCATCGGTGCTTTAAATCAGGATCCAAGGAAATGTGCTTGTCATATTAAAGAGCAACACCAGTCATGTACAACATTTCCAACAACTTGATATTCATCCTGAAAACATCTTTCTCAGCCTATCTTACAACTTTACACAGAGGCTATGTCTCAAAAGAAACAGCTTTCAATTCTCAGATATCTGATCAACAACAACCCTTACAATGAGTTTCTTCACGAATTTTATAGCTGAAAGAGGAGTAGAGGGGGTAGATGAAAACTAAATGTAGCATTAAATCTCAGAAGAGGAAGAGGGCCAAGGTCCCATTCTGTTTTAAATCCTGGTCATTTATCTTCAGTACTCTTTGGATGAAAGAGTGGTCTTCGTCAGGCTGCAATTTACTCCAGGTATGTCTTTGATGTACTTGCTGTAGCACCTCTGAAATACTCTGGTGAACTGAACAAGGCAGATCAATGATTTTAGGTCTGCCATATCATGTAAAAAATGCTTCTGATATCATAGGACTGTTGTTAGGGCGGAAATTTCCTCAGGGACACGAAATAGCATGCAGACAGCATGGGCACTTTGTCCTTTTATGGGAAGAACATTCTGTTGATGGTTTTTGTGCTTTAGGTTTTATTGGGTCCTCTGCGTTAGTCTCGAGGTATTCAATCTGATATATTGCCTTTAAAACATTGAATTAAGGCTCAAAAATCTTCAATTACAAGCCTTAAACTCTCTGCCTTTTCACTGATACTCTCTGCCGCCCCATTCCTTTCTCTGTTAGTGAAATCTGCACTTTAATGGCTCTGGAAAGGTTTTACAGAGTTTAAACTTGTTCCTTTAATGAAAGTCATGTCGTAATACCTTCCCAGGCCTTTCTTCATAATTTCGATCTCTGCACATGGTCTTCCCTATGTTCTTTGCCACTGTAATAATGACTGTGAACCATGGCAGTTTTCCGCCTGCGTGTAACCATGAAAAACACGTAAACACGTTAAGAAAAACCATTCATGGGGAGGGTGGATGCAACGGGGACAATGAGAATGGCAGTGAAGTCTAGTGAAATGGTGGAACAGTGTAGGGTGATGGCGAAAAATGCAGCGAAACAATGGAGAATGGTCTGGTGAAAGTTGGCAGAATGCAGCAAATTTTAATGCGAACCTTTGACATTTTACCTTTGAGCGAATATAAAGGGGATGGCTGAAAATATGATGAAAACATGTGGAATGGGTGATGTGGTGGGACTCGGTTAATGGCAGGGCATGCATTTAATCCAGACTGTCCGATCTTAGGAGGATATCGACGGTTGAGAACGCATCAGATGGCAGCAAATGGTGGGCCAGGGGTCCCTTTTGCCTTGATCTAAATCCCGAGCATCTTCATGGTGCGATCACCATTGGATGGATAGCTTCAGATCGGACGGTGTACGCGCATATTGTGCCAGGTCCACAATCGAATGTTAACGCGCGATGAGGGCGGTTTCCCAATAGTGCTCGAAGCCACATGTCAGCTGGTGAACGACATTGCTGCCAAACGAAAAATTCCGCCCTCCTTTCAAAGGCAGTGCGATAGAAACCGTCGATTTTTTAACAAGGCGCGACTGCGGGGACCACCAGGGCGGGTGAAATATGGACCGTCAATTTGCGAATTAGATCGATGGTTGTGATGTGATTGGAGGGGTGAACAGGGGGGGGGGCACGGACGCTATGGAGTTTATGAAGATTGTCTGATCTGTACAAATCAACGGTTAATAGCGCTTCCGATATCTAATTGCGATAAGCGCTTTCCGGACTAGCGCCTAGTTCTAGCATTGGGTCATGTGGGGGGAGACGGTTTTGGGGCTAAACCTGCATATGTCAAATGGATGATTTTAAGGGGTTAATGAGGAATTAAGGGAGGGGAAAAAAGGTGAATAAACAGAGGTTTAAAGGGATAAAATAAGGGGGATAAGGGATTTTTGGGAAATTTCTTCATAAATAGAGGGGCTTCTCTCATGGAATCAGCAGTGAGGATTTACCAAAGGAAAAAGGCATAAGGAGGCTTCAAGGATGATGTGTTTTCAAAGGGAATGCATTCCTTGAAGGCTCCAAAACATTTTAGCCCCCTGTTTTCTTGTCAAAAAATTCATAGGGGGCTAACACATTGTACTCTTTCTACTGCTATAACATTATTCATTGGCTATCTACATCTTCTTGTCTTACAGCTCATAAAATAATGCTGCCTCTTCATGTATATGTTTGAATATTGCTGTAGCTCACTTTTGAGTGGGATTCTTCAAGAAGCTCTATAGATAGAGTCTGAAAAGGGCCAGATAGCCTCCGGATCTCACACTTCCTTGAGAAGGTGACACATCTGGTAAATGCCCCTTCAGTAAATCTCTGGAATAGATTGCTGATTTCTGACATTCCTGAAAAAGGAACATTACGTTCCCAGAGTAGGCACTCGAAGTTCCCCATGGGTAAGGGTGGGATTCTCGCTCGAAAAAACCTTGTGCTAAACAACACTGCAGACTTAGCTAAACAACATAAGCGTGCATAGAAATGTCAAATGACAAATCTAGATCTCAACAGATCAAAATCAATAATACAAAGCCTTCCTTCTATTGTGCCTTCATCTTCCTTATATAGATTATGACCCTTCCCATGCCTTGGCCCACCTCATAACTGCGTTGTACATGTGGACATAGGTCTCCATGTTTACTGTGCTATCTGTCCATGATCTCCATCATGTATGCATGTAATGATCACTCTCTCCATCATGTGTGCATTAATGCACCACTTTCTCCATCATCTAATCATGCATACTCTATGATGTTACATTTGATTCCCTCCATGATCTTAGTTGACTGCTTCAACCTCCATGATCTTTCTCATAAATGAGACATGATCTCCACTCCTATATCATAAATGAGTTGCTCCACTACTCCATTATGTAGATCTATGTATAATTTGTCCACATTCACACATCAAAAGTAGATCTTATTCATCTTTGAGGATTATGGGTCCCTCCACCCCTTTATTTACTTAATTAACTAAGTTTATTAAGAGCTCTAATATTCCAATAAACAGGTGAAAATTTTGGAATATTACAGTCCTCCTTAGCAAAATGTTGCTTGTCCTCAAGCAACTGAAAAAGTAGATGCAAAAGCTATCTACCCCCCCTCCAAATGGCATCCACATAAGGAAGGCCTACCCATCTGTTGCAATGTGTTATGCATGTTTGGTTCCAAAGTTGTCTCTCAAGAATGCATAGAGTGACCTCCAACAGTCTAGTTAGAAGTCCCTCATTCTCCAAGAAGTACCAAGTGACAACCATAAGCTGCCCAAAACCATCATCAATACATGAGATACATAAAATAAAGTGGTTCTCACCACAAAGGAAAAGTCCCATCTCACAAAACATCTCTTAATCCATGCTTTATGAAGTAGATTGAACATTGACATGCCCTCATCCTTAGCCTTATTGGCCTTATTGGATCCAAGCTTCATTACAACATTGTGCAAAAGAAGAAATAGAGACATATGGGTAGACATATATGTCAAACCGTATTCTCCTAATAGTAACCATCAGAGTAAGGCTTCTTGCTTCCATCCTCCACTTTCATTATGCAATATGGTCAAGCCAAACTCTACCAAAAGAAACCAAAGAAAAAAGAGATCTTGCTGCCTCTTCACCTTCTCATGTGCATCATGGGGTAAAAACATACTTATACACATGTAGAATGTCACATCAGCCCAATACATGCAAACACCATCATTACACATCATGAGAGTACCATGCCAAGTTCCAAACAATACAAAACACATAAGCATAGGAGATGTCATGTGATGGCCAAACTCTCTCAGTAATAACCAAAGTAACCATGCCTTTTTCTTCTGCATTCTTTCACTGATGTGCAAGGCATAAATCAGAAAAATATGAACCATTGGGTGGTAACCATACTTGTTGAGTCTCAAATCTGCATCTTTCCTATACACCTTTCTAGACTTTTTCCATTTACCTGGACCTCCTAAGCTATAAATATCATTTCATATTAATCATAAAAGAGAATTTAAAGTGGTTTTTAACTATGTTTTGTGTCTGCTGTTTGAATTAGATTTTTGCTCATTTAGCTGCGGAATCTTGTCACTTTCCGCAGCCATTTTGTTAAAGTCTATAGTGTAGGTGTCTTCAGGAAAATCGAGCCACATGGGAAAGTTGGAAATGACATGGAAATGGATCGAGTCCTATTGGCTCAGTCAAATTCACCTAAGAAGGCTGTGGTCAAAGGTTGTCAAGCGGTGGTCAACCGAAGAGTCCCACGGTGAAAAAAATCTATTTTTCACCACGTGAAGATTTGCGTGGCCGTTTCTAAATCACGGGAGACATATCAACACCTGTAAATAGCTCCATAAGCCAAATCTAACGACCACTCTCCTTAGATTTAATCTTCACGGCAGCCATGATGCTAGATTTCTGGACGTGGTGGTTCACGTGTCTTGTATCAGCGCAGAATGTAGGAAATCAGTTATGAATTTCTCTGTTATAAATAGTGCGTTCTCATACGCATACTAGTTAGTTGCTGTAATGTAATTTGCTAGATATAAAGCCCACTGTGCCGTGATATTGTTTCCTTGTTATGACTGCATTTTAAATATATGAGAAGACTCTGTTCATAAGCATAATTCGTGTTTGATAGCTGCTTCCCGAGGATTGTGCAGAGGGCCCCTGCACACGCCGAGGTTTTGTGTATTATTGTATACTCTCATGCTTCATTTCCTTATGTTCATTGTGCCATAATCATTCACATGTATATATTACATTTCTTATGGTATTAACGTTTTGTTTCTGTTCATAATTTTTCATACTTTATACTGTTGTTAACTGATCAGTGTTTTGTTCCAGATTATAGTAGGCAGCCCGGGGGCATTTGCACATAGTTTACAATGACTAATGACATGGAATCAATCTTGTCCTTCTGCTGATTTATTTTTCTTATTTTTTAATTCCAGCATTGTTTTATTCATTTCAGTTTTGTACATTTGCTTTACTAGTTAATTAGATATTAAATTGCTCATGCCATTATCAGTTACCTCCGAAAGCCATAGCGAGACTAATGGTGAGGGATTGAAGTATGAGTGTGTAGTTTGTTATTAGTTTATTTTTCTGCAAGTTAGATATTAAATTGCTCATGTCATTATCAGTTACCTCCGAAAGCCATAGCGAGACTAATGGTGAGGGATTGAAGTATGAGTGTGTAGTTTGATATTAGTTTATTTTTCTGCAAGTTAGATATTAAATTACTCATGTCATTATCAGTTACCTCCGAAAGCCATAGCGAGACTAATGGTGAGGGATTGAAGTATGAGTGTGTAATTTGATATTAGTTTATTTTTCTACAAATTAGATATCAGATTGCTCAAGTTGTTTATGATTACCTCCGAAAGCCATAGCGAGACTAATGGTGAGGGGTCAGAATATGAGTTGATGTAATTTGATTTTAGCTTTACTTTTCTTGCAATCTTTGGATTTCTTTGAGTACAGTTTCTTTTGTGTTTAGACAGCAGCAAGGATAATGGTTTTCATGATCAATAGTTCACTGTTTGTTTAACTAGAATAGTGGCACATTTTCATTTTCTTTTAGAAATTAATTCTATCATTGTATGTTTCAAAATCCTTTTGAAGTTTGAAGTTTGGGAAATCATTATAAAGGACATCATTGCCTTGAACATTCATAACCATACTTGTCTTTTAGAATTTCCATCTCACATTAGGAAACCAACCAAGATAAATAAAAACCCAAAAACGACAAAAAGTAAGAGATAGGTTATCTTGCACATATAGTGCGCCACACTTTGTCAGCTTACGAATCCCGGATTGACAAATTAATGTAGCAATTTAGGACACACTAAATTGACCAAACATTTTGGCGCCGTTGCCGGGGAAGTGTAACTAGGTAGCCAATTTCTTAAAAAAAAAAAACATAAAATCATAAAAGAAGGGAAACTTGATAACTTCTTGAAGTATGCTCTCCTATTGCACCTAGTGTGATCTGGAGGATCAGAAAAGAGAGTTATTGGTTTAGTAATTTCTTAAGTATGCTCTCTTCTTGCACCTAGTGTGATCTGGAAGATCAGAAAGAGAATTATTAGCCCAACTTAAAAAAAAAAAAAAAAAAAAAAAATGACATGCATAGAGCAAGAGATTCTAGGGGAAGGTTTATAGCTAAAGCCAAGAGTTCGATTTTCACAACTCCATCTTCTTCAAGGCTTAGACAAGATTCACCACCATCTACCCCTAGCCTTAAGATTCTTGGAATTCAAGGAGCAGCTGAATTAGAGGATTCTCCTATACCACCTACTAAATCTCATTTAGAAGAGGACCCTTTCTTTACTTCTACAGGAGAGTATATTGTAATCAAAGAAGTAGAATCACCTGAAGAAGAAAAGGTAGAGACTCCTCTCATCCTCCCTTGATAGAAGAACCATAAGACTTTGAGGACTCTAAAGAAACTATCATGGCAAAGGAAATAATAGATGGATTCGGAGGTAGAGGTAGAGGTAGAGGAGGAGGAAACAATGGAGACAACAATGGTGGAGGTGAAGGTAATAATGGAAGAAATAGGGAAGGAGACAACTTGTTTGGATTCCCTATAGTTGATGAGGAAACTCATACAATGATGAAAAACATCTCACCATCTGTCCTCCCCAACTTTTATGGATTGTGAAGTGAGGATCCTGAAACATTTCTGTTTGAGTTTGAAGTCGTGTGCCGAACCTATGACTATATGGAAGACTCTCAAAAACTCAAACTCTTTCCTTCAACATTGAAGGGAGCCGCTTTGAAATGGTTCATGGGATTAGTCACCCAATATATTAGGACTTGGAATGATATGAAACAAAAATTTTTGGATAGATACCTGGACTATTGCATGCCCACCAATCACAAGGATGAGGTATTCAAAATGGTGCAAAAAGAAGATGAAAATTTGGAAGATTTACTTGAAAGATTTCAATACAACTTAAAACGATCAAAGATGAGCAACTTAGATGAGGAAAATTTAAAAGCCCTTATATTAAAAGCCATTAGAGATGAATGGATAAATATTTTAAACATGATGGGGAAAGGAGACATTTCTCAACTTCCACTTCGTGACATAACAGAACTATGTGTCCATCTCTCAAGGAGAAAATCTAAAATGGGAAAAGGGCCTAGAGATCCTTCTCTTATCAGGGCAAAAAAATCTGCAACTGGATCAGTAAGTAGGGTAGAGATTTTCAATATGCTTGATGAGTTCAAAACTGATATCTTAGGGAGCCTTAGTGAACAATTAGACACCCTTAAAATTCAAAACAAGCAGAAAGCAGAAACTGATTCTCTAGCCATCTTTTGTTCGAAATGTAGGAAGAAACATGCTTTAGGGGAATGTCCCTTGGATGCAAAAGTTGTAGAAACATGTATGATTTTCTCAGAGAATCATGAGACCAAGGATTGTCCTTCAATTCCTAGACTCAAAACTGTTTTTCAAGAAGACCCAAATTCTGTAGAATCTCTCTCTTTTGTTGCAAGAAGACCTTGGCAGGGACAACAAAATCAAGGGTTTAGCAACCCTATGAATCTTCAAACCCCACCAAATTGGAATCCTTGGCAACAACCTTGGCCCCAACCTCAAAATTTATATCAGCCATGGGTACAAGGTATGCAAAATCCTTATGGGAGATTTGCTCAATTTTATCAATATCCTCCATCTTTTCAAAATCAATAAGCTCCACAACTTCCAAACCCAAATCCACAACTTTCATTGCCATTTCCACAACAAAAACCTTCTCAACAGAATCCAAATCCTCAACTCATGCTTCCATATCAACAAAAGACAAATCAACTTCCAGCTCAGCCATTGCCAAATCCTAACAATAAAAATCCTCAAAATACTTACATGATAGAAGGACAACAATTTCCTACCTATATGATTGTTCCTCTCAATGATGTACAACTCAGGTCTGGTAGAGTTTTAGAAAAACCTTCTATAGATATCGAAGAGCAAGATACCTCTGAGGAGGACTCTCTTAAAACCAATAAGGGTTCTGAGGAAACATCTCTTCAAAACTCGAACATTCAAAAAGAGAAAGAAAATTTAACACCCACAACTCCTATAGTTGAGCAACCTGCATCTTCATCCACACCTCCTTTCCCTGAAAGATTACAAATTGATAAAGGGGTGGAAAAACAAATCTTATTGCCTAACTATGATTTTCTAGATGAATTAAATAATGTTTGTATCAAGATTCCCTTGCTACAAGCCATTAGAGAGATTCCTATTCTAGCAAAAACAATAAAGGAGTTGAGTCTCAAAAGACCAGGAAGGAAACTAAGAGATACAAGAAGAATCCACCTGGTAGGAAAAATTGCAGATATCATGATGGGAAAAATTACCATGCAGAAGTATGTAGATCCGGGTAGTCCAATTGTCAAGACACATATAAATGGGATAGAAATTCCAAACACATTGATTGACTTAGGGGCTGCTATCAACATTATGAGTAGACAGACTATGGACCGGCTAAAACTTCCTAACCTTCTTTTTACACCTACTCTACTGCAACTTGCAGATCGATCAATTATTAAACCAGATGGTGTATTAGAAGATATTTCAGTCTCCTTAGATTCTTGGGAATATCCAGTAGATTTTATGATTTTGACTCCCAAGAGTAATCTAGGAGGACACCCACTTATCTTAGGAAGACCTTGGCTAGCCACAGCTGATGCTTTTATTAGTTGTAGATCTAGGGATATGTACATTTCTAATGGTAATTCGACAAAGAAATTCAATTTGTATCCTCCAGCAAAAGCAATCACAGAAGTAGGAGACAATGAATGGGTTGATGATGAGGACACTATACAACATGTCTTTACCATTTCTGAAATCAGTGAGGATAGTCAAATTCTGAACACATTAGAAAATTTTGAGACATTTTCAGAATATGACCCCACACAATTTCAGTTGGAATCTGACATAGAATATTTATCATCAAGACAAATGTCTCTTTACTCTATGGAAGAGTTCGGTAGTTCTACTATTGAGATTTTTCCAGGAAAAACATTGAATATCAACAAACATTTGGAAAAGTCACAACAAGAAGAACTAACCAAAATCTTGCAAAAACATTCTACTGCATTTGCATGGGAGTATACTGACATGAAGGGTATTGATCCTAAGACTTGCATCCATCATATCTATGTTGAGGAAAACAGTAGACCAATCAGACAACCTCAAAGAAGGATGAATCCAAATCTTAGGGAGATAGTGAAAGAAGAGCTCCAAAAACTACTCAATGTAAACTTCATTTATCCAATTTCAGATAGCCGATGGGTTTATCCTTTGGTTATAGTACCTAAAAAGAATGGTAAATGGAGGGTATGCATTGATTACAGGGAATTGAACAAAGCAACTTTGAAGGATCACTTTCCTTTTCCCTTTATCGATCAAGTATTAGATACATTAGCAGGCAAAAAGTACTTTTCATTTTTGGATGGTTTTAGTGGCTATAATCAAATTCAGGTAGCACCTGAAGATCAAGATAAGACCACATTTACCTGTCCATGGGGGAATTTTTCCTATCGAGTGCTTCCTTTTGGGTTATGTAATGCACTCGCAACATTCCAAAGAGCAGTACTAGGAATTTTTTCTGATCTAATCCATGATTGTGTAGAGGTTTATATGGATGATTTTACAGTTTATGGTAATTCATTTAAAGAGGCATTAGAAAATTTGGAAAAAGTTCTCATAAGATGTAAAGAAACAAACCTTTCATTAAGCCATGAAAAATGCTTTATGATGTTTACTGAAGGGATTGTTTTAGGACATCATATTTTAGGAGATGGAATTAAGGTTGATAGATCAAAAGTTGAAGTCATCTCCAAGTTGCATATTCCAAATTGTCAAAGAGATGTTAGAAGTTTTCTAGGATTTACTGGTTACTATAGAAGATTTATAGAAAACTTCACTAAAATAGCATCTCCACTCTTCAAATTGCTTACAAAAGACTGTGAATTTAAATGGGATCCTGATTGTCAATCAGCTTTTGAAACTTTGAAAACAAGAATATCTGAAGCACCTATCTTGAGAGGATCAAATTGGAAACTTCCTTTCCATATTTCTACAGATGCTTCAGATACAGCTCTTGGAGCTGTGTTGGGTCAAAAAGATTTAATTCCTTATGCCATTTATTACACCAGTAAAAATTTGACTCCCACAGAGTTGAACTATACTGTGACTGAAAAAGAGTTCTTAGCTGTTGTTCATGCAATTAATAAGTTTAGACATTACATAACAGGCTATGAAACTTTTATTCATGCTGACCATTCTGCAATTAGATATTTAATGAACAAACCTGTTACTAATGGCAGAGTGACAAGATGGCTCTTACTTTTGCAAGAATTCAATATTACTGTGTTGGATAGACCAGGAAAACAAAATATAGTAGTTGATTTCTTGTCTAGGATTCAGAATACTAAAGAAGATTCTCCTGTAGAGGATAAGTTTCTTGATGAATACTTGTTTGCAGTAACTATTAAGACTCCTTGGTATGCAGATATTGCTAACTATTTGGTTACAAGGAAACTTCCTTCACATTTATTTCCAAATGAAAAACGAAAAATTATTCGGGAGAGTTCAAAATATTCATGGATTTCTAACGAATTGTTTAAAACAGGGCCAGATCTTGTGATCAGAAGATGTGTCAGGGAAGATGAAATGCCTGATATCCTTAAGGCATGTCATGATGAACCATGCGGTGGACACTTTGCAGACAAAAGGAAAGCCTATAAAATCCTCTCTTTAGGATATTATTGGCCTTCCCTCTTCAAAGATGCAAAAAAATATGTCAAAAGGTGTGACAGCTGCCAAAGAGTAGGGAAACCTACCCTTTCAAATGAAATGCCATTGCAACCACAGGTACTCATCGAACCCTTTGAAAAATGGGCTTTAGATTTCATAGGACCTATTAGTCCACCATCTAAGCAAAAGAAGTATATATTGGTTTGTATTGATTATGTTACTAAATGGGTAGAAGCCAAAGCATTAGTGTCTGCTACTGAAAATTCAGTTGTTAATTTTCTTTATGAGGATATTTTTACTCGCTTTGGTGTTCCAAGAGAAATTGTGATAGATCAGGGAAGCCAATTCACATCCAACCTGGTGGAGAAGCTGATGGAAGAATACAAAATCAAGCACATAAAATCTACTCCTTACCATCCGCAAGCAAATGGTCAAGTGGAGTCTACAAACAAAGTTCTTGAAAATATCATCACCAAAACTGTTCATCTTCACAGAAGAGATTGGACGGAAAGGTTTCCTGAAGCCTTGTGGGCCTATAGAACTACATGGAGAAATACAACAAGACATTCTCCCTATGAACTTGTTTATGGGAAAGAAGTCCTGCTCCCCATTGAGTTCCAAGTCAAAACCTTCAAGATAGCAGTTCAGTTGGGGATGGATCTATCAGAAGCCCAAAAGCATAGAATGGAGCAGTTGAATGAGCTAGATGAGATCAGACAAGAGGCAATTCTAAGAACTGATTTAGTTCAATATCAAAGAGCTAAATGGCATGAAAAATACATCAAAGAGAAGAAGTTTCAAGAAGGATATTGGGCATTGCTATTTGACTCCAAGTTTAAATATTTTAAAGGAAAATTTCAGACTCATTGGCTTGGGCCATATGAGATTGACAAGATCTTTAGCAATGGAGCGGTAAGAATCAAGACCATTGATGAATTTCAAACTCCTCTTATTGTTAATGGCCACAGATTAAAGATCTATCATAAGCCACTCTCAAAAGAGGAATTTGTCAAAATGTTTCAAGATAATTATGCAATAAGGCTAGTGAAGAAGAATCCTTCTTCTCCACCAGCCTAGTCTTTGTTCTTTTCAGTTTCAAGTAAAAAAAAAAAAAAAAAATAGTATAAGCCTGAAAACCAATCACTGATTGGCAGTCTTATACAGAAAATGTAGGGTGAAAATCAGGAACACCTGACACCCTATATTTTCCAATTTTTTTTTTTTTTTTTTTCTCTCTCTCTCTTATTTCACAAGTTTTATGACAACCCACTCCATTTCATTCCACTTCATTCCACTTCATTCTACTCCGCTTCATTTCATTTCACTTCATTTCATCTATTTCATTTCATTTCACCAATAAAAATTTTCTTTCATGACCATTTTCATTCAGTCAGTTATCATCCATCTATTTCCATTCACTCAAATAATTACTGTGTCATTTTCCGCAGCTGACACAAGTTTCCGCGGCCAGAAGCAGTTTCTACAGCCACCACTCTGTTTTTCAAATTAATAGTCAGATGTTAGTTCAACAATCATGAAATCAAATTTAGGTATGAAGACATATTATGAAGGCATGGGGCATTCAAAGACATCAATGAGGAGAAACTGATTGAAGACCAATGAAAAATGGCAAGAATTCCAAGGTATGAGTAAAAATTTATTTCAAATGGCATTCAAGCACATTTTTACATAGTTATAAAACATAGCTCCATTATGCAATGATTGCGTTGATAGCTCCGTAACCATCCCACGATCTCTATTTGATTCCCCCATAATCCTTGCATTCATTTCTAAAACGGCTTCATAATCAAGCCTCCGGTCTTCATTAGTGTTCAGCTATACATTGATACTCCACCTATAGTTAAGAAACGTAGTTGATTTGACTACGACTTCTCTTAGCCGCACAAAATCCGTAGCCGTTGCATAAACGTGTTTGCATCTACTCTGCAGCCACCCAATTTTAAATATTTCCGGATGCGTTTTACTCCCCTTACTATTCTATTGATCTCACGGCTGCATTTCCATCGTGCTCACATAAGCCTTCACCCCATTTCATTCTCTATTCCGCTTCATTATCCGCTTACAGTCACTGGCCTCATTCATAAACCCTGATCATTTCTGCCATCTTACCTCCGCTAAACCCTCCTCACGCAGACGAGTTCTAAAAGTATAGAAGGAAGGATGGGTCAGTTGTTGAGAATAGAACTAGAGGGACCCAAATTTATGGAAGGGTATCCGCAAGTCAGAGATATATTGAAAAAGGCAAAGTGGCTTTGGTTTATTCAAAAATTCAAAGGCTACCATAAGAAAGTAACAAAAGCTTTTGCGAGGTATTTCAACGGTCTGGAGGTGGAGATTGGGGACCTCAAATTTACAGTGACTAAGGCATCCATAGCAGCTGCTACAGAACTTCCTCAGGAAGGTGAACGCTGGTTCAAGAACAAGAGCATTAGTGATGAAGCCTGGAGAGTGATCCTACATAACCCAGGTATGGATGTCACCATTTTTAAAAGGGGAATTCCTGTTCATGCTTTAAAAGAAGAGTGGGCCAGTTTACTTTTAGTTATTAAAAAATTTATCACCTGTGGCCGTTTTGGGTCAATGTACATGTATCATACCCGACTGTTGATGAATTTCTTAGACAACCAGGCCCTCAATCTGCCATACTTTTTATTAAACAGTTTTAAGAATATGTCTGTAACCGTCCAGAAGCATCTAGGGGATGTAGAAACACATTTGTATCACCATGGTCTCGTGAAAATTTTGGTAGAAAAACAATTAAAGGAGAAAAAGGACACCTGGGAGCAATTTTTAGTTAGAAATTTCTTTGAAGAACCTCAAGAAATTCCTGAAGGAAGTACATCAAAAAGAAGTAGAAGAAAGAGAAAAAATGATAAAACTCAAAGCACTCCTACTAATACAGTTGAAAGAACTAGTAGAGAAGAAATACTGTCAAAAAGGAGGAAGGAAGAAACCAAGGGTAAAAAGCCAATAAAATCAAAAGAGAAAAGAAGCATTGAGGCTGTGCATCAAACCCCTTCCTCAGAAGAAGATCATCAAGTGTTATCTGAGAGACTAGTTCACCTTCAGGAACAGTCATCTATGGCCAAAAAGAAGGGAAAAGAAAAACAAAAGGAAAAAGACAGTAGTCCACAGTATGTAAGAAGAAGTTCCAGGCTTAAAGGAAAGTGGAAGAAAACACAAACAAAAGGACCTCATTTAATTGATTTGGGAGAAGTAACACCTGAAAAAAACTCCAGCTGGCCATAGTCCATCTCATTCTCAGCCAAACGTTGAACATAGTCCACCTAATTCTCAGTCAAATGTTGGAGCTAGTCTTCAAGACGTTGACATGAGCCCTTTTCAGCCAGATTTTGAAGACAATTCTCCTCCACGGCATTTTGGGGACAGCCCAATGAAAACAACACTCGAGATAGACCCAAAGCAGCAAGAAGTGTATGATTATATAGAATCTTTAGAAAGAGCAGCCACGGGTCCCAGCACTTCATCCACTCAGCCTCACACAACGCAAGAAGATCTAGTCCAATCATTGAAACAAGAAGTCTTTGAGTTGGAGGTTTTAAATAGACATATTAAAAATGAAAATGAAAAATTAAAGGAGCAAACAGATTAGACAAGATCATTCATGACAATACCATGCTACATCTAGGACTATGGAAGAAAAAGAACAGGAAATTGAAGAAGAAATGCTAGAAGTTAAGTAGAGCACTGATTAATATCAAATTCAGATGCTTGATGAAGAAGCCCAGGATGTTAGCAGCACCAAGGAAGAGGAGGAGAGGACTGGATGTACTGGCTGAAGTATCAAGGCATATGAATTGAAAGAGGATGATTAAAATTTTGGTTGCATGAGGACATGCAACACCTTCACAGTGGGGGTATGTTGAGTCTCAAATCTGCATCTTTCCTATACACCTTTCTAGACTTTTTCCATTTACCTGGACCTCCTAAGCTATCAATATCATTGCATATTAATCATAAAAGAGCATTTAAAGTGGTTTTTAACTATGTTTTGTGTCTGTTGTTTGAATTAGATTTTTTCTCATTGAGCTGCGGAATCTTGTCACTTTCCGCAGCTGCTGCAACTTTCCGCAGCCATTTTGTTAAAGTCTATATTGCAGGTGTCTTCAGGAAAATCGAGCCACATGGGAAAGTTGGAAATGACATGGACATGGATCGAGTCCTATTGGCTCAGTCGAATTCACCTAAGAAGGCTGTGGTCAAAGGTGGTCAAGCGGTGGTCAACCGAAGAGTCCCACGGTGACAGAACTCTATTTTTCATCACGTGAAGACTTGCGTGGCCATTTCTAAATTACGGGGGACATATCAACACCTGTAAATGGCTCCATAAGCCGAATCCAACAACCACTCTCCATAGATTTAATCTTCACGGTAGCCATGATGCTAGATTTCTGGACGTGGTGGTTCACGTGTCTTGTATCAGCGCAGAATGTAGGAAATTAGTTATGACATTCTCTGTTATAAATAATGCGTTCTCATATGCATAATAGTTAGCTGCTGTAATGTAATTTGCTGGATATCAAGCCCACTGTGACATTATTTATTTGTTATGATTGTATTTTAAATATATGAGAAGACTCTATTCATAAGCATAATTCGTGTTTGATAGCTGCTTCCCGAGGATTGTGCAGAGGGCCCCTACACACGCCGAGGTTTTGTGTATTATTGTATAGTTTCATGCTTCATTTCCTTACGTTCATTGTGCCATAGTCATTCACGTGTATATATTACATTTCTTATGGTATTAACGTTTTGTTTATGTTCATAATTTTTCATACTTTATACTGCTGTTAACTGATCAGTGTTTTGTTCCAGATTATAGTAGGCAGCCCGGGCATTTGCACATAGTTTACAATGACTAATGACATGGAATCAATCTTGTCCTTCTGCTGATTTCTTTTTCTTAGTTTTTAATTCCAGCATTGTTTTATTCATTTCAGTTTTGTACATTTGCTTTACTAGTTAATTAGATATTAAATTGCTCATGTCATTATCAGTTACCTCTGAAAGCCATAGCGAGACTAATGGTGAGGGATTGAAGTATGAGTGTGTAGTTTGATATTAGTTTATTTTTCTGCAAGTTAGATATTAAATTGCTCATGTCATTATCAGTTACCTCCGAAAGCCATAGCGAGACTAATGGTGAGGGATTGAAGTATGAGTGTGTATTTTGATATTAGTTTATTTTTCTGCAAGTTAGATATTAAATTGCTCATGTCATTATCAGTTACCTCCGAAAGCCATAGCGAGACTAATGGTGAGGGATTGAAGTATGAATGTGTAATTTGATATTAGTTTATTTTTCTGCAAATTAGATATCAGATTGCTTAAGTTGTTTATGATTACCTCCGAAAGCCATAGCGAGACTAATGGTGAGGGGTCAGAATATGAGTTGATGTAATTAGATTTTAGCTTTACTTTGCTTGCAATATTTGGATTTATTTGAGTACAGTTTCTTTTGTGTTTAGACAGCAGCAAGGATAATGGTCTTCATGATCAATAGTTCACTGTTTGTTTAACTAGAATAGTGGCACATTTTCATTTTCTTTTAGAAATTAATTCTATCATTGTATGTTTCATAATCCTTTTGAAGTTTGAAGTTTGGGAAATCATTATAAAGGACATCATTGCCTTGAAAATTCATAACCATACTTGTCTTTTAGAATTTCCATCTCACATTAGGAAACCAACCAAGATAAATAAAAAAAAACCAAAAATGACAAAAAGTAAGAGATAGGTTATCTTTCACATATAGTGCGCCACACTTCGTCAGCTTACGAATCCCGGATTGACAAATTAATGAAGCAATTTAGGACACACTAAATTGACCAAAAAATACTCACCTAGGAGCAGCTAGTGCAACCATGCCTCCTTATTCATTATATGAGTGTTATTCAAGGCATGGATCAAGGAAATAAGAGCTTTTGGTTAGTAACCATACTCACCCAAGAGCAACCAGCATAGCCAAGCTTCTTGCTGGCCCATGTCATATATCTGCAAGTGGTCTTGCAACCCCTTGTTTATCATCCTCACCCTCTCATCCCAATGTGGATGATGAATGAATTTTTGCATAAACATGGTATCCTCCCATTGGAGAATACCATTCTCCTCAAACTAATGAAGAAATTTTCACTCCATGATATTTTGAAGTGCACCTCCAATGAGATCTCTCCATGAGATTCTCTTCTCATTGATGGCACTCTAAAACCAATAAGGTTATGGATCTGATGTAGGTAGAAGTTTCTCTTTGAGCTGTGAGATGCTCATTGAGAAAGAGTCATCTTGAAAGGGGAAAAGATTTTCCATCTCAAGATGCCTACCATATATCATCTTCTTCTCCATGTCTTCATGAGTGAAGCTTCCATTGGATTGCTCCCATGAGGAATGGGTCCTCTTCTCATAACTGCTGTAAAGTGATAGTGTTGTAGATCTGCATGGTGATACATGTGCTGTCTCATGGCCACATACAATGCTAAACTCATAGTTTGGCAATGTATTGAATAGGACTGTGCTCCTCCCATCTTCTGCAACTCCACACTTCAACACAAAGTATTGGGTGTAGCTCAACCATGACAAACTAGGATAGAAATACATCTTCTCCTTGATCAAATCAAGGGTCCTATGTGCAGTGATAATTTTCTACTCCAAATTAGCAAGGTGCTCTAATCCTTAGTTATGCCCTTGCCCTGATGACATGGTCTCACATATCTCAATATGAGGTACTGAAATAACATGAGATGAAAGTATGTGCAAACCTAGGATAAGCTGAACATCGGAAATCTCTTGCACATCTACAAGAGTTCCTCCAATCGGGACAATCGTGTCTCCAACTATTGGTAGTGATGATGGATCCATCTCTACAACCATACCAGCACTAGTATCTGTTTCCTCCTCATCATGCATCTCATCAATCATGCATGGGGCTCCAAATGTCAAGAACTCAATACCATCTTGCAAAGATGCAAGTTATCTTCCTCCTGATGCAAGTACTGTTGCAGCTAATGGTGGTGGTAGAGGCTCCTCCTCCTGACTGATTGTTATACAGTATTTTATCACCGTCCCTGCAATCCCTATCTTGAACATTGGAGGACCATTTCAGTGACTTCTGTGTATTTTCATACCTTGCAAAAAGTGTCATTGCATCCCTTGGCATGTCAATAACATTTCCTCTATTGATCATTCCTAAAGCAGTCTCTCAAAAACATATGAATTTGGGTCGACGCTGGTAGGCAGTTATGGCCTCGCGCCCATAGAGAAATTAACACTGGGCCTCACGCCCATTGGCATTCTGTCTTAGTGGGGCACCTGCACTGAGGTGTTTTTGGAATTTTTTTAAAAATAGAAATGAATTTTCCATGCCTAACCACTTCATGAGCAGAGTAATCATGGTTTGTTGGATTGAATAACGTCGAAATCCTTCCTTTGGCTTCTTGTTTCCTACAATTGAGAAACTCCCAAAAGGATAAGGCCTATCTTCCACCTTATGAGGGATCCCAAGCCACCTCCTCCTCTCCTATAAATACTTCCTTCTCACATAGTTTCAGCTAGCTGAACAATCCTTACTATAGCTGGTGTGAAGAATAAGGCAAAGAGGAATCCATTGTTGAGAGAGAGTTTAGGCCCATTTCCTCACCAAGTTCGATTCCCAATGAATGCTTGAGATGCGCTTGACTGAACCTATCAAAGGAGGCTGCAACGTCAATGAATTAAGGTTGTAAAATTATTTTCTCTATCATTAATATTAGACTGGTTTTTTGGTTCTAATTTTGTGTTCAATCATATGTAAAATGTTTGATTCTCCTTGAACAATCAAATAGCTGTAAATGAAAATATGTTTTTGTATGCTGTCACCGCTCACTTGATCCTTGTGCAGGTACACAAACATTATCACTGAAAGGCCGCGACATGTGAAGACAAATATCAGTGTATCACTTCTGTAGACGACAACAAAAGCGTTAGACCAAGGTAGGCCATCTATCTTAACTCGTTTTCATTTATAAGCTAGGAGTCCAAAAGTCTAGCTTGTTCCCTTTTTTATAGACCCACTCCAGGGCTAGAGGTATCGCCTCTATCCGCAGAGGGTATTTACCTACACAAAAAGTTGGTGACCATACTGGGGATCAGTGTGTTTTTCGTCTCTCATTATTTGTCTAGTGTTTTGATTGTCAATTCGACTTTGGTCATATTACCACTTTTCTGCTTTTTTTTTCCTGTTTGACTGTTTTCAGCCATCACATTCAGTCTCAGAGTGTCAAGTCTGGCCTTTTCTCAATGGATTTTTGTTTTTTCCATAGTTTTCTGGCTCGACACTACTGTTTCTTGAACAATCGCACCGATTAGCACTTGTTTCCTTTGTCACAGGCACACCAACCTCTATTTAGCGCAGATTACAACTTGACAGATGCGCTGAATCCTGTAGGTTAAAATTTAGGCCTTTTCCCTGAGTTTTGTTAGTTTCTCTTGCCTCTGGTTTGGATTTTTCTCTTTCAATTGGTCCACTGGAATTGTTTTGATTCTCTTGTCTCATTATTATTAGTTGTTTGCCCCTCATCTGATCAATGAAGTTTGTCATCCTGGGGTTTCTAGGTGTCTTCTACTGCTTGTTCAACTACTTCCTCACTGAACCTTTTGAGTTGAGTTTTGTTTAGTTTAGTATTTATCGTTTCAGTTTTTTGACTGATTTTTTTAGCTTTTATTTCACTTTTATGTGTCATTGGGTTGTTGAATGATCATCTTGGATTTCGTTTAGCTCTCCATCTGTCATCTTGAGCATAGATTACATTGCTCACTGAATCGGTTCAAAAGCCCTCTTTTTGCTTGAAGGAGTGCATATTTGTTTTGAGTGTGTTTGATGTTTGTGTTGGATTGATCTCTTTGTTTTAGATCATTTCATTCGAATTACTCAAAACTAGTTTCTATTTTTCCATTTAGTGTAGTAGTTCATTTTGCTTCTCATTCATCTAAAATGACAAAATTTTCATTCTTTCTCTTAGTTTGAAAATGAAAAATTTTCTTTTGCATTAGTAGCTTTTCATGAACAAGGAAAGAGCTTTTTGTTTTCTGCTTTGGTTGTCTTAGTTGCATTAGGAAAATTTCCTCTTGTATTCGACTCACTGATGACTTTTCATGAATTACTAATCCTCTCTTAGCTAGCTATTCATCGAATTGGAATGATTTTTTTTCACATATAGTTGTGCATTAAGGATTCGAGATTACATTCGATAAGGCCTTGAAATTGCAACATTAATTCAAGATAAAATTTAAAATGAACTCAATCAACCCAAGGAAGCATTGAAACCTAACGTTCACATTTAGAGGTCTAGGCTAGCGACGTGTTCCGGCATCGTTAAACCTAGTAGCTGTCGTTCGCCATCTGGCAATAGACAACACTAGCCCGGACTTGTGCTCCCCGTACCATCGTGTATTTAAAGTTAGACACTCATAGGTTGCAGTCCTTTATCCATAGGAATCCGAGTTTGTTTCCTTGTAACCATGATACACCGAACACAACATTCGGGGAGACTACCTGCACGTACATTAAGTCCTTGATCGTTTCTCTTTCATTTGATCACCAAGGTGTATATTGCAGTTCATAGAAACTTGGTACGCCCTCTTGCTTAGATTTCCTGATTAGTCATTTTTGTCTTTTTGTAACTCTCTAAAATTGAAAAGATCCTCGAGCACTTGTCCTTTCGTGCTTGTTCAACTTGAAAGTGACCAGAGTCACCTTTTTCCTGTTTCTTGACTCTTAAAATATGAAAAGGTAGAGTTTTGTTTCAGTGTTATAAAATTAATTTCCTACAATCACACGCCCATTAAAGATATTTTATTGGCTTGTTTTTAAGTAATTCCTTAGTGTTTGGTATTGAAGCCTTGAATTAGTCATCTCAATCCTCTCCTATTTTTGAGACAAAGTCACGGTGGCGGAACCACCAGTTTCATCATCCTCTTCATTACCTCCTAGCGAATATCCTTCTCCTGAAGTTTCTTCAGGAGAACCTTAGCCTATTAGGCCTATCGATTACTAGAATTCTCTTCTTCCAAGTATCTTACCTCTTGCTACCTGATCTCCTCTTGAGGAGCCATTTGATATCAATTGGCAACCTCTGGATGCTTGGGCTGGTTTTGGAAACAAGGAAGAGTTTCCTTCGCTTACTTTGGAACCATCTTTTCTTTCCACTTATTTAATTGTTACTGCTCTTTTCCTTTTCGACGATAACATAGCTTCATCCGACATGGATTCTTCGAGTCCTATCCGTAGTGAAGAGATTTATGTTTCTAGAGGAGATTATCATCTCCCTCCACAGAATTTTCCTCATGTCTCAGGTCAACCTTACTCTCTCCCACCCAATTATCATTCGTTGAGTCAGAGTATTTATAGTGCTACACCATTGTATCAGAACTCGGTCTGGACATGTACATCGACTCCCTCGGAAAGATCATTCATCTCATTATCGAGTGCGTCACCTTCGACTCCCATCACGTCGATGGTAGTTACATCTGTCCCAACTCAGCCCACTATCTGTGTGGCTTCATCTGCACCATATGTTAGTGTGGTTAAATCCTTGCCGCCATCTTCTGCTGTTCATCAGTCGGTTCATGTTGCTTCCACGATACCCATTGGGCCCGCTGTGGGTGGATCACAACCTCACATTTCAGGAATCCAACCTACTGGTAATGCGCTTATTTCTTCTAATCCAATTCCTAAAGGTTTGATGTACAATCAGTACATGTTGGCCATTCAATAGCAGAATTACACCCCTCAGGGTTCTCAGCAGGCGCAAGCTCCTGTTAATCCTCCGCATCATTATGACGAGTAAGGAATTCCCGTCTATTTGCCCCCAATTGACCCCAACCAGTTCATGTACATACCAGGACAACCCTATGGTCCACAAGGACAACCCTTTCAGGGAAAACCTTCGGTCCAACAGGGACAACCCTATCATCCACAGGGACAACCTTATGGTTTACTAGGACAACCCTTTCAGGGACAACCTTTGGTCCAACAAGTGTTATAAAATGTAACTAAGTTGGTCTTCATGATGACTATGTAATTATGAAAAGAAGAAGACAATGATAATAAAAATGTATTTTTGTCTCCTGGGTTTCATGAGAAATATTTTATGTAGATAGACTTCTTCTTGATGTCTATTAGGTTCATGTCTTCTAAGTATAGGATTAAGTATCAAAGTCATGAAGGATCCAAACCTTATAAAGAATCTCATAATAGCCCTCCAAAAGTGTTGGAAGACAAGCTCAAAATATTGCGGAAACAACCTTCAAACAATATTGGAATATATGAGAAGTAATACCTCATAAAAAGTCAGAGAAGATAAACTTCAAGTCGACCTAAATTGAAGTTATAATGTCGGTCCAAGTATCAAGATGAAAGGTCGTCCTAATAATGGATCTATCTCCTATATATATATGTCTACACTGCGGCTCATTTGGTGAATAGCATTGCAGATCTATCTGAGGTTACATAACATCTAAAAGCTACAGATATAAGGACAATTTCAGTACAGATTGAAGTATACTTTACGGAAGGAATAGTGCAGATGTGAAGGAAAAAGTGAAGTCTGAAGGTCTGAAGGTAAAAGCGAAGTCTGAAGGTACGAAATTCTGAAGGTAAATCTGAAGTATAAATCTAAAGTGTTGTAGGTAATCCCGAAGTGCTGAAGGTAAATACGAAGTGCTGAAAGTAAATACTAAATGCTGAAGGCAAGTGAAGTGATGAAGTGCAGATCTGAAGTGTAATGTAAGGAAGGTAAATCTGTGATTTACCTTCCTACAATAAAAGTATTACTTCTACGTAAAGATTTGTGTCCTATGCATTTTGATAATTAACTTAAGGAAAGATTAACTAAGAAGAATACATAAGCAAACAAGCTCACAAGTAATTATCAAGAAGAGAATTTATAACCCCTCCAAAATTCTCAACATGTAATCAGAGCTAAGGTAACAGTTAAGGAAGGGAATATAATTCTCTGGTATTTCGGGACGAAATTGCAGTCCAAATGTCACAGTTTACAATTCAGATCATCCTCAAAAAATATCGAGCTAATTTTAGAAGTGTTTTCAGATCGGTGGAATCACAGCAATGCTCTCGGCATACCTAGTGCAGATCACAGTGAAAATACTAAACAGGATTTCAGTGATATGTTACAGCTTGGTTCTATGCTACTTCAGCTCCAATCAACAGTGAAAGAATAACGATGCTACCTCAGTAACATTCCATAACAGTCACATGTTTTGATGTTATATGTTGGTGCTGCCACATATAGTATCGGTGCTATCTTAAATGAAATATTTCAGTGACATAATAATACCTCGGTATTATGACAAGAAGTAAAAAGTGATCTTAGTTTTCTCACAAACTAAGATCTTGGAAATTTAATTGCAAGGATGTCTAACCACAAAGAAAATCTTGATACAATCTCAGTTATGTCATAAAGGAAGAAGGCTAGAAGATCATTAAAGCAAGGATCCTCTCCTTGTCCTCAAAGAAGATCATCCAAAGAGAAAGCACTAACACATCTCTTCTCCACCGCCATCGAAGAAATCAAGCTGAAGACTTTATATTCACTTATCAAGTAAGTATTTTTCATTCTATAATCAAATTTGGATAAATGAATTTGTTTTTTCAGGGAGATCTATGAGCTGGTTGGGCTACCAAGAATCCTTGCATAAGGAGGATAGTCATAGTCCTTGAAGAAAGTAAAGTCATGGAAAGTCTAGAAAGGTCAAGATTTATCTGATTACATGGAAAGGGATAGAAGGGATCAAAGGATTCTTATGGAATCAGTCAAATTCCTTACATCCCTCTGTCTATGAAGAATTGGAGACATCAAGAGAATACATGATAAGCTGAAAGAACTATTCTATGCAATAGATAAGGTTATGTCACTTAGAACCGATTTTCAAAAAATTGAGTTATCAAAGAATGAAGGGATATCTTCATAAGATCTCAACTGTGAGATCTGGAAAATATGATAGACAAGAAAATTACCTCATTCAACTTGTGGTCTCTATGCTAGATGGAAAAAGACAAATCTAGGGAAAAAATGTTGTCGGAGAAAAGACTCAAACATTTGTTGGGGAAATGTGGAAAGACTTATGGAAATTACAAGAAAGATGGTCCTAAAGGAACAATCCCAATAGGAGAAAGAAAGGAAGCCCATATCATCGAAAATAATGGAGGAAGCTAAAGAAAATAAGTTCAAGGAAAATCACACAAACTTATGAATAAGGAATTGATTTCTATTAGATATATGATAGGAAGCAATGTAGCATCCTGATCTAAGCATGGCAGGAACTCCTGGTGAATCAGTCGAGAAAAACCTCTTTGACAAACTTTGAGAAAGTAGTCATCAAAGAGCAAGGGTCATCATAGAAACATACTTCTGGGATGTGATGACATATTGATGAAACAAGACAAGGGAATGAAGCTATTCATTCCTAAAAAATTGCTATAGGATGACTCAAGGGAAAAAGGGTAAAGAGGTATGTATATATTTATATACTAACATTGGATGTTGTGAAGTCATGTCATATGGTTGCAGGTAATGAAATTTTGTATTTATAAGTATGATCTATGGAGGAATATCTCTTAGTACACAGACATATGAAATCAACATAATATGTCCTCATGAAATATGAGGTGGTTGTATATGAAACTAGAAAGGTTATAAGTCCCTAGAATGTGCAGAGAGGAAGAGATCATGAAATGCAACCATGTCAAGATGTGACTAAGAGATCTCCTGGAAAAATATGTAATATTCCCAAATTTCCACATCATATTTGGAATATTAGAGTCCTTGATTTTCTTAATGAATTAAGTAAACAAAAGGGCGAAGGGACCCACAAACCTCAATATGAATAAATATCCACTTTTTGTGTGTGAATGTGGATTAATTAAGCCTAGATATACATAATAAGGTGGTTGAGCAACTACTAATGTGAATGAAATTGGAGAACCTGTCTCATTAATGAGATAGATCATGGAGGTTGACATAGTCAACTGACATCTTGAAGAGATCAAATAGAAGGTTGATTCAGTCCACTAAGATCTTGAAGATGTCAAACAAAAGATCTTGAGACACTCATGATAAAGTGATGGAGGATGATGTGCAAACAAAGCACACTTGATGGAGAAGGTGTACATTGCACCTAGACATGATGGTTGATTTGGTCAAACAGCGTAGTCAAACTTGGAGGAACTTGTCCACATACACTGTGCAGTCTATATGAGGGCTAATGCTTGGGAAGGCTCAAATATTATATAAAGAGGATGAAGGCAAGGATGAGGGCATGCTGATTATTCTTGATATAAAGATATTTTCAGATCTGGAATTGTCAAGTGACATTCCATTTCTTTCTTGGGCTGTTTAGCAGATATTGCAAGTGCTGTTTAGCACAGGGTGTTCTTGGTCGGGAATCCCACCTCTTTATTAGAGCAGCTCTAGAAAGAGTCTTGTACTTAATTATACATCAGGCTTTAAGTGCCACATCTCTTTTTCCTACTTTCTGTAGAACATGCATATTTAGAAATTGTAGATTTCTGAAGATCAGTTTGGAAGGAGGAAGTTGTCTGTAGTACTTCAACTGGAGAATTGGTGAGGGTTTATTCCTTTCACCTTGGGCTTAAATATTAGCTTCCCAGAGCTTCATTTCAGATCTCGCATCAGGCCAAAATTTATTGACCTCCTAGCAGCAGTATTTCCTTCAGGAATTACGTTGTCCATTTGCAGATCTAAAAGGAGGAAGGAAGTTACTAGCAATTTAGCTAGTAATCCTATGAGGGATCATCCCCTCACATTGCCATTAGTCTTACCATCAGCCTCAAGTTTATTGCATCATTTTTTAGCAGGAAAAAGGCCTCTCTTTCCCTCACAGCGTAGTTTCTGTTAGCAGTTGTGTTGCAGCAGCTGCAATCATTATTGGAGGATTGAGAAGCTAGATCTAGAGCTTCTAGCTTGTAGATCAGAAGAAGGGATCAACCCTTCAAGCTTAGATATGATCTTGAAACATATTTCAGCCACCTATTTGACAAATCTAGCTACAGATCTGTATTTCCCAGCAGATCAAGGATCAAATCTTAGGGAGGTGATTTTCCAAGGTTGTAGATCTGGAAAATCCTTTCTAGGTTATCTTGGGAATCCATCACATTGTCCATATCTTGAATCTTGGCATCATCTAAGCTTCAATTTTGAGTATATTTTCATTTTCCTATTCAGCCTACAACTACATGTTCATATTCTGCTGAAGGGACAATGAAGAATTTTCTTCAGTGCCTCTCAAGTTACGCTGTACCTATTGCAACATGTTTTCTGAGTGATTCTAGACCATATTTTTGGCTAGATCTACTCATATTTTGTACATGGTGTAACTGATTCTTCTCCAATCTAATAAAATGGCTCAAATTCTCGGTAAATTCTAATGTTGTTTTAAGATTTATTTTTTATCTTGCTGTAGTTCTTATATTGTGTTTAAGTATTACTGCATTCTCCCTTTTGGGATATTACAGTGGTATCAGAGCATGATCTTTGGCTCAGCTTGTGGACACTTCATCTTTTACATGTAAAGAAGAAGCAGATGGATGAGATCTATCATGGAGGAAGAAAATTCTGCCACTCATTTCTGTAGATCTATGCAAGATCTCCCCAAGGAGGTTAATCAAATGAAAGAGGAAAGGCAGAAAGAAGATCAAAGAAGAAGATGTGATGAGGAAGGTCCAAGCACTTCCTATCAGTAAAGAATAAAAACCGAGGATCCTAGATCTCCTCATAGATCCAATATGCCCACTTTCTTTGGAGAAGGTGAGAGGTGTAGAAATGAAGAAGGAAGAACACCTGAGACTCATGAGACTCTCAGTCTATATCTTGAAGAGTACAAATCACAGTCTAGAGCATTCAAGGAGAAGCTAACTCTCCAACAATTCTTCAAAATCAAAGAAGAAAGAGGATCCTATAGCAGCAATAGAAGGAAGAGGCACAATAGATTCTATTTGCCTACATTTTATGGATCCTCCTCAAGCAATGTTAAGGCTTGGAGGAGAGAGTTAGATGCATTTTTCAGACTACATCCTGTAGCTGAAGAAGAGGCTATTCAAATTGCAACACTTCATCTTTTAGATGAAGCTAATGATTGGTGGTTTGGTCACATGGAGCATGCAAGGGTGACTAAATATTTATATTTCTTTCACAAGTTGAGGAATACGTTTGATGTGGAGAAGACAGATATGTGCTACAAAGAGACATTTCATAAGGAGGGGGCTGTCAATCTTGTCACTCTAGATAAGAGGTCACTACATTCACCACCAGATGTAGAAGTACTTGCATCTGGAGAAGAGACACTTACAACTTTGCAAGATGGTCTTGAGCTCTTGACATATAGAGTCCCATGCATGATTCAGGAGATGGATGAGGAAGAGGGGGGAGATTCCAGTGCTGGTACACTTGGAGAAGAGCGACCATCACTCTTACCAGCAGTTGGAGGCACTATTGTCCCGGTTGGAGGAGCTCTTGTGTTCTGTCAAGAGGTTCCCACATGTTAGTTGATCCAAGGTACGCATACACATTCATCACCTATTGTTTTAGTAGATCTTATTGAAACTTATGGGGACATGCCATCAGGGCCAATGCATGACCAAGGGTTAGATCCAAAGGTTGATTTGAAGTAGCAACATATCGCAACAGAGAGGACCCTTGATCTAATCAAGGAGGAGATGAAAAGCTATCCTAGTTTGTCATGGATGAACTACATGCAACCTCTTGAGTTGAAGTGTATAGTTTCAGAAGAAGGGATGAGCATAATCCTTTGTACAATGACTAGTTATGAGATCAATATTGTACCTTTCTTTGAGACAGTTTATGTATTACCTTACATATCTACAGTGCTGTCACTTAGAAGCAGTGATAATGATGAGGCCCCATTTTTCTTGGTGCATTCTGAAGGTAGCTTCACTCATGAAGCAATGGAGGTAAAGATGATAAATGGTAGACATCTAGATATGAGAAATATTTTCCCCTTTCTTGATGAAACTTTCTCAATGAGCACCTCACAGCTCAAAGAGAGACTTCTACCTACAGCAGATCCAGAACCTCATTGGTTTTGGAGGGCCATGGATGAGCAGAAGGTCTCATTAAGAGATCTCATTGGAGGTGCACTTAAACATTTCATGAAGTGCAAAGTTCTTCATCAGTTTGGGGCTACAAGGGGAGGATACTATGATTATGAATCACATCACTCATCTTCCATATGGGAGTGAGTGGGTGAGGATGATAAGCAAGGGGTTGCATGACCACTTGCAGATGTATGACTTGGGTCAGCAAGCTTGGTTACGTTGGTTGCCCTTGGGAGATTCTTATCACTACCCAAAGGCTCCTATTTCGTTGATCCATGCCTTGAGGAACACTTATGAGATGAAGAAGGAGGCATGGCTGCGCTGGCTGCTCTTGGGTGAGTATGGTTACCACCCAATAGCTCATATTTTTTTGATTCATTCCTTGTGTATCAATGATAGAATGCAGCAAAAGAAGGCATGTTCAATTTTGTTTCACTTGAGAGAGATTGGCAACCACATGACATCTCCTATGTCTATGTGTTTTGTCTTGGGTAAATCTTGGCATAATGCTCTCATGATGTGCATTGATGATGTTTCTTTGTATTGGGCTGATGTGACATTCCATATGTCCATTAGTATGTTTTTTCTTCATGATGCACATGAGGAGGAGAGAAAGCAACAAGATCTCTTATTGCTTTGGTTGCTTTTGGGGGAGTTTGGCTTGTCTATCTTACATGGAGGAGATGGAGGATGGCAGCAAAGGGCCTTACTCTGGTGGTTAATATTAGGAGGATATGGTTTGACATACTTGTCTACCCATATAGCTCCTTTCCTTATTCTTTTGCATAACATTGGAATGATGCTTGGATCCAACAAGGCCAACAGGGCTAAGTATGAGAGCATATCAATGCTCAATCAAATTCATGAAACATGGAATGGAGAGTATTGTGTGATGGAGCTTTTCCTTTATGAAGAAAGCCACCTTATTTTATGTACCTCATGTATTGATGATGATGTTGGACATCATATGGTTGTCACTTGGTACTTCATGATGGAAGGAGGACATCTAACCATATAGTTGGAGGTCATTCTTTATGTTTTTAAAAGAAAACTTTGGAACCAAACATGCATAACACATTGCAGCAAATGGAGGAAGCCTTCCTTATGTGGATGCCATTTGGAGGGGAATATATGGCCTTCCATCTACTTTCGAAGTTGCTTGAGGACAAGCAACATTTTTCCATGGGGGACTGTAATATTCCCAAATTTCCACATCATATTTGGAATATTAGAGTCCTTGATTTTCTTAATGAATTAAGTAAATAAAAGGGTGGAGGGACCCACAATCCTCAATATGAATAAATATCCACTTTTTGTGTGTGAATGTGGATTAATTAAGCCTAAATCTACATAATAAGGTGGTTGAGCAACTACTAATGTGAATGAAATTGGAGAACCTATCTCTTTAATGAGATAGATAATGGAGATTGACATAGTCAACTGAGATCTTGAAGAGATCAAACGGAAGGTTGATTCAGTCAATTAAGATCTTGAAGATGTCAAACAAAATATCCTGAGACACTCATGATAAAGTGATGGAGGATGATGTGCAAACAAAGCACACTTGATGGAGAAGGTATACATTGCACCTAGACATAATGGTTGATTTGGTCAAACAACGCAGTCAAACTTGGAGGATCTTGTCCACATACACTGTACAGTCTAGATGAGGGCTAACGCTTGGGAAGGCTCAAATATTATATAAAGAAGATGAAGGCAAGGATGAGGGCATGCTGATTATTCTTGATGTAAATATATTTTCAGATCTAGAATTGTCATGTGACATTCCATTGCTTTCTCGGGCTGTTTAGCAGAGATTGCAAGTGCTGTTTAGCACAGGGTGTTCCTGGTCGGGAATCCCACCTCTTTCCTAGAGAATCTATAGAAAGAGTCTTGTAATTCATTCTACATCAGGCTTTAAGTGCCACATCTCTTTTTCCTACTTTCTGCAGAACATCCATATTCAGAAATTGCAGATTTTTGAAGATTAGCTTGGAAGGAGGAAGTTGTCTTCAGTACTTCTGTTAGTATGAATCTTTCGTTGAAGTGTACAAAAAAAGACCACTTTAGCTACGCATAACTTATAGCCCTAAAATCAAAGATGGCTGCCAATATCTTCAGATCTGCAGTTAGTTGATCAAGACAAATGCTGTAAAAATCCAGATCTATGCATAAAAAGACATTAAGCAGTAAAAATAAGGTTTTGCTCCATGCATCCAATAGACAAGACAAGAATAATATATTTTGAAGAATTTTATATTAAGGGCACTTGGGAGGAAAACAAGAAATTTGTTTCCAATTCTCCTCAATGGGATGGGTTCTTGAAAGTCCTCAGCACTTCAGACCTATAATTTCTCTCTCTTGTTGGCGTAGAAAACCCAGACAAAAATAGAACTCAAAAGGAGCTCACAAAGCAGATAATGGAAAATATGACAATGATAATGGCTCAAAGTCAGACCAAGAGTATAGATCCAGAGTGATCTAATAGGGAACAAAAGGTGAAGAATGGTAGGAAAAACCTTCTATTTATAACAAAATATTGGGTCATTCTAGATCTTGGTGTATGATTAAAATAATATTAACCAAATCTAGATCCACCTTTTATGGAATATTTTATTATATTTGTTGGAGGGGAAAAGTATTTGACTTGGGTCAAATCCCTTTATTTGTAAATAATAAATAAATAAATGATTTATTTATTATTTTAAGGAAGTGGTTGAATTATATTTGAATAAATAATGATTTATTCAATTATTTATAAATGATTTAGTCAAATTTAACAAGGAATATTATTTAAATAAGGTTTAAATAATTATTCCTAGAAAATAATAAGATAAATAAGGATTTATCTAATTAATTTCCTTGTTTTGGGTTAAATGTGACCCGAAATAATAATTAAATTATTGTTTAATTAACTATTCCATGAGGAAAATCAAACAAATATAGATTTGTTTAATATTTCCCTTTGGGGTTTCCTGTTTAGACCATAAACAACTTAATAAATGTGTTTTATTAAGTTATTTTACATAGTGAAAGAAATTTTACTTAAGGTAAAATTGGTATTACATGGTGTACTTGGGTCCATCTAACCAAAAAATGGTGTAACAGATTGCCCCCCAGCGTGCGAGTGTTAGGAGCAAATCGTATGATCGAAGTACGTTGTAAGAACTCAATCACCAGACATAAAAAGGGAAGTTAGAGAGAGAAATGTAAGGTAGCCTAATGTGCTGAAGAACTATACCCTGAGGAGACGAGACTTACAGGTGCAACAAATCTCTTTTTATGAGTGGGTACCTGTGCGAAAGCCGGCGGGGGAGGAATACCTATGCCCGCCGAGACAAAGTACAAAAGAACAGTGCGTCCAGTAAACAAGGGACCGAACTGTAAATTACATGCTGGCATAAACATGAGCCAGATAAAAGATATAATGATTAATCCCACATACATGTTGTGCCTGGGATAACAGCTAGGACTTATACAATAATATCTGAGTACATGAGATATAAATACAACCCAAATGCCCCTAGAGACGGGGAAGGGCTCACAAAATCTGACTGATACATGCAAATCAAAGAGGTGCTGCAAGCGGCTAAGGCCGACATCATCAAATATATGGAGCTGCATCGAAGGCTACAATGAAGAGGTCATCTGAGCATGTGGGGGGCTACCTGTAGGGCCACCCCCTCATGAGGGTTGAGACATCTCACACACACCCGAGAATCACAGAGAACAGCTGCTGCATCACTGGACCATCAAGTATATGGATCTCGATCATGCTGAAAGAAGCTGGAGGTGAGAAACAACCAAGTCAAAGGGCAATAAGGAGTCCCTTTGCTTGATCTGGGGCGCCGAACAAGAGTGGAAGCTGGGACCAAGGTACACTACCCTCTAGACCTATTTTCTGGAATGAATGAGTTGATGTTGAAAGAAGGAGGTCCGCCAGAGGTGAGGCAATAAGGGATCCTCGACTAAGGCATGAGAGAAAATAGTAGAGTGACTGACAGACTGACACCAATGATGATGATGAAATGGGGGATACTGAGTAGCGGATGAACAACTTCCCTTGTTAGAGCATAAAGGGCATGGATGACTTGGCAACGACTGACACAATATCATTAGGGATAGGGGATAGTGGGACTAAAGGCCATAATGTGCGACACGAGAGAGGGACCAAGAAATGAAGGATGGAGGACTATAGCGGGATACAAAGGGACTCATGATAGACTCCATGAATGCGATGATGACTCAACTCGGATGCTTTAAACAAGGGTGACTCGATGGTGCTGCCACACAGTAAAGGTCCAATGGGGGACCATAAAAACATGAGTACAAGAGGGTATCTCATGAAGAAAATCAACACGAACAAGGACAAGTAAGGAGGCAAAGTGGTGCCCCAAGTACAAGTGTTGTAAGTGAGGAAATCTGATTTGGAGGAGAGGTGAATAGACCCTTCGTGGACAAAATGTGTTCTGGTGAAGTATCAAATCATGAAAAATTAATAGATACCCATTTGAGTGCTTGGTGAGATCTTTCCAATGGTGCAGATGGTTTGTCAATCGAAGCTATGGTTTGGCCGCAGAAAGTGAAAGAAAATCAGGGGTTTCTCTTCTAATAAGGCATTTTCCCTCCAAATGCACTCATTTTCTTCTGCAGCTGTGGTGAATGTGAAGAGGAGGGAAGGCCCTAAATCTTGCGGCGATCATAACAGACAAACTGACCATTGGAATCGAGATCCGTTAGTTGCAGGTAAGAGGCATAATCCTACTCTTTCTTTTTGATGGATTGAAGTTCAGATTAGTGTCCTAAATCTCAAGAACAACCCCTCCCTCATCTTCACGGCCGGGTCACACTATTTGGGCCAAAAACTACGACTTGGGAAGCAGGTTTTGGCTTGAAAAGTGCGACCTATCCTAGGATTTGGCCAAAACATGTGACTTGTCAGATGGAGATGATTTCAATGTTGTTGTGGGCTAAGATTTGGGTTTTAATGGTTGGATATAGTTTTTCCTATCAGCATACTAAAAAAGATGATGTTTTTGTGTAGATATGACAGATATACAGATCAACTGGAGAGAGAGGGACTTGGGCACATTACAGGCAGAGATCTAAGGGGATCAGGGTGTCCGTCGTGCATTGGCCAGGTTTGGGGTTCTGAAGTTTGTGGAGAACCCTCTAATGAGAGCCGGGGAGCCCTTACTCGCCTGGATTGTCAGTTATTGGGGTCCAGATCATGAGGTCTTTATAGTGCAGGGGCACAAGATCGAGTTGACAGTCAAGGATCTATATTTTATGACTGGTCTCTCGCCACTCGGGATGGTGGGAAATACGTAGCCACTGTTACCGCGAAGGCGTAACATCATGGAGTTTGTAGAGCGACATTGTTGGACAGGCCTCCAAATCAAAGGGACTCGAATACCAATTGGGGACCTAGAGAGATTAGAGACTCGTGCAGTGGCCGCAGTGGTGCTGCGGATCCTGGGAAACCAGGCACTCCATCACATCAGTGGGGGGTAGATAATGATTGTGGAGAAAGTGTTGAGTGGGACCTACTATGGGTGGGCCCATATGATGTTGGTGTCGTTGAAACGACAGCTGTCGCTTTGCAAGTAGCAAGTGAACCATGATTCCTCGTATGGGACTTTATTGTGCTCCTTCTTTTTTGAGAAGATCTCGACCTTGTGACCCCGTATACAACTACCAGATGGGGGTCCAAGAGAGCCTAGGATGCGCTGGTGGGGGTGACTACTGTGTAGAGGAGGAGGAGGGGTGGTCGGATGAGTGTTCCGACCGGAGTTATTTGCCCATTGGGATCAGATGCTGTTGCACATAAATGACTATCCCTATAATGGGATGAGTTATTGTGGGGATCCGGACTTGCCACTTCCACCCGGTCTAGTATGGAGGCCCGATGGTAAGTGAAAAGTCACTAATATTTTATGTTCATGTTAAAGTTTCTGAATAGTATATATGGTATTGATTCTTGTACTTTTGGTATGCAGATATAGCTCCGGTAAAACCAGCCGGATATATGGGACAACCCGTAGTGTCAGGAGCTGCAGGCCCTAGTGGATCGAGAGTAGCACATAATGAGGATATGGCTGCCCTCCTGGAGGAAATTCATCGTAGATGTGAGGGGCTGCTGACTGGTGTTTCAGAGCATGGTTGGTAAGACTTAGATGACCAGTACATAGAGCTATGTATTAGTCTACCCTCGGAATGGCGAGGTGTCATGTAGCGCATGGCGATGGCCGATCAGGGGATGCAGGATCTACAAGCTGCGCGAGCAGAGCCATTGGCTTGGGATCCTCCAGATAGTGATTAGGTGTGGGGTAGGTGGTGCCCCCTAGTGTGTATGTAGGGGCAAGTGGTGCCCCTAGTTTTGAGTTTTGTTTTTGTAACATGCTATGGGCATGTCATATGTATCAGAGTAGATGGACTCTAAAAACATGTTATACGACACATATTATGGATATGCATCATTTTGATGTTTTTGAATGTTATTCTCTTGTATGAAATGCGTGTGATAAATGCCAATCTAGAACATGGTTTGCAATGATATCTACGTAGTGATTTTGCTCTCGAGGTACATGGCTGAAAGTGATGATTTCAAATTCACGTATCAAAAGTTTCACTTGTAAATATCGTCTAAAAAGGATAGGATTATGTACACGATAGACACCATTGAGTTGCATGACAAGAAGCAGGGAATCTAAACGAACATGCAGATGGAGGATGCGATGAGAGAGGGAATCGGCTAAGAGACCACGCACTGCATCATATTTGGCCTGATTATTGGTGGTAGTACCAATGCAGACCCCGTTCGAGAGAACGAGGGCATGCAAGGGGGTAAAGATGGCCCAAGCTGTCAAGGCTACATTCCGGGAATAGCGACTTGTACCATCGGCGTAGCTGATATAGGGTGTGGATGGGAGGTCTTGCGAAATAGTGTCACAAGACAATAAATGGGAGGAGGAAGAATAATGATGGCAGCGTGAGTGTAAAGTAGACATCAAATGAAAACTGTGGGAGGGAGTGTTCTGGGTAGGATGGGTATGACTCATATATTGACTAGAGGGTAGTGTATGAGGGTTACGGGAGGTATAGCTGGTACTCAAGTTGCAGAGGTCAACATAGACACGGATGATGTCATCCCGTTTAAGGGTGGGAAAGATAAGGGCAGGGGTGGAGAAGTCTTCCAGGAGGTCATCATGATGGGAAAAGAGGGGATGACAAGGGGAAGACATACCACATGACGCTGCAAAGCTACCTAAATCATCATTATGAGAGGAAAGGCTCATATACAGATCGTCACGGGGGATGACAGAAGAACAAGTAAATTGATGGTCAAAAGATGTTGAGCCCAAGGTGCTCGCTGAAGGGGGGTCAAGTGAAACAAAAGGGGAGGATTCAAAGGGAATGTTCCCCGAGGGTCTCACAGATGATGAAAGGTAGAAGATGGTGGTAGCAGGATCCATCATCTCAACGTTAGGAGGGGGAATGTCAATGGGAGCAGGTGAATCCTAGAGATGGCCTGAAGCTTACTGCGCAAGGATGGGAGAGGCGAATTGATTTTTTTCAACCTCATACTCTTGAATTACCTCTAAGGAGGTGTGGTAATGTGTCAGGTGGGAATAATGGCCATGGACACCACACAGAGCACAGGGTTTGTTGGTGCGAATAGTCTTTGGGTTCTTGACTGCGGACGAGGAAGAAACAGAGGGTTCAGGGACCGTAGACTCAGGGAACATGACTTTAACCATGGGTTTAATACGGGGCAACTCGGGACAAGTATGGGTGGCATGACTGATGACATCACACAAGGCGCAAGGATTTGCAGGCAGAGTAGGGGTAGGGGCAGTCAGGGTGGCCTTGTCTTTGGATGCCCCCTTGCGAGCTTTGCCTTTCTTTCCTAGAGCTGGCCCAACAGGAGAGGGGTCCTTTTGAGGTGCTGAGGGCACTGTAGCAACAGAAGAAGCTAGGGGAACCAGTTGAACCGGTGTCAAAGCAATTTAGGGTTTGGGGTGACCAGGCAGGGTAGCCGCTGGAGGGTCAAGGTACCAGACGGATATAACCAGGGTCAAGTTGGGGAGAGAAAGGGTGGCCATGATGGGAACCAAATAGACTCCAGGAGGGGAAGCAAGGAAAGGTATCTGACCAGCAGGGTAATGACTAGGTGGGATGGCTCCAAGATGGTTAGGGCCTGGTGGAACTGACCCGGGAGGATAAAGGGGCTCATGGGTACCAGCTGTCGGGGAGGGGCCAGAAGGACTGGGTCCGACTGGCTGAGACAAAGAGCTAGGAGCAGGTTGCGGCGGGTGAGGTTGCGGTTGTTGACTAGCCGAAGTGGGCCGCTTAAGGGCAGCCCGAGATGATTGCATCATGAAAACATTCGATAAGATGGGATCAAAGACAGGGGAGGAGGGAGACCAGGGAAGGTTCCAAGTAAAGAGGAGTCTTTTTAGATGCCAGGAAAGACACTGGTCAAAGAATCGATGGTTTGCTTATTGGCGATAGAAGAGATGGTCGACTCAGGAGAGGTCTGAGATTTTGCTCATGATATGTCAACTCATCAATGGTGACTATCTTTCCATTATGAGGGAAAGACATCTTGCAGTATACTGCAGAAGGGATAGCAGACATGGCATAGGTGTAGCTCCGCCCCAAGAGAATGTTGTAATCTAGAGGGGCGTCGATAACTTCAATGTCAACGCAAACAGTCTTGCCCGCAAGAGTGATAGGACAATTACAGAATAGGCCAATGGGTTGGGAGGCGTGGCCAGCCCATGCTCGAAGGGTGATCGTGGAAGGGGCTAATTCAGGAGATCCGAGTTGTTTCCAAACCGAAGCGGACATCACACAAGTGGATGCCCCCTCATCAATGATATACTGAGAAACATGAGCATTCCGAATTTTGATTGGGATTTGGAAGGCTACGGAAGCAGGAAGAGGGGGATGTTCTGATTAATGGGCATTGAAAACAATCAATTGGTCATCAGTAGGATCTATAGCACCCATGGCGGATAGTAGAGCCTTCTTTTGGGAAGGGTGAGACTGGAGGATTTCTAGTGTTGAAATGGCAGCAGGAGACTGCGCCAAATCATCTACTATGATATACAAATGAGCAGCTTGACCAGAAGTAGCACTTCAGCGTAATGGTCCCTTAGGAATCTTGGTATGAACCTCAACTTTGGGCTGAGGGATATGCAAGGGACCATTGGATGTTGAAAGAGGCTCTGTAGAACCTAAAGAAGTTAACTCGGGGACAGACAGAGCGGGAGGCTTGGGGTACTGACAAGACCGAGTTTGAAGGTTAAGGTCGACAGTTAGAGGTTGATCATATTTCATCATGAAGATCTAGTAATCGGAGGAACCAAAAGGGGAAGGTTGAGTGGCCCCTTGTCTGTCAGGTGTTTGGGTAGCCATGAATCCTTGCTGGGGGAAAGTATTGGTAAACACAACCGGTTGAGTAGTGGTCACATTGGGGGGAGCAGTAGGGGAGGCATGTTGTCCTCAAAATGTGGCTTGAGACTCCCACATCTGCTGCATCTGTGGTAAAAGGGGACAATCGTGAGTGTAATGACTGTAAACGCCGCAACACGAACAAGGCTTATTTGTACGAATGGGCCTATCTGGCTTGGGCTAAGTGCCCTGTTGCTAGTTAGCAGCGTTAGAGTGAATACCTTGAGGATTAGATCCACGATTACCAGGGGCAGATTGGTTTTGATTGCCTTTCCTCTTCTTTTGAGAGGAAGGAGGATTAGTCGCGCCCTGTTGTGCAAATACTTGCCTCGGAGGGGGTGGTGGTTGCTGTTGCTGGGGTTGAGAAGGCAAGGGAGGCAGAGGTGTGAATGCTGGAGGAGCTAGAGCACTAGGCTGTGAATAAGGATAATGGTGAGGTTGGGAAACATTGAGGTAGGTAGGAGGTTGGGCAAAAGGATGAGGCATGTTGTATCCTGGATACTTGCTACCTGGAGGGGAAAAAGTGTTGGAGGTGATGGCCCCTCCCGGAGGGAGACCATAGCCCATAGGAGGTTGAGCGTACGAATGAGAAAGAGCTCCAACGATACCATTGGTAGAATGGGATGCCCCCGAGGCGTTAGTGCCATCGGGTTTGGGGAGGTCAGGAAGGATGGTATAAACATAACCAGACTGAGCATAGATCAGGTCATATTTTAAGGCTATTTGGAGGGCGGTTTCTTCAGTTTGAGGAAACTGTGAGGCGACATCTTTCCCGATGGCAGGTAAGAGAGATCTAAGGAACCAGTCCATATAGACATGGTCTTCAAAGGTAGGAGCTCGACACAAGCTCTTTCTTCTCCGCTATTCCTAGACATGATTGGAAAGGTGAGTCACAGACGATTGACGGAAATAAGTTAAGAGTTCGGTACCAGTGTCGTATCGGAGAGGGAGCTGGAAATAAGATAAGAAGGCTCGGGCAATGGTCGCAAAGGTGGTATGGGAAGAGGTGGTCTGATCAACATACCACTTAGAAGCTTCACCTATAAGCATGCGTTGGAACAATATAAGACGGATGGAATCATCGATAATGGAATTGGATGAACACCACATGTGGAAAGATTAGATATGGTTGGAGGGATCTTCTCCAGCAAGGCCTTCGAACTTGGGAATGTCGGAGGGGAGCTTATTTGGCATAGCAGGCCAACCAACATCATGGTGGATAGGGTCATTGATCAACTGATTGAAATCGGGGAGACTGAGGCCTGCCATGTAAGGGAGCAAGGGGACATTCAAGGTAGTTCCTGTGGAGGTTCTTCTAGTAGCATTCTCGACAGGAGGTCCAGGATTACTACTAGCATTAGGCCCTGGACCAGACATAGTGAAGGAAACAGTGGGAGAACTAGAAGTAAAAGGAGAACCCAATGAATTAGAAGAAGAGTTGGAGTGCAGACTCGGAGGAGGACTAACTCGACGATGGAGGGAAGGAGTAGGTTGACCGACCAGAAACTGAGGATGAAGGCCAAGAAGTCTCTGGGATATATGCCTTGGGGGCGCAATGATGACAACACAAACATGGCACAGAGGGAAGAAGAATGACCAACAAGGGCAGAAAGGTGCAGAATCAAGTGATTACAATGTCGAAACAAGGGCAGAGAGGTGTAGTGTCAATTGATTTTACAATGTTTTAAAGTCTTTGCCTGGTGGTGTTAACCAGGCTCTTCTTTTCTTGGGGTGAGTGTGTGGCGTGTGTTAATTTTAATTTTTTAAACCCAAACGTTTTGAGAGTAAAAGAAAAAGTGTGTTGCGTAACTGAAAATAAACCTGCAGAGAATAGCATATAATACTGAAAATAACAGAAAATTAACAGCTAACAATGCATCAATCTAACCCAAGGAGGCGGGTCTCTCAAAAAATAGTCTAATAGAGGGAAAAAAATCTAGTCAAAACACACTAGAAAAGATCCAATAGATCTAAGGTCGAGAGGGACAAGGATCTAAAGGATAAATCTGCTCAAAAGAGGTGCAGAAAACAACAAAGAGACAGAGGCAAGGTTGCTGTAAAAGAGGATGCAAAAGGCTAAAGGCAGTATGGATAAGAAGGTGTCCCTAAAGGCAAACCCAAACAAAAATATATGAGGTGATTTGGATGGAAAAGTAGCGAATCTAAAAGGGATCTGAAGAGGAGGTATCAGATCTACAAAAGAAAAGGCTGAAACTCTGAAAATTTAGACACCTGCAACAACTAAAACTTTTCCACAAAAAGTGGAGGGTACTGAAGCCCTAGGGGGCTAGATTCCCACTTATTTGATTAAAAAAGAACAAGAACAAGTCTAAACGGGAGGAGACGGAGGCTGGAAAACCCTGACAGAAGCTTCAGACAAACCCAGAAAACTTTCAGAAAATCTGCAGAAAAAAGTGTAGGTCGCAGGTTCTGACTTGTTTTCTATCCAGGTCGCAGTTTTGAGGCTGAAATGTGTGTCCTGTAGTCTAGGTCACATGTTTTGGCCAAAAAAGTGCGATCTACAGTTCTAGGTGTCTCAGCGACAGATTTCAGAAAAAGTTGTCGTCTTAGTTGCGACTAATGTCTGTTACCTGCGCAATAGGGCCAGAAACACACAGAAGTTAGAAATTTTAATGTTTGAGGGTTTTATAGGTGAAAAATAACATAAAAATAGGAAAAAAAAAAACTGAAGAGAAACCCTAGGGTTTGAAGCAGCTAGATATGCAGGAATATGAAAAACGACAGCGGTCGTAATTGAAAACCCGTGTGGAGTCACTAGTTGTTAGTATGAATCTTTCGTCGAAGTGTACACAAAAATACCACTTTAGCTACGCATAACTTATAGCCCTAACATCAAAGATGGCTGCCAATATCTTCAGATCTGCAGTTAGTTGATCAAGACAAATGCTGCAAAAATCCATATCTATGCATAAAAAGACATTAAGTAGTAAAAATAAGGTTTTTCTCCATGCATCCAATAGACAAGACAAGAATAATATGTTTTAAAGAATTTTATATTAAGGGCACCTGGGAGGAAAACGAGAAAGGTGTTTCCAATTCTCCTCAATGGGATGGGTTCTTGAAAGTCCTCAGCACTTCAGATCTAGAATTTCTCTCTCTTGTTGGTGTAGAAAACCTAGACAAAAATAGAACTCAAAGAGAGCTCACAAAGCAGATAATGGAAAATATGACAATGATAATGGCTTAAAGTCAGGCCAAGAGTATAGATCCAGAGTGATCTAATAGGCAACAAAAGGTGAAGAATGGTAGGAAAAACCCTTCTATTTATAACAAAATATTGGGTCATTCTAGATCTTGGTGTATGATTAAAATAATATTAACCAAATCTAGATCCACCTTTTATGGAATATTTTATTATATTTGTTGGAGGGGAAAAGTATTTGACTTGGCTCAAATCCCTTTATTTGTAAATAATAAATAAATAAATGATTTATTTATTATTTTAAGGAAGTGTTTGAATGATATTTGAATAAATAATGATTTATTCAATTATTTATAAATGATTTAGTCAAATTTAACAAGGAATATTATTTAAATAAGGTTTAAATAATTATTCCTAGAAAATAATAAGATAAATAAGGATTTATCTCATTAATTTCCCTGTTTTGGGTTAAATGTGACCCGGAATAATAATTAAATTATTGTTTAATTAATTATTCCATGAGGAAAATCAAACAAATATAGATTTGTTTAATATTTCCCTTTCGGGTTTCCTGTTTAGACCATAAACAACTTAATAAATGTGTTTTATTAAGTTATTTTACATAGTGAAAGCAATTTTACTTAGGGTAAAATTGATCTTACATGGTGTACTTCGGTCCATCTAATGATAATAGGTTAGATGACCAAAAAATGGTGTAACAACTTTAGCTGGAGAACTGGTGAGGGTTTATTCCTATCACCTTGGGCTTAAAGATCAACTTACCAGAGCTTCATTACAGAACTGGCATCAGGCCAAAAGTTATTGACCTCCTAGCAACAATATTTCCTTCAGGAATTACACTGTCCATTTGCAGATCTAAAAGGAGGAAGGAAGTTACTAGCAATTCAGCTAGTAATCCTGTGAGAGATCATCCCCTCACATTGCCATCAATCTTACCATCAGCCTAGAGTTTATTGCAGCATTTTTCAACAGGCAGAAGGCCTCTCTTTCCCTCATAGCACAGTTTCTGTTGGCAGCTGTGTTGCAGCAGCTACAATCATTATTGGAGGATTGAGAAGCTAGATCTAGAGCTTCTAGCTTGTATATATGAAGAAGGGATCAACCCTTCAAGCTTAGATCTAATCTTGCAACATATTTTAGCCATCTATTTGATTGATCTAGCTTCAGATCTGTATTTCCCAGCAGATCAAGGATCAAATCCTAGGGAGGTGATTTTCCAAAGTTGTAGATCTGGAAAATCCTTTCTGGGTTATCTTGGGAATCCTTCACATTGGCCAGATCTTGAATCTTGGCATCATCTGAGCTTTATTTTTGAGTAGATTTTCATTTTCCTATTCAACTTGCAACTACATGTTCATATTCTGTTGAAGGGACATCGCAGAATTTGCTTCAGTGCCTCTCCAGTTACGCTGTACCTATTGCAGCATGTTTTCTGAGTGATTCTAGACCAAATTTTTGGCTAGATGTACTCATATTTTGTACATGGTGTAACTGATTCTTCTCCAATCTAATAAAATGGCTTAGCTTCTCTGTAAATTCTGATATTGTTTTAAGATTTATTGTTTATCTTGCTGTAGTTCTTATATTGTGTTTAAGTATTACTGCATTCTCCCTTTTGGGATATTATAAGATATGTAGACTCTGACGGAAGTCTGGTAAAGAAGAAGACCTTTGGCAAAAAGCATATCATTAGGAGATGTATCAATTTTTATGAAGGAAGCCGATGCCTACAAGAAGATATCATGGTGAAAGATCATCACTAAGATAACTTTCGTTCTAAAAGTTAATATGAATATGTTTATCTGGATGAATCTATGCAGGGCTGCTAATCATGAGAAAGGATGTACGATCCTTGGAAATGATTCGAAGGAAAGAAACATGACATAATAATGGACTAGATAAAGGAATTATGATGACTCACTCTGATAGATGACATGACTTAGGATGGAAGTTATGGATGATCTGTGCCCTACGAAGCTAAGAGTTGGAGATTCCTCAATATCAAAATCCATGACATCGAGAACAAGAATTCTTCATGAGCAGCTAGGTGTCTCACCATTGCTGCTAGAGGTCCTTGATTAAGAGGGAGCCTGATGTAAGTTTCTTACTTGGAAGAAACTTGGTAATTCCTAAGGATGAGATTAGGTACATTCTTTGTATAAGAATGAGTACATTCCCTTGTGGAATATGTTAGCCACCCATAAAATTCTGTCATATCAGATGGTGGCTAAATAATGTTGGATAGCCTTCAAGAAACAATTTCATGATTAAAATTGTTGATACTTGAAGACTTTTGATAATGTCCTATCCTTGGTTAATATTCACTACTGTTTCCATTCAGAACTCAGAAATCCTGCTGATTTCTAAAAACCAAAGTACTTCTGCAAAGGACCCTTTGCCCTTTTTCTTCTTTCCACCACTAACCTCATTTTCTATTCTCCATTTCCCATGAAAACCCCACAGTTTCATTTTTCTCCCTTTTTAATTTCATTAAAAACCATTTTATAAGGTTAAAACCCACTATTTTGACCTTATCGAAAGCCTTTATCTCCTTAAAAAACCATTAAAAACCATAGAAAACACACTTTTTCTATGCGTTGGACTTAAGCCCCTCAGGCTAAGCCCCCTGCCTTTTTCTCTCCATGTGACCCGATGTCGTGACTGAAGCATTTCCCCTGCGGGGGCTTTGCTCTATCCGTAGGGTCAAACCTTGGTGCCCCCGTAGTTGACTCGTCGGAATGGGTGAAGACTTAATCTAACGGCTGCCATTCACTACGGGGGGTTGCTCCAAACGTCTCGTGTCCGTACACCTTGGCCCCCCGCAGTTCATCTCCGCCGTCCGATCAAAAACCAATCGACGGAGCGAATTGTTTCCCGTGGTGGTCCTCACGCCCACGTTCATTTTGTGAAAACCAGTGGTTTCATTCCACACCACCCATCCATAGCCGATAGTATTTCCCGCGGACCCAGCGATTCCATACGCTGGGTGACGCGTGTCCTCGACACTGTTTCAAAACCGCCGCGCGACCGAAACATTTCATGCATTAATGTTCGTACCAGAGATGCCTAGCAGAATTCACCTCCGCCGTCTGATCTAACCCCTCCCATCCGACGGTTGTCAATCCCCCGATCTGCTCAACTGTTAACCAACCTGCTCACCGTTTAGCCAGGCCCCCGCGCAACAGAAAATCAACCTCCGCCGTCGATCTCTGCAGATCGACGGCTCACATTTAAACTCCTGATTTCGTTACCCGGTCAACATTTTTCCTCTGACTTTCCGTTGCCCGATCCCGACCATCGATCACTACGTGATCGAAGGCTCAGATTCATCCTTCTCCATTGATCGCCCCGTTCAATCTTGACCGTCGATCTCTGCAGATCGACGACTTCAATTTAATCCTCTGATCACCCATTCCACGATCGCCCAGATTTGATCCTGGCCGTTGGATGATGCCATCCAACGGCCCATGCTCCTCCACACAGTCCCCGATGCAGTAAACCAAATACGCAGGATTATATAACGTTTTTTCGTGTTTTTGCAGGTTTGAATGTATTTTCCGCCATTTCCAAAGAAGGTTCGGCGACAGAGGGTGATGACCCTCCTTTTTTCTTTTCCTCCGAGGAAGATCATTTGTAGGGGTAAATATCACATTTCATTGATGTCTTATTAGGCATTGATGCCTTATATCCCCTGCGTAGCCCTCCACAACAGAAAAAACCATGAAGATCAATGCAGAGAAAGAGTATCAGATGTTGAAGACTGAAAATGAACCAGAACAGAGCATAGGTGGACAGATTTATGGGGATTAGGGCTAAGACAGTTATCAAACGCATAATCCCCGATCTAAAAACACAATTTAAAGAGAAAAACCTAAAAGTGTTTATCAAACATATTGCCTCCACCACCATATCTGAGGCCAATTGATTCCTCAACCACCGCAGTGCCACCTATTGTCTCAAGACACTCAATCAGAGGCCGAATTTATTGAACAAGATCAGATTTTTTGCCTCGAAACAGCCGAAGAAGTTACTTCTGCCTCATATTTAATGACAAAATGTTCGCAGAGTAACCCTAATAGTACACAAATCCTCAAAAGGTCAACAAAGCTCTCACCGAGCTAAAAATCATAAGTGCAAGTCAGTTAATACAACGGAACACCTGTATAGTTTCTTTGTTGAGCCCTTCGAAATGCCAAGAAGACATTGATTCCTGTATCAATTGATTTTGAGATCTTTTATCAGATCTCACCTCCTCATTCTTCTATAAATACTTCAGTAGAAAATGAGTGAGGGGTTGGTTGTTAATGTAATTGCTGAAGCATTGTAATTGTAACTGAGCGGAAGACTCTTGATTGTAGATAGGATTTCACTAGCTCTTGGAGCCCTGCTTGTAATAGATAAGCTAGGTTTTGAAATAAAGATGAATTGACACATTGGATTTGAAGATTGTAACCGGTTTGGAGCATCAATACAAGTTGATTTATGGGATCCTGGTCTATGCTGACAGTGATGTTGTTCTTACTGTGACTTGTGTTTTATTTTTGTTTCCATTTTGTTTCATTTTCTGCTATAAAGAACAGTTTAAACAGAGTTAGGACCTATTGTATACCAGTAACGTTCTCTGGCTGAGAAATCTTTATTTAGATTTTTTCTTTTATTTGTGTTATTTCGAAATGATTAATTCAGTTTAGGCATAGGCATGTTGGCGTTCCCTCATCTTATTTCCTTGACTGAATGTTATGTTTAAATGTTACTGTCAATATATGTTGTGTGAAGATGAACTAAGGAAATTAAGGTTAGCCCTGAGTCCCTTTCTTATTTGCTCAACTATTTGATTGTTTCCCTTAGGATGTGTTAAAAGCTGACTAGTTTCAAAGTACTTATGGATATTACTTGGCCATTGTATTTATCTACTATGATTGTCTAGAAAGCAACCAAGTAAGAAGAGCTAGGAGAGGATTTGTGGTGAGCCGGAAGCCACGTTAGTCTATATTAAAGTTTGCCTTCAGAGTTTACTTTGTTTTCATTAGGTTTCTTGGAAGAATAAGGCTTCCATTGTTCAAATACCCACCGGATCCTAGTTTATACATGTTTTTCTTAAGTGTATGTAAAGTAGAAGCTAGTTTCAAATTAACCCATGAATCTTATGACTGCTCTTTGTTTGTCATGGTACCTTCTGCCCCTTCTTAATGTATCATTCCATTCCATAAATCAAAACCTTAAAGAGATCCTTAGGCATAGATGACTTGCCCCATAGACCACTCTTGAACCTGCTGTTCCAATTAAATCCTCTTATGACTCCATAGCCCAATGGACTGAAACTTGCTATCACCCTCTACCATGGCCAAAGCTTACTCTGTTCTTGCAACTTATCACTTTTGAACCTATTTGCATTTAGATCTTCCCGCCTCAGACAACAACTATGTTCAACCATCCAAAAAACCAAACAAACCCTTGGAATTCATAACTAGCCTAATATTATTACCCCAAACTTCAAAGACAAATCCATCTTTGTACATACTGGAGAGATCCCTCTCCAGATTCAGGAGGGCTAGATCCTAGAATCCCAAAGTTGGTTGAAATGATGTTAACTCTGTGAACGGACTTTTGCCAATCTTTCTTATTACAGAGCCCTAACATTTCTGGCGACTTCGCTAGGGAAAAAACTCAGAATCTTCCACATTCAAAACTATTCATAAAGAAGCTTGGGATTTGGTTCATAGAGCACTTGATTTATTAACCAGCTGAAGCCCCCAGAACCTAACATTTCTGGCGACTCCGCTAGGGAACTAAAACCCAGAATCTTCATAAAACCTTGTGAGTAAAAAGCAGCCTTTTCAAGCACTACCAAGACTGGTAATCATGATGAAACTTGTTTGGGTTAGTGACAAGCTAGGCGAACCCTAGGGTTCTTATAAGCTTTTATCTAACCTTGAAAAATCAGCTGGCTTAGCCATAAGAGTAGACTGTCTTTGTCTCATAACCATAGCTAAGTTTTGAAGCAAAGTTAGGACATTCTTGAAAACCACAAATAAAAACAACTCAGAAAATACCAAAAACATTTCAGATTGGTGGTAAAACACTTGTTCCTACATATCACTTACCTGCATAGTGGCTCCTAGAAAGATTCACACTAGAGCCCATCCTGACCCTGATCCACCGGAGATAGTTGATAACCCAGAAAGAATCCTTAGGAAGTCTCCTAAGATAGAATCTTCAACTGTTTTCAGATCAGCCCTAAGAGCTAATTCAGTCCCTGAAGATCTTTCAGCTCTGCAACAATCACAAGCTGACCTATTAAATCCATTTAGAACTAGGTCCCTTGATGATTTAGATCAGTTAGATTCTGAGTTTTCACATTCATCTTCGGAAACAAGTGAACACCTTGGGAATAGAGAATCAACACCTCCTGATTTACATTTTCTTCTTAACTTAGGTGTCTCTCATCCAAGATCAGCTCAGAAATCTACTGCTGTTCCATCCACTTCTATTCATCCTTCATCCACTGTTCAAACCACCCCACTTCAGCCCACTCCACCTCTCGTAAATCCACCCCCACCACCTATCATGGTAGCATGGTATGCTCCCTTAGTCCTTCCTGTACCATTAGCCAACCTTCCACAAGACTATCAGTCCAAAATCCCATTGTATGATGCTAGCAATGCTATAACTGCATCACAACATGTAGATAAGATGAATGACTATTTTGACAGAATTGAAATTGATGATGATTCTGTCAAACTTAGACTATTTGCTCAAAGTCTGGGGGGAGAAGCAAGAAAATGGTTTAAAGGCTTAGCCCCCCATAGTATTAATGATCTCCAAGGTTTCCATCAAACATTCTTAAACAAATGGGAGGTGAAGAAGAACCCTCTCCAAGTTCTTGCTGACTATAACAATCTCCATAGGAACCCAGGGGAAAGTGTACAAGCTTATTGTACCAGATTTAACAGTGTGTATAATGCGCTTTCCCCAGAATTAAAACCTCCACAAGGTTCAGATTTAAACAAATTTCCTGAAGGGTTTGATGCTGATATGACCTATTCGTTAAGAGAGGGATTTTGCAACCCTTGAAGATATGCAAAGAGGTGCTCTCTCTATGGAAGTAAACTTAATGGAGAAAAGAGCAAGGATGAAGAAAGAGAAGAGAGTATCCTTTGGGGAGGAATCCACACCTTCCACTTCAAATTCAAAGATGGAAAGAATGATGGAAGACATGATGAAGAAAATGAGCATTCTTGAGAGAGCGCAAGCAAGTATAAATCAAACCGCTCCTCAAAATAGAAACCAAAACCAAAATCAGAATGTAAGAAGGAACCAGCCTCCAAATAGACCCAGGGAAGATGATCAACTGATCACTCCTCCTTTTCATCAAAACTTTGTGAGTGAGGTTGAGGAAATAGATGAAATAACAGAGGATAATGATATGAACCTATTTGGGGTAGATGATGATGACTTTGAGGTTCATTACGACAGGAAACAAGGTCTTTATACACCTTATGATGACAAAAGGGATGATAATGAAAATTGTTGTCAAGACATGGAGAATGCCATGACAGAACCTTCAAAGGAATATGAACTCAGAAGTAAATTGAGTCAACAAACCCCCAACACCAAAACCTCTGACAAACCTTCCCAAAGCAGCACTGCAACCAAGCCCAAGACAGTCAAACAAAAAGACAAAACAGTGGCTGATAATTCTGGTAAAGGTAAAGAGAAAGACACTCAAAATCTTGAAGAACAGAGTGCAAACATAAGCAGTGCTAACACCTCGGCTAGTACTCCTGTTAAAACAACTGTATCAAATGTAAATAAAGCAAAGCAGCAAACTGATGTTGCTGATAAAATGACAACTAATAGGGCTGAAACCAGCACCTTAAAAATCAAATTCCTTTCAGTCTGGAACAAGAAATATCAAAGATCAAAATTTCTGTTCCTTTGACCGAGTTAGCTGCCCAACATGTATATAGGTCCAAAATTTTGAAGGCTTTGAACATAGAAGAAAATGAGGATACACTCAATCTTAATGACGACCAGCCAGAGCTTATTTTTGGTCCAAAGATTGAAGGTAAGTTTCAAGAGGGACCTGTCCCTCCCTTCTATGTAAGTTTAAATATCCATGACAAGATTTTGCACAACGCTATGCACGACTCAGGCGCTTCTCATAATTTAATGCCAAAAGCTGTAATGGAGAGCCTGGGCCTTGAAATCACCAGACCTTATAAGGACCTTTACTCCTTTGACTCAAGCAGAGTAAAATGTCTAGGGTTGATAAAAGACCTCTGTGTTAACTTAGCCCAGATTCTAGCCAAATTTTTGGTGATGGATGTTGTTGTGGCTGATGTGCCCCCAAAATATGGAATGCTTTTATCATGATCTTGGGGTGCTAAGGTGCAAGGTACCATGCAAATGGACATGACCTATGCGACTATCCCTGTTTTCAATCAGACTAGAAGACTTTACAGGGAGTCCCACATGCAATACACAGTGACAAGTCAAGACAGGCCTCAAAACTCTCCTCTGTATGCTGTAAGTATGAGCCTTGATTCTTTTATCATGTTTAATGATGAAACGCTTACAGAACAAATCATTTCAACATAATTAGTGGCTGATACAAAGGGAGAGGAACACAACGCTCAACTGTCAAGACAGTTTGCTGTATCTGAAAATCCTAGCAAACCAAACACAGGTCTTGAATTAAAAATCATGAAACCATTAATCCTAAACCTTGATAGTCGAGAAAGAAATCCTCAATATATTGAAAAACTTGAGAAATCAAATCATACAGAGGACGTTCACCAAACTGATAAAACTAAAAATGATCCTCTTTGGAGTATGTATTTTGATGGGTCGTGCACTAAAACTAATGCTGGTGCAGGGGTCTGGATTACTAACACTGAAAACAATCATACAGAATGTATTTCATGTAAATTAAACTTTCAGTGTTCCAACAACATAGCAGAATACAAATCCCTTCTCTTAGGCTTGCATCTCTTGAAGAAATTAGGAGCCAGAAGAATTAACGTGTATGGGGATTCTGAGTTAATCATTAGGCAAGTCAATGAGGAGTATAATGCAAATCATCCTAGAATTAGAGCCTATCGAAATGATGTCATGGACCTTTTGAAAACATTTGAGGAGGCCAACCTGAGTTTTGTCCCAAGGAAAAGAAACATAGCAGCCCACAATTTAGCTTTTACAGCCAGGACATGTCTAACGCCATATGAAAATGGAGACAACATAACTCTGATAAAATTTAGACCAACAGTGCCTGATAAAAAAAAATATTGGCAAGTGTTTGACAATGACAAACAAATAGAAGACTTCATGCAATTCAGAAATGACTTCGAACTTCATAGTTCAGACTCAGATTATGATACAGACTGCAGCGAAGAAAACTTTCTTGGTGAAGAAGAATCGTCTCCTGAACTTGTCAGTATTAACCTATTGTCTAGCAAACTTAGTAACAAAACAGAATTGAGTGCAGGATCAGGAACAAAAGAAATAGAAACTCTGCATTCTAAAGATGAAGGTTTTCCAAGTGGTCTAGCACCTTTGGAAGAGTTGTTCGATTTTAACGATGTGGCAAATAAACCAAAACTGGAACCTGTAGAGACTGAAGTGGAGGAATGCAACATAGGCAGTGAGGAAAAACCGAAGATGGTTAAACTGTCTAAAACCTTGCCAGCTCACATTAGACTCAAATATATAGAGCTGTTTAAGGATTTTTCTGATGTTTTTTCATGGAGTTACGAAGATCTTAAATCCTATGACACCGAAATAATACAGCACAAAATCCCTCTTAAAGAAAACCAAAAACCATTCAAACAGAAACTGCGCAGAATAAACCCTGTCCAGTTGCCATTGGTTAAGAAGGAAATCATGAAGATGCACGATGCTGGTATTATTGTCCCTGTTAGGTATTCTGAATGGGTATCTAATCTGGTATCTGTTAGGAAAAAGACTGGAGAAATCAGGCTTTGTATAGACTTTAGAGACTTAAACAAAGCTTCATTAAAAGACAACTACCCTTTACCAAAAATGGATCATATTTTACAAAGGGTGGTAGGATCTAAAATAATTTCTTTGCTAGATGGCTATTCAGGGTACAATCAAGTTTTAGTTCACCTTGCTGATCAATTAAAGACAGCTTTTACTACACCTTGGGGCACTTTCATGTATGTGAAAATGCCTTTTGGTCTAATGAACGCTGGAGCAACCTTTCAAAGAGCCATGGACATAGCATTCTCGGAAGAATTGGGCTTCTTCATCATTATCTATCTTGATGATGTCACTGTGTTTTAAAAAACAGGTGAAGAGCACTTAGAACATTTAAGGAAAGTTTTCGAGAAATGCAGAAAGTTTGGGATATCTTTAAACCCTAAGAAGACTCTATTTGGTCTCCAAGAAGGTAAACTTCTTGGGCACATTATTTCAGAAGAGGGTATAAAGATAGATCCAAAGAGGATCGAGGCCATCTTGCAAATCTCTCATCCTCGAAACATAAAAGAGTTGTAGTCTTTCATTGGAAAGATAAACTTTTTGAGAAGGTTCATCCCTAACCTAGCTGAGCTCCTTAGGAATATCACAAACATGTTGAAGAAGGAGCAAGGGATAAAATGGACCTTGGAAGCAAAGACATCCTTTGAGCTGGTGAAACAAGCATTAACCAAAACACCGGTTCTCATAAGCCCTGATTTTTCAAAATATTTTTATATCTTCTCGTTTGCATCAGAACATACCATTGCTGCTGTCCTTTTACAGAAAAATCCACAAGGACAAGAGCAGCCTATTGCATTCTTTAGCAAGGCATTGAGGGATGCCCCTTTGAAGTATAATATTATGGAAAAACAAGCTTTTGCTTTGGTTAAAGCATTGAAAGACTTCAGAGTATACATCCTTCACTCACACATCATTGCCTTTGTCCCTAATTCGGTTGTTAAAGACATTCTAACACAGGACCCAGATGGTAAGAGAGGTAAGTGGATTGCTGTTATTCTTGAATATGATTTAGAGATAAAACCCACTAAACTCATCAAAGGCCAAGGTCTAGCTAGATTAATGGCTGAATCAAATTGTGAAGTTCTTGATATTAATATGATTAGTGCTTTGGATAGCCAAGAAGAATTCTCGACTCCCATTGTTGAAGACCATTTTATGAATTCTCCTTGGTATGCTGATATTGTCTATGTTTTGCTTAATTTAAATGCACCTCCCGTCTTGACAAAAACAAAGGCAAGATTCCTAAAGTTAAAAGCTGTAAACTATTGCATTATTGATAAATGTCTTTATTGGAAAAATGCAAGTGGTATATTGCTTAAATGTTTGCCTGAGTTTGATGCAGAAAAGGTTAAGCAGGAATTCCATGAAGGAGAGTGTGGAGGTCATTTGTACTGGAAGTCAACAACCAACAAAATTTTGAGGGCTGATTTCTATTGGCCTACTCTTTTTCCTGATATACACAAAATGACCACTACTTGCCATAAATGCCAATTGTTTGAAGGAAAAAGAAAACTGCTACCCCTTCCTTTGCATCCAATCACTGTTGAAGCCCCTTTTCAACAGTGGGGTCTTGACTTCATAGGAGAAATCCATCCCCCATCTTCTGCCCAACATAGGTGGATTCTTACAGCCACAGACTATTTCACTAAGTGGATAGAAGCCATTCCTTGTAGACATGCCAATGATTCAGTTATCATAAAATTTATGGAGACCAACATCCTCTCCAGATTTGGCTGTCCTACCAAGATCATCACCGATAATGCAGCAGCATTTGGATCAAAGAAAATGGTTGAATTCTGTCACAAGTATCAGATAACATTGGGACACTCCACAGCCTATTACCCTCAAGGTAATGGAATTGCAGAATCCTCCAACAAAAGCTTAGTGAACATAATCAAGAAACTGTTGGAGGACAACAAAAAGTCTTGGCATACAAAACTGGTTCATGCGCTTTGGGCTGACAGATTGACTCTAAAAAAATCTATTCGTATGTCACCTTTTTAGCTGGTGTATGGTACAGATGCAATTTTTCCCAATAGTCTTGGTGTACCAATTATGAAGTTAATTCAAGAGTTGCAGACTAAAGAAAATGACATGACCAGAAGAATAAATCATACCATTCATCTTCAACAGACCAGGGAGGAAGTGTATAACAAAGCATTGCACAAACAAGACAGCATTAAAAAGCTTTTTGACAGAATAACTAAGGCCAGTAATTTTAATGTTGGAGACAAAGTTCTGAAGTGGGACTCAAGGAGGGAAGAGAAGGGAAAGCATGGAAAATTTGATCACTTGTGGCTTGGCCCTTACTCTATTCATTCAGTTGCTGGTAATAATGCATTTTTCTTACAGGAACTAGATGGAACAGAGTTGTTTGGGGGTCCTGTCAATGGCAGGATGCTTAAGCATTACTTATCTTGATCCATTTTATGTTTTGAAGCCTTTTTATCTTTTTCCATTATGAATAGTCCATCCACCATTGCATTCAAAGTGATAAAAAAATAAAATAAAAAAATAAAAAAAAATCAAAAATACAAAAAAAGAGAAAAGAAAAAAGAGGGCAGAGATGAAAACAAGAAAGGCAAAGCCCCATGCCAAAAAGAGAAACAAATGCTGAAAGTGTGCAAGATCAAATGCCACTCCTAAAACACACTTCTAGCTAGTCAAATAGCTTAAACTTGACTAACTAGTTTTCAATTTATTGCTGATAGGGTAGAAAATGTGATTTGCCAAACTGTTCAATCTCGGCTTATTAGTAGATAAATTAGGATAGAAATTGAAGGTTCAAATAAACTCAAAATCTGAACCAAAGTTTCCAAATAGATGATGACTCAAAACTGTTTTATTTTCTGAGTCAAACAAAATGTAAATCTGGTTCTAATCAGCTCAAAATTTGAACCAAAAGAGCTCAAAGAAAAAGCAAAAACAGAGCTATGAAAAATATGAAGGAAGTACTCAACTTTCAGATCTCAAGCCTTCCATTTTTTATTTAAAAATGTCTTGCAAAATAATATCTTTGTGCAGCTTGTTGTTTATGCCATAAACCACAGCAAGCCAAATATTTTAATCTTGACTTGGCTGTTTTTAAATTTCTGCTTTAGAATTTAGAGAATGAAAGTCTGTTGGACGGTTTAATCCCAACAGACAGTAGATTAGGTAGAGAAATATTTGAGCTCAACTGTTTAATCTGATTTCAAGGAGAAATAAGCAGTAGAATTAGATTAGTTTTTATGCTTTCAAAAGAATAAAATGTTGTGAAAAGAGTTTGCCAATCCAAGTGCACTCTGATGAAGAAAAAATGTTAGATCAGTAGGATTGGGTAGGTAGAAGTTGCATTGATGAAGTCCATTTGTTCTTTCATAACTGGTATTATTTTTCAGAGCAAAGAAGAGCAGTTCAAAGGACTAGGCACATGGTCAACATTCCAGAGAAATCGAGTCTGAATTGTGATGCCTTCAGAGAGGCACCATCCCCAAGTGGAGCAGTGTTAGCCACCCATAAAATTCTGTCATATCAGATGGTGGCTAAATAATGTTGGATAGCCTTCAAGAAACAATTTCATGATTAAAATTGCTGATACTTGAAGAATTTTTGATAATTTCCTATCCTTGGTTAATATTCACTACTGTTTCCATTCAGAACTCATAAATCCTGCTGATTTCTAAAAACCCAAGTACTTCTGCAAAGGACCCTTTTCCCTTTTTCTTCTTTCCACCACTAACCTCATTTTCTATTCTCCATTTCCCATGAAAACCCCATAGTTTCATGTTTCTCCCTTTTTCATTTCATTAAAAACCCTTTTATAAGGTTAAAACCCACTATTTTGACCTTACTGAAAGCCTTTATCTCCTTAAAAAACCATTAAAAACCATAGAAAACACACTTTTTCTATGCGTTGGACTTAAGCCCCTCAGGCTAAGCCCCCCGCCTTTTTCTCTCTATGTGACCCGACACCATGACTGAAGCATTTCCCCTGCGGGGGCTTTGCTCTATCCGTAGGGTCAAACCTTGGTGCCCTCGTAGTTGACTCCTCGGGATGGGTGAAGACTTAATCTAACGGCTGCCATTCACTACGGGGGGTTGCTCCAAAAGTCTCATGTCCGTACACCTTGGCCCCCCGCAGTTCATCTCCGCCGTCCGATCAAAAATCAATCGACGGAGCGGAACTGTTTCCCATGGTGGTCCCCGTGCCCGCGTTCATTGTGTGAAAACCAGTGGTTTCATTCTGCACCACCCATCCATAGCCAACGGTATTTCCCACGGACCTAGCGATTCCATACGCTGGGTGACGTGTGTCCTCATTCTTGTTTCAAAACCGCCCGCGTAAGAACATTTCGCGCATTAAAGTTTGTACCGAGAGACGCGTAGAAAATTCACCTCCGCCGTCAGATCTGGCCCCTCCCCATCAGAACGGTTTGTCAATCCCCCGTCTGCTCGGCCAGTTAACTAACCTGCTCGTCGTTTAGCCAGGCCCCCGCGCGACAGAAAATCAATCTCCGCCGTCGATCTCTGCAGATCGACGGCTCACATTTAAAATTCCCGATTCCGTTGCCCGGTCAACATTTTTCCTCTAACTTTCTGTTGCCCGATCCTGACCGTCGATCACTGCGCGATCGACGGCTCAGATTCATCCTTCTCCATTGATTGCCCCGTTCGATCTTGACCATCGATCTCTGCAGTTCGACGGCTCCGATTTAATCCTCTGATCACCCATTCCACGATTGCCTAGATTTGATCCTGGCCGTTGGATGATGCCATCCAACAGCCCACGCTCCTCCACATAGTCTCCGATGCTGTAAACCAAATACGCAGGATTATATAACGTTTTTTCGTGTTTTTGCAGGTTTAAATGTATTTTCCGCCATTTCCAAAGAAGGTTCGGTGACAGAGGGTGACGAGCCTCCCTTGTTCGTTTCCTCCGAGGAAGATCATCTGCAGGGGTAAATATCACGTTTCATTGATGTTTTATTAGGCATTGATGCCTTATATGCCCTGCGCAACCCTCCACAACAGAAAAACCATGAAGATCAATGCAGAGAAATAGTATCAGATGTTGAAGACCAAGAATGAACAAGAACAGCAGATTAGTGGACAGATTTGTGGGGATTAAGGCTAATACAGTTATCAAATGCCTAATCCCCGATCTAAAAACACAATTTGAAGGAAAACCTAAAGTGTTTCATCAGGAAACTCTCCACTGTCACCAAAAGAGACAGATTCATTCCTCCAAGCAACTAAAGTGCCACCTGTGCCTCAAAGCATTCAATAAAAAACTGAATTTATTGATCAAAGTCAGATATTTTACCTCAAAGCAGCTAAAGGGTTATTTCTCCAAGGGATTTAATGACAGAAGGATGGTAGAGTAACCCTATCATCACACAAAACCGCAAATGTCAACAAAAGCTCCCACCGAGCTTGAATCATGAGTGTAAATCAATTAATGCAGTGAAACACCTGTATGGTTTCTTCGTTGAGCCTCCGAGGGCCAAGAAATACATTAACTCTGCATTTATTTTATTTGAGATCTTTATTCAGATCTCACCTCCTCATCCTTCTATAAATACTTTAGTAGAATATGAGTGAGGGGTTGGTTGTTAATGTAATTGTTGAAGTATTGTAATCGTAACTGAGCTGAAGGCTCTTGATTGTAGATAGGATTTCACTAGCTCTTGGAGATCTGCTTGTAATAGATAAGTTAGGTTTTGAAAGAAAGATGAATTGACACACTAGATTTGAATATTGTAACTGGTTTGGAGCATCAATACAAGTTGATTTATGGGATCCTGGTCTATGCTAACGGTGATGTTGTTCTTACTGTAACTTGTGTTTTATTTCTGTTTCCATTTTGTTTCATTTTCTGTTGTAAAGAACAGTTTAAATAGAGTTAGGACCTATTGTATACTAGTAACCTTCTCTGGCTGAGAAATATTTATTTAGATGTTTTCTTCTATTTGTGTTATTTGGAAATGATTAATTCAGTTTAGGCGCATGCATGTTGGTGTTCCCTCATCTTATTGCCTTGACTGAATGTTATTTTCAAATTTTACTTTCAATATATTTTGTGTGAAGATGAACTGAGGAAATTAAGGTTAGCCCCGAGTCCCTGTCTTGTTTGCATAACAGCTTGATTGTTTCCCTTAGAATGTGTTAAAAGCTGACTAGTTTCAAAGTACTTATTAGATCTTAGGCCATTCTGTGTCATCTTTGTGATTGTCCTGAAAGCAACCAAGTAAAGAAGAGCTTGGAGAGGATTTTTGGTGAGCCCGACCCGTTAGTCTCTACTCCAAAGGTTTCCTTCAAGTTTCCCTTTGTTTTTCATATGTTTTCTATTGGAAGTGTATCAAAGGCTGGCTAGTTTCAAAGTACTTACCAGATCCTAGTTTACTTCTATGTTTTTCTAAAGTGCCTGGTCAAAGGCTAGATAGTTTCAAAGTACTTATCAGATCCTAGGCTGCTCTTTGTTCTACATCTGTTTATTTTCCCCTTCTTAATGTATCACTCCATTCCATAAATCAAACCTTAAAGAGATCCTTAGGCATAGATGACTTGCCCCATAGACCACTCCTGAACCTGATTTGCTTCAATTAAATCCTCTTATGACTCCATAGCCCAATGGACTGAAAACCTGCCATCATCTTTCATCTTAGCTAAAGCTTACTCTTGTTGCTTGCAACTTTTCACTTTTGAACCTATTTTGCATATAGATGTTTTCGCCTCAGACAGCAATTATGTTCAACCATCCAAACACAAAACCAAACCCTTGAACCTCATAACTAGCCTAATATCATTACCTTAAGCTTTCAAAGACAAATCCATCTTTGTACACATTGGAGAGATCCCTCTCCGGATTCAGGAGGGCTAGATCCTAGAATCCCAAAGTTGGTTGAAATGATGTTAACTCTGTGATCGGACTTTTGCCAATATTGCTTATTACAGAGCCCTAACAGAATAAGGTCCTCCCTGGGAGGGAGAGATAGACACATCATTCTGATCTTGGAAATATAGAATGGAGGATTGGGTAATCATCTAGCATTTGATACTCTTTGAGAATGTGGCAGGGCATTCAAGATAAGAGTAGTTAGGGACCGATATTATTTGACGGCTAGCTACACAAGAGAAGAATAGTCCAGGAAGGTCATACTTTTGGAACACCCGGGTGGAGTATGTACCTTGGAGAGACAATGATGAAGGTGTCTATAAGTCATGTGTCTCACCAACATTGAAGCCCATTGTCTCGTTGAAGAGATGGGACTATTAAACAAGGCCTTGCACTAGTACAATGCTGGTTGAAATGATGCTATATAGATCCAATTACCAATCCGATTTTTCTTATGAAATTATTTAGTTTGAAAATGATCATGTAACTATATGAATACCTCCCTATTTAAGAGGGAGTGTTGTAAAATGTAACTAGGCCAGTCTTCATGATGACTATGTAATTATGAAAATAAGAAGACAATGATAATAAAAATGTATTTTTGTCTCATGGGTTTCATGAGAAATATTTTATGTAGATAGAATTCTTCTTGATGTCTATTAGGTTCATGTCTTCTAAGTATAGGATTAAGTGTCAAAGTCATGAAGGATCTAGAACTTATAAAGAAGCTCACAACAACCCTCCAAAATTTTTGGAAGACAAGCTCAAAATATGGCGGAAACAACCTTCAAAAAATCTTGGAATATATGAGAAGTAATACCTCATAAAAAGTCAGAGAAGATAAACTTCAAGTCGACCTAAATTGAATTTATAATGTCGGCCAAAGTATCAATATGAATGGTCGGCCTAATAGCTGATCTATCTCCTATATATATATGTCTATAATATGGCTCATTTAGTGAATAACATTGCAGATCTATCTGAGGTTACATAACATATAAAAGCTGCAGATATAAGGACAAGTTCAGTACAAATTGAAGTATAATTTGTGGAAGAAACAATGTAGATCTGAAGGAAAAAGCGAAGTCTGAAGGTCTGAAGGTCTGAAGGTAAAAGCGAAGTCTGAAGGTCCGAAAGTATGAAGGTAAATCTGAAGTGTTGTAGGTAATCCCGAAGTGCTGAAGGTAAATTTGAAATGCTAAAAGTAAATACTAAATGTTGAAGGTAAGTGAATTTCTGAAGTGCAGATCTAAAGTGTAATGTAAGGAAGGTAAATCTGTGATGTACCTTCCTACAATAAAAGTATTACTTCTTCGTAAATATTTTTTTCCCATGCATTTTGATAATTGACTTGATGAAATATTAAATAAGAAGAATACATAAGCAAACACGCTCACAAGTAATTATCAAGAAGAGAATTTATAACCCCTCCAAATTATAAACAACAAGGACAACCCTACGGTCCTGCTGGTCAACCTTATGTTCAACAGGGAGAATCTTATGTTCCCGGGGGGAAAATATATCCACCACAGGGACAACCTTTTGTGTAATAGCACCAGCCTTACGTTCAGCAAGGCCCAAATTTTGTACAACATGGTCAACCCTCTACTGCTCAGCTAGTTCAACCTGTTCTTCAGGGGAAACCTGGCTCATCCCAACCATTGGGCCAACCTCTTCCGTAAGGGCAACCCAGTGGCTCTCAGCATCTAGGCCAACCTGTACCACAGGGACAGCCTATTCAACCCCAACATCTAGGCCAACCCGCTCCGCAGGGACAACCTTCCCAACCACAACATTCGTGTCAACTTGCACTTCAGGGGCAACCTGTCCAACCTCAGGGCACCACTTACATTCCTTAAGGTCAATCTCAAGTGGCATATAGTGCGCCCTAATGTATTGCTTACATTCCTTACGATTAATCTCAGGTGGTATACAATGCGCCTCAAAGTACTGTGTATATTCCTCAAGGTCAAACTCAAGTGTTATATAATGCACCTTAAGGCACTGCTTACATTCCACAACAAAATCCATATGTTTCTCAGAAAGGACCTTAGTGGTTCGCTCAGAATCAATATCCTGGTCCTCAACTAGTGTATGGGTAGAGCTATTAGGCTTATAACCCCTATGAACAAAATCCTCTGGGACAGAACATATGGGGGCGGAATTTCTCCCAACTTGGTTGGAATCCCAATATTGGTCTTTATCAATGGCTTGAAATGCATTTTAATCCACAATTACCTTTCCTAGCTACGCTGGAACTGGCCGATGTGTCGAAGTTGACTAATGATCCTATCCTTCATAATCCATATTGGCCTCTAGTTCCGACTAAAATCCCTGGTGATTGTCCCAAATTTGAGGGCAAGTCTGGAGAAGACCCCCAAGCACATGTTATGACGTATCATCTTTGGTGCTCCTCTAACTCTTGGGTTGAAGATTCCATTCAAATCCATCTTTTACAAAGGACTCTCATTGGTGCCGCTGCCAAGTGGTACATTGAACTCTCCCGCGATGTCTTCCAAGACTTCAACTCTCTAGCCATGGAATTTCTCACACAGTTTCAGTTACCAGTTCAGTATGAAATTGGGACACACCTCCTCACATCCTTGAAACAAGATTGAGCTACCCACATATCTGATCATATTCATGAATGGAGGCGACGTCGTCATTTGATCAAGTTTGAGATTCCTGATCAACTTCTAACTGATTGGTTCACTACCTCGTTTTTTGCTCCAATTTCTAAGGAAATTGCCATGGGGGCATGTGTTACTGAGGAACAAGCCATCAATCGTGCCTAGTACCTTGATCTCGTGTACTCTTAGTCCGACACATTGTATGAAATCTTGCCTTATGCCCCACGACCTGGAACTTCCAAAGCATCGGTGACACCATCCATTGATGACATCATAGGTTCTGTGTCTCAGACTTCTCAGAAGTTTTCTCCAAACCCTGCGAAGCAAAAATCCACTTCTTCCATTGATACTTCTTCTCAACCACCTCTGAATTCTAGTAAAACTACGAAAGTGAATGCCGTCCAGTCCAATCCAGCGAATAAAACTTCCAAGGGTAAGAAGAAGGGTAAAGGTAAGGCCAAAGCCAATACCCCGAAATAGGATTCTCAGAAACCTAGTACTGATGATGGTTCAAAATGAAAACCGAAGTACCCTTGTCTGATTTGTGATGAACAACATTACACCAAGGACTGTCCATGATGGGCCATGGTGAGTCAACTGCTTAAGGGCACCCAAGCCACTCCAACTATTCTTAAAGAACCTTTCCCTTCACAACAAACTCAGTTAGTGGAGCAACCTCCATCCTCCGCCCCATTTGGCTCTCAGGTTTTCATGATGAACATTCCTGCACCCATCTCTATTGCCACCCGATCGAAATATTATACCGAACCACGTCAGGAAACAGGGAAGGAAATCGTTGATGGTCCTCCTCCCCCACCTACTTCTGGCCCTCTTTATATTGAAAGGCCTAGTACTGAGCCCATTGTATGGCCACATTCTAAAGGTGTACTCTGAAAGTTTTCCTACAATCCCAATGCCCGTGCCACTTAACATTACAGTATTTTTGAGGATTTGGCTTAGGCACCATCTGCTATGTCTGCATTGGAAGTACTTCAGAGTTGTCTGTCACAATGGAAAGCTTTGTTATCTACCATCGGAGGGGTTGATCCCGCTGATTCTAGCCTTATCAATTTCGATTTGGAAAATTTCATCCCACATCTCCCTCACCAGCTTGCACTAATCATCCAAGTTTGGATTAATGGAAAGAATATCCACCGGGCAGTCATGGACGAGGGTGCATCTACGTGCGTCATGTCTTCTGCTTGCTGGAAAGCCATCAGTTCTCTAGCCCTCAATCAGTCTCCAATTGCTTTAGAAGCTTTTGATGAAAGGGAATCTCGCCCTCTTGGTGTTCTCTCTAGTTTAACTATTACGTTAGAAGGGAAAATGGTTAACGTTGAGGTTGAAGTTCTTGACGCCAAGCTCAAATACAATATTCTCCTTGGCCACAGTTGGATTCACGCCATGTTGTGCATCCCATCCACTCTCTTTCGTGTTCTTTGATTTTCACATGAAGGAAAGATCATCGCTATCAATCATTTTTCCTTTTTCACTTCCTCCTCTTTCGAGAGAAACGTTCCATATGTAGATTGTATTCCTACGCCTTATGAGAGCATAAGGCTAGGTATTTTCAAAGATCCTGCCCTCATGGGTCATTTTTCTCTTCCTCCACCATACGTTTCTCAGGTAAACATGATCTCCAAGTCTTCAGATACGTGGATCATCCATTCGCCAGAGCAGATTGATTCGTTTGGTGACGCAATGCCGTTAAGCCAAAGGATTTACACGATTACTTAAGCAAGGCATTCCGTTCCTCTGGGATGAGATAGCCCAAAAATCCTTCGATGCACTAAATTCATTTCTTATCAATGCTCCTCTATTGCATTCTTGATCGAGGTGAATGTTGGTGGTCATCCGCCTATTCCACTTGGGGCCCCACCATTTTCTCTTTCAGTTTTTTCAGTTTCGGCACAACTTACTATTTTTAGCAGTTTTTCAGGTCCTGAACTTCTGGATTCGTTTTGAGGCCCTAAACGACGTTTTATGGGAAAATGGGGAGCAACATGGGTCCATGGACTGATGTTACTCACTCAAAATTTGTATTCCGCAGATAGATCTTTCTAACGAGGTATGGTACACATCAAACAGAGATCGTATGCCAAATTTATGTACTCGGGAAGTTGAAACACCAATTTACCCAAACGGGGCCCATAGTTTTGGTGCTTCATCTCCTAGGGTTAGGGTTTTGGCTGTTTAGGATTTCCCATTGTTTCTAAATAATAAATAGGCCCTTGAGCCTCATTTTACATCAATTCAGAGGCCTGTAGCCACCACATCTCTTCTTAGAGATAGCTACCAGTGCCCTAGCTATTTTTATTTCCATTCTATCTGTAAGAAAATTTCAGTTCTTCGATAAAATGAAGTGTTATTTCCGCTGCATCTTTGTATTTATTGTTATATGTTTATTCTGTTGCGTTCCTGCATAAATCCAGATCAATGGTATCAGAGCAGTCTAATTTTTCTCGATATTTCTTTGCATGTCGCCAACGAGGTCGAGGTATAAGGAGTTAGGGCTCGATCTGGTGGAACCTTTGCAAGATTAGCCTCGCAAACCCCGACGGATGCCCATGAGGGACGAAAAGAAAGATGAGGGAGCAGGAGATCCTATAAAAATATAGGAGGCCCTCGAAAAACAAAGGAACGTGATGATGGATAACTTTTCCCAGATCTTTCAACGACTACCCACCGGCGGTGCATCTGCATCCAGCAGCCACTCTGGAGGTGCAACTACTTTTAAGGTACAAGTAAATTTTGACATTCCCATATTTTAGGGTCAAATAGATGTAGATGCCGTAGATAGATGGTTGAATCTATTAGAAGGATATTTCTCAGTTCATGACTTTTCCGACAGGGAGAAGATTATTTTTGCACTCCTCAAAGCTACCCCCAATGTCAAGGACTGGTGGGAAACCCACTGTGAGAAAAAGGACGAGATAGAACCTTCTCTATTCTCGGCCACACCCACTTGGAATTCTTTCTGAGATGCCATCAGAGAACAATACTATCCTGTGGGGAGCTATGAGGACAAGTACATACAATGGACCACACTGCGAAAACAAAGGGATAAAGATCTGCATGAGCTGACGAATATGTTCCATAAACTGCGCACCAAGTTGGGTATCAAAGATTCAGAGAAAAATCTGGTGCTAAAGTATCACAGTTGTTTGCACAGATACATTCAAGAGGAAATGGAATTCCTCGACATCTCTTCGCTTGGTACAACATACCGATATGCTGCCAAGATTGATTAGAAAAACAAAAAGAATAAGCGAGACTTTGGATCTACGAATCAAAAGCAAGGGAAAGGTGTTCCCAAACCACATAAAAAAGAACAGAACCAAGGCATGGTGACTCAAGACAACCTGTCGAAGCCACAAGCAAAGAACAACACTGCAAAGCTAAAGAAGGACATGGGAAAGTGGTGTGAGTTCCATAAGAGCTCCACTCACAACACAAGTGAGTGTCGGGCCAAGCAGTTGCTGGTGGTTGAGATGAGGGCTTCTGAGTCAGATGCATGCTCCAACTCTGAATCAGAACCTGACAAGGGGAATGACAAAGGGAAACAGATTATTGATGCGGAGCCTAACGCCACTGTTGCCACTACGAAGATCTAGAAGGAGGAACCAAAAGATCCACAGGAGGAGGAACGTCTCTTCAACTCCCAGATGTGGGTAAAGGGCTCCCCGATACAGTTCATTGTCGAAAATGGGAGCCAAAAGAACCTCATTTCAGTAGATGTCGTGAAGTGGTTGGGCTTGTCGACCACAACTCACCCACATCCATACACCATCGGGTGGCTTCACCAAGGACGAGATCTCCGCATCAGCCAGTAGTGCTGCCTTCCCTATAGCATCAAGCCCTTCACGAATAAGGTATTATGTGACGTTGCTCCTATTGAAGTTTCTGATGTATTATTAGGAAAACCATACTTGTGGAAGCGTCATACTGTGTATGAGTCTCAGCCTTACGCTGTTATTGTTACTTTGGGAAACAAGTTGTACAGGATACTAGAGGTACCACCTCCTGCCACTATCTCTTTGGTTACTACAAAAAAATCCAGTAAGCTCATTTCCCAAAATAGGAAATTTTCCTGATGATCCGTCTGTAAGGAAAGAAGAAGACTATGGCCACGACCTCCAGACAGGGCACCTCTGCACAACAACAACAAATGGATAAGGTTGTGGAGGAGTACGGGGACATATTCACCTCACCCACAGGGGTTCCTCTTCACTGTTAGGTCAAGCACCCGATTGATCTGACCCCAGGTGCGCCGCTTCCCAATGGACCGATCTATCGGTGCTTTGTTCTAGAGAATGATGAAATCAAGAGGCAGATTCAGGAGCTGCTGTAGATAGGTCACATCCGACCAAGTTCATCGCCTTGTGAGAGCCCAATCGTGTTGGTACAGAAGAAGGATGGGACGTGGAGACTCTGTATTGACTATCTGGCACTGAACAAGATCACTGTCTAGAATAGGTACCCGATCCCATGGATTGATGACCTTCTGGACCAACTCAAAGGTGCAAAATATTTCAGCAAGATTGACTTGAAGTCTGGGTATCACCAGGTACCAATTGAACCCTTCTATGTGTGGAAGACTGCCTTCAAAGCCAAGGAAGGCCTTTTCGAATGGCAGGTCATGCCTTTTGGGTTAACGAATGCTCCCGCAACCTTCATGAGGATGATGGATGACATCTTGTGGCCATTCACCAACTCATTTGTAGTGGTGTACTTGGATGACATTCTGATCTTCAACCAGACTTGGGAAGAGCACCTTCACCACATCCGACAAGTCCTCCAAACACTGGGACAACACAAATTGTGTGCCAATTTGGAGAAGTGCACTTTTGACATGACCGAGGTTCAATATCTGGGATACATTATTGATGAAAGGGGGGTGCATGTGGATCCAACCAAGATCCAAGTCATTCGGGATTGGCCAGCCCCAACCACTATAACAGAGCTTCACAGCTTTCTGGGTCTTGCTAATTTCTACCATAGGTTCATGTTGGGATTCTCTCATATCACTTGGCCCTTGAGTCAAGTCACCAAGGGAGGAGTGAGATCAAAATTATTTTGGTCGGAACCTCAACAAAAGGCATTCAAAGAATTGAAAAATCGCCTCTGTTCTGCCCCAGTGCTCACATGACCAGACTTGCAACAACCATTTGAGATTGAGATAGATGCCTTTGATTATGCTATTGGGGCAGTTCTTACTCAACAGGGACATCTAGTGGCATATCACAGTGAGACATTGTCTGACACAGTTCGCAAGTATCCCACTTATGACAAATAAATGTATTCCATTATGCAATATTTTCGACAATGGAAACATTACATTTTGGGGAAGGAAAAAATCATCCACACAGACCACCGGCGCATGCAGTTCATACAGACACAAGGGAAGTTTCAAAATGATTGCCATAAGAAGTGGTCCACATATCTGCAACAATTTCATTTGAACATAAATTACAAGAAGAGTAGCACCAATAATGTTGTAGACTACCTCAGCCGACCACCGATCATGGCGCTCACCACTATTCTCAACCATTGTGGGCACGAGACTTTTGATTGGCTGCTTCTCTATGAGAGAGACCCAGAATTCAGCCACACTTACAAGGCACTCTTGGGGGGTATGCAAGTTCCAAATTTTCACCTCCAAGATGCACTTTTATGTTACCTGGGACACCTTTCTGTTCCTTCAAGCGAGCGTGCCAAGATGATATGGGAAGCACACTACAGTCGATTCGCTGGGCATTTCGGGGTCGAAAAAATAGTAGCAGTATTGCATAAGTATTTCTATTGGCCGAACCTTCGAAAGGATGTCGGGAAGCACATCAGATCCTGTACTGCCTGTACCATTTCCAAACCGACCATCAAGAAGCAAGGTCTATATACTCCGTTACCTACCCCTAGTCGATCTTGGGAATCCATCTCCATTGATTACATGTCAGGCCTGCCTTCTACTAAGCATGGAAATGACTGTGTTTTCGTGGTCGTCGACAGATTCTCGAAGATGGCCATTATGGCAGCCTGCAAGAAGAATATCATAGCAGAAGCCACTGCTAAACTCTTCTTTGAACGACTGTGGGTGCACTTTGGGATCCCACAGTCTATCATATCAGATTGGGATAGCAGGTTCCTCAGAAAATTTTGGTCCAGCCTCTGGTCAATGCTGGACACCAAGCTCACCAAGTCCATAGTTTTCCATCCCCAAACAGATGGCCAGACAGATGTCGTCAACAGAATGATTGTACACATTTTTCACATGTACAATTAAAAGCATCCATGCACATGGGATGAGAGCCTCCCCTATGTACAACATAGTTATAACTGGGCTCTCCACAGTTCAATCAGCCATAGCCCTTTTCAGGTGGGCTTGGGATTCCAACCATAATGTCCCATTGACGTAGCCATGCCATTTGCAGCTACTCAGGCTGATTCGGCTCATGTCCAGTCTGAAGTTGACAAAGCAAATAGCTTCATCGAGCACATTCAACACATCCGCCAATAGGTTCATGAAATATTGGACAGAGCCAATGCTAAGTACAAGCAACACCATGATCAACACCGGGTGCTACACAACTTCCAGGTGGGCGACAAAGCATGGCTACATTTGCAGAAGGAGTGCCTCACTGGACCCCACCGCAAGCTTTTCCCACTCCGATACGGGTCGTACACCATCACCAAGGCTATAGGGAACAATGCCTTTGAGCTCATTATTCCACCATTCCTTGGTCTGCACCCAGTATTCAATGTGGACCGCCTTTGTCCTTACTTCCCAACTCTATTAGACACCTCTGACATTGCAGAACAACTCACACCAACAGAGTTAAACCCAGACTGCATGGAACATGCCACCACAGATTGTATCATGGACATGCAAATCAAGAACACTTGCCAACAGAAGATCAAACTGTATCGGGTTGTCAAAGCTGGCCAACTCCTACACCAAGGAAAGTGGTTCACCAGGGACCAAGTTCAGCAAAAATTTCCTCATCTCATGGAGGAGCTTAACGCAATAAGGACCATTGCTTACTAAGGCGGGAGGAATGATCCAGGTGGATATTGGTGGTCACCCACCTATTCCACTTGGGGACCCACCATTGTCTCTTTCAGTTTTTTCAGTTTCAGCACAACTTACTATTTTTAGCATTTTTTCAGGTCCTGAACTTCCGGAGCCGTTTTGAGGCCCTAAACGATGTTTTTTGGGAAAATGGGGAGCAACATGAGTCCATGGACCAATGTTGATCACTTAAAATTTGTAGTCCTCGGATAGATATTTCTAATGAGGTATGGTATGCGTCAAACGAAGATCGTATGCCAAAGTTACATCCCTGGGAAGTTGAAACACCAATTTACCCAAACAGGGCCCATAGTTTTGGCACTTCATCTCCTAGGGTTAGGGTTTTGGCTGTTTAATATTTCCCATTATTTCTAAATAATAAATAGGCCCTCAAGCCTCATTTTAACTCAGTTCAGAGGCCTGTAGCCACCACATCGCTTCTCAGAGATAGCTACCAGCGCCCTAGCTAGTTTTATTTCCATTATGTCTGTAAGAAAATTTCAGTTCTTCGATATTAATGAAATGAAGTGTTATTTCCGCTGCATCTTTGTATTTATTGTTATATGTTTATTCTGTTGCATTCCTGCATAAATCTGGATCAGTCCTCCCAATTATCATCGTGACTAATCCCTCTAATTGGTTGTCACATTTAGCACTATTGCCATGGTTCTGGTGCAAGACTACGATGATGATGACGAGTATGTAATTTATTACTTAAGCCACAATCTTCTTGATACCAAAACAGGTTAGACACATGTCGAGAAATTGGCATTGGATGCTGTTCAAGCTATCCAACGTTTTCGCCATTATATTCTACTACGCATTGTAACTGTGATTTCTGATTGCAACCCCATGACCTAGATATTGACTCGTCAATTGATGGGGGGAAAATACTCAAAGTGGATTTTTACCCTCCAATAGTTTAATTTAGAGTTTACTGCCACCAAATCGAAGAAATCATTGTTTTTTTCCGATTTGATTTGCTCTCTCCCTTCTAATTCTGCTCCATCTTGTTTTGAGGAACACATTCCAGACTACATGATTTTTCTCATTTGCACTCTCGATCCTTGTTACAATGATATCATCATATATCTTCATACTTCTACCTTCCGATCTGAGTTGACTAAGGATGCTCATCGACGTATCTGCCATCATTCACAACCTTATCACATAGTCAGAGATAATCTCTACCGCATCAAAACTGATTCTATTCTCCGCTGGTGTTTGAATCTCAAGGAGGCTAAAAATGTCCTTAATGATTGCCACTCTAGCACCTGTGGTGGTCACATGTCTGGATATGCTCTTCGTGCTGGATATTTCTGGCCTACCATCTTTAAAGACTACATTTTTGTTGTCCACAAATGTCACGATTGCCAGATTTTCCAGCGTAAGATGAGCGTCCACCCACACACCTCCATCCTGTCATTACCATTGGTCCCTTTGCAAATTGGGGTATTGATTTTATGACGTGTAACCCTCACTTGGTCGGGGGGCATGCTTATATTATCATAGCCATTGACTACTTCACTAAATGGGTCGAAGCAATGCCTACACTTATAGCTGACGGTAAGACAGCTGCAAAATTCATGTTTAATCATGTTATTACTAGGTTTGGTGTCCCTCAAGCCATTGTTACTGATCATGGTTCTCATTTTCATCATTACATGATGGCTGAGTTGACTTCCAAGTTGGGTCTGCATCAAGACAGCTCAGTGCCATACTACCTTCAGGCCAATGGCCAAGTTGAAGCTGTGAACAAGGTTCTAGTCACTATGCTTCAACACACGATCGGGATGCACAATTCCAATTGGCATCTCATGTTGTTTTTAGCTCTTTGGGCTTACCGAACCTTAGTGAAGGATGAGACCAGATTCACTCCATTCTAGCTTGTTTATGGTCTAGAACCTACCCTTCTGATTGAATGTGAAATACATTCTCTCAAGATAGTTGTTGAATTGCTGCCTAATACGTTGCCAGAAGAAGATCATCTTTTATATTTAGAGAGGCTTGAAAAAACTCATCGCTTTGTTGCTCTTGTCATAGAAGCATAGAAACAATGGGTCAAAGCTCATTTTGATCAGTCGGTTTCCCCTCGTTCCTTTGTAGAAGGATACCTTGTCCTCTTGTATGACCAGGGTCATGATAAGCTGGGGGTAGGAAAATTCCAACACATGTGGCATGGGCCCTATATTATTAAATGCGTTTCGCAGAATGGGGCTTATGAGCTAATTGACATTGAAGGTTATCCTCTAGATCAGCCAAGAAATGGGTTGTATCTCAAAAAATACTATGCATGAGTTTCTCGTGCATGTTCTTTTGTTCATAGGTGTTTTTTCATTTTTGTACATTTTTTGGCTTCTTGTGATTTGCGAGCAGCTTTTCTTGCTTATTATGTTGTTGCTTATTTTGCAGATTTCTGTCACTCCTTATGTTGGTTTCGTGGATGGTACATCCCGCAATACCCAAAATTTGTATTTTGCACCCTGAGTGATTTATAATCCTAACAGTGAGTTGATAGACCTTCAAGGTATTTGTCTAGCACAAACCACGAACAATGTCGCTGAATATAGTGTCATCATTGAAATCTTAACTGAGGCCATTTATCTCTACATTCATGTATTAATTGTTATCCTAGACTCTTATCTTGTTGTTCTTCAGCTTAATAGGCATTATTCTGTTAGAAATCCTCAAATCCTAAGGTTTTATTTAATTTTTCGTTTATTAGAAAGGAATTTTGATTACATCACATATCAGCATATTCCTAGACGAATGAATGCGTTAACTGATACAGTAGCCAATATTGTATTAGAAAGACATTTGCGTAATTTGTAAAACATCATCATCACATAATAAGATTCATACAGGAAAATAGGCATATATATATATATATCGATCGAGTGTTTGCATCCACGTACATCGTAAGTTCAAAAAATATGTATGTTTTGGTTACATCCTGAGACATCATGTCTCTCAAAAAATATATAGAAATAAAAGCCTAGGTGTCTATTCGGCATGCTGCTCATGGTATCATGTCACTACACGCACGAGCTGCCTCAATAAGCAGTGAAAACGGTTCGAAACCCTTGCAGTATGTCTCTGGTATGTGCAAGGAACATCATCAAATCTCGCATAGTCAGGAATTCTACTGGTGAGTCCCTCCAGGTTGCGTACGATTTCCTCCTCCTTGCTTCTCTCACCATGAGGGGCCACATCAAAATCACGAGGAATCCTCCATGCTATTGGAGAAATTTCTGCAGGTATTTCTAGGCCAACATCTGCAAATACATGGATTAATATAAGAACATATATAATAATAAAAAATCATAATACTCATCAAAATAAAAAAATGAGTCTTACCCAATGCTTCATCCCAATTCTCTCCTGCTGGGAGTGGGAGATTTGCATCACCCGTAAAGTTCGGTCCAGAATAGGGCCAGTCCTCCATGACAATGAGTTTTCAACGGATCCAGTCAAAGAATTATGGTCTCCATGACATCTGTTGATCACCCCCTGATCTAGGCATCAAATCTGCCCAACAGACCATCCGTGGCTCTCGGGCTGGTGGTGTAGGAACTATCACTTCCTGACGTTGAAATATTGTAACCATTCTAGGATGAATGGTACCAAGATAGACCCATAGGCGAACTCTTTCAGCTTGTTGTTCTTGCATTTTTTCAATTGGTGTTTCATATTTATTGTTACTGCCTCTGCTCAATTATAAAGAGTTGGGGCCATACAATCTATGACAAGTAGTAGCTGTGTTTTTGTGGCTTCTTGTGGAACTTGAGATCTGACAGCTCGAGTGATGGTTTGCAGCACTACTTTTAGTGCCAAATCGGGAATGGTTTGAATATCCACTTTCTCGCTCTTTGATCCTTTCCTTACCCCTCGGCACACCCTGTCTATGACCATGCTCATGTTTTCCATCGTGGGCTGGGTACCTGTCAGGATTGGTACTGCCCCCCTCCGTGATAATTCAGTTATGAAGTATATGTCAGAGACCTCAATCTCTAGCTCCTGATTGTGAATTATGAATATTTCCCGATCAATGTCCCATACACTGATTAGGTACTATAATAACTCTATTTGAGCTCAGAGACATGGCGCCATGAATAATTTTAGAAGCCCGCAGTCCCTTAGAAAATACATGCATCTTACATTGCTTAAGGCTTGCTCATCTTCTTCCCCGTGTTCTCTTTCCTTCCATTCGATCACCATTTTGCTTTCACATACCTGAAAAAACATCAATGGGGCTTTCATTATTCGAATTATTAATGATTGAAAGGTTTAAAATGGGTTACTTAGTTGAATTTATAAGCAAAATTCGCAGTCGCGGTTGGCGTAATTTTTTTCGTTCCAAGTGGCGCGCTCCTGTTTGAATTCAAGGTGGGTTGGCGCGAGTCTGTGCCCAGAACCCTCGCCAACCGCCACGCCCTAAATTGAATAAAAATCCCCCAAAAATATGAAAAAATGAAATGCAGGTAATAAAAATAACATAAAAATTTAGACAAAGATACGAGCTCTCACCTGGAAAAGGTAGATTCGTGATTGGTCTCCTAGATTGTCCATTGTCAGCTCTGCAAAATAATAGTGAAAAAGGGTAAAAATTCTCACAAGAGGTAAAAAGTGAAAAGTAATTTATTTTTACCAATTTTGGCATTTTATAAAATTTTGAGAACCCTAATTAGGTTTTTGAGCATATTTTTCAATTATTTTAATATTCTATCTCGAAAAATGGGTTTTACGTGCGTTTCTTGTGTAGCAACAAGTCCTCAATGTGATGGTGATGAATTGACGAGTTGTATTGTATTACTTTTTCAGACTGAGTAAAAACATGAAAAAGTCACCCCCTGGAGTCATCTTTCAGCTCTTTTCTAACTCTCGAAAATTAAAAATATTGTCAAGACTCTTGTCATTTTGAGCTTGTTAAAGGCTGCAAAACGACATCTACCCAGTATATGTTTACCCCTTTTTCAGGCTGGGATAGATTATTTACAAAAAAGGAATACCTTAGCCTATCACGACTAAGAGGTTCTCTCGGATATGTTTTTCTACCTTTTCGGATTTGTGAGACTACCTACAAAAAGGAACATGCTGGAGTTTTATTTTCCGCTTCTTTTCAAACTCTCTAAACATGAAAAGATGCTGAGTTCTTCCTTTTTCAGACTCGTTAAAACTTACATGACATCGGAAATCGTCACCATGATGTAACTGAGTTCCTCCTTCCTAGGGCTCGTAAAATGTACTAGGATGGATTTGTCTGAAGGAAAAAATTATATGACAAGCATATGCTATCCCCTTCAAGATTGTTTCCAAAAATAATTAGGGTACTCACCAACAATGGTGGGGGAAAATGGAACCAGTTATCATTCGTTTCGGCAGTATGTCACTCTTAAACATGACACTTGTCTGCAATTCATGTCGGGTTGGGGACATCCCATTTCGTCATTGTTTCCTCCATCGGTTTGGGTAATCTGTTTTGACCTCTCATCTTCTCTTTGCCACATCATCACGACCTCAGATCCCTTGATGTAAAATGCTGCCAAATTTCGTAGTCGTGTCACCAATATGTTTAAGAGAAGTTTCCTTCTGCAGTTTTCAACCTCTGATCCTCTGTTTGGTCCTGATTCACTATCGTCTTGTTCCTCTGTCTCGTGTCAATGATGTGGGAAACATTATGGCCCTCCTTCGACTAGGTCACTTCCTGTCGACTTCATCTCATTATCTGGGAAGATGATTTAGAGAATCCCTTTTGGTACCTTGGAGCTTGCATGCCTCAATGGTAAGTTCTTTGCATTCAACAACAAGTCCTCATCACTGGCCTTCAATCGAGTGATTTCACGGGTGTGTTCGAATCTAGCTCACTGTTCACATTCCTCGAATTGTACTAGTTGTACCTTGAGATCCATTGTCATTATTGGTGGTTTCTCTCGCACATGTTAACAAATTTCATCATTGGCTGGTAATCAGGGGATATTCTCGTATGTTCGACTTCAACTCATTCATTTGCATGCTTGAATTTGTACTTGTTTGAGTCGATATGCAGCGCAAGACCCTGGATTTTGTTTGATAAAGTCTAGGCTGTGATATGATTTGGTTTATCATGAATATATGCATGACTCTTCTGATTGGATGGATGCGACCATACCTGAGTGTATTTATTGATGATTCTTGCTGGATGGTTGTGTCCATACCTCAAATCTTGTTTTAATATGTACTCTATTATGGATGGATGTGCCCATGCAACACATTCATGTATCATAGATATCCATTGTAATTGTTCTTGTTGAGATTCAACAAGATGATGAGCTTAGTGAAAAGAGTCGCCTTCACTAAGTGGGCCCACAGGCTATTTTTGGCGCAAGTCTATTTTTAGACTATGTCTATTTTTAGACATGGTGATCATATTTCAGAAGTTGCAAGATGCTATTTGTGGATGTTTGGTCAATTTGGAAAAATAGATGAAATTCTATTTTTAGAATATTGCGCGAAGTCTATTTATAGATCATCAATCTAAAAATAGATGCATGTCGAAAATTATTAGCTCTTAATAATAATCCGACAATAAAAAACAACTTATTCTCTTGGAGCACTTTATTTCAGTGAACAGATTTGTAAAATCAGTGGGCTGAAGGAATTACGCTATTCCTAAGGGTAACTGGTGGTTCATGCATGGAGGACTTAGTTAGAACTGAAGTGGAAAAGTTATGATAGAGTTTGAAGAGTAGTTCATGGAGTTGTATTTAGTTTAACTCAGTTAAAAGTGAGTTAGACTCAGTTGAGCTAGTTGTATCTAGTCTAACTGAATGACACACTAGTGAGAGTGGAGTGAATTAATTAGTTAATTAATTCACAAATAATAACTCATTAATCAACTGAACATATACAATAGTTAACAATAGTGCATGTCAGTTCCAATGGAGACCTAGTGGAGAGGTAGGTGAAAGGGCGAGATTGACTATCCGTTGTGACTATAGTGAAGCATTGATTGCACCACACACACATTGGAGTTACCAATGAGGATTGCGCAGTGCAAGCAAGTGTAATTCGAATTCATTTGGAGCTATTCTTCAGTAGGGATTGCGCAGTGGAGGCAGGCTAGCAGGAGGGCAGAGATCGGTGCATGGATTTGTAGATTTATTCTATGTAGTGTGTGACAATTGATTGTACTGAGAGATTGATGTACTAAGCTTTGTACTAAGCTTGATAGTTGGGGTTTTCAGCTTCAGGCTTTCCCATTAAACAACTGTGTTATGTGCGATTGTTTTTATTTATGCTTCACATGTGTTTGCAATTAGTTTTCCACAAAAGATTAACAGTGGAATGATTATGTATTTTGCAAGAAGTTAAATATTGTGAGATTAGGGGAATCTAGGAAATATGCATGGTTAATGTATATAATTTCTACATGGTATCAGAGCAGTGTTAATTATTGAAGATTGCAATTGTGAAGATTTTTTGAGTTTGTGCTGGTGGATAATTCGAATTTGTTGCAGAAAATTCTTGGTTCAGAAGTTGAGTATACATTGAAATGTATTTCAATGGGTTGAAATTGGAGTATGCCCTTGATGGCAGCTTGAAGGAGAGGCACCAGACCTTAGCTTGTACAAAAAGACAAGCCTGAAGGAGTTCATCGATAGTGATGTTCCTAAGCCGGATGCTAGCGATGCTACAGGACTTGACGCATGGCAAAGGAAGGTGGAAAATACAAGAAGGATTCTGTTGGAAGGTGTGAAGGACCATATTGTGTCCATCCTTCATGCGAAAGCCACTCCATTTGCAATGTGGAAGGATTTGACATATTTTTTCCAAAGTAGAAGCAACCAGAGGAAGTTGGTGCTTAAAGACAAGCTTAGAAAAATAAAAATGGAGAAGGGCGATAGTATTCCAAAATATCTCATGAAGTTCATTCACTGCAAGGATGAACTAGGAAGTATGGGGGTTATTGTTGATGATGAAGACTTGGTGAGCTTGGCTCTCCTTGGGCTTCCGAAGAGTTGGCATAGCTACGAAGACTCTGTCAATGGACGAGAGAAACTACCGGGATGGGAGCGACTTTGGTCAGATCTTGTGCAGGAGGAGATAAGGCAGAGTACCAGAGATGGTTCTTCATCGAAGAATGAAGATGAAGAAAATTGCGCTTTGGATGCCAAAGCAAGGAAAGGGAAGGGGAAGAAATTTCCTTCAAAATCTGAAGCTAAAGGTAAGAAGCAGGATTTGTCCAAGGTGAAGTGTTTTCACTGTCACGAACATGGTCATTTCGCCACTAACTGCCCATAGAAGAAGAAGAACAAGAAGGTTGTTGGAGCTGTAGCTGGAAAGGCCTTAGCCTCGAAATTTGAACTTGATTTCTCTTTTATTTCATGCTTGGTTTCAAGCGCAATGGGATCGATGTGGTATCTTGATAGTGGTGCGTCTTTCCATATGATGGCAGACAAGGAGTTATTTAATGACTTGGAGGAGAAGGACTTCCAGATGCATATAGAGATGGGCGAAGATGGTTGGTATAGTGCGACTGACATTGGGACCATTACCTTTGAGAGGGAGTCTGGTAATCCATTCTTGTTGAAGGATGTTATGCATGTTCTAGGTCTGAAGAAGAACTTGGTCTCGGTCGCAATGTTGGAAGACAAAGGTTATGATGTTGTTTTCAGTTAGGGAAAAGCTTTCCTTTGACATAAAACAATGAGTAAAACCAAGAAGATAGGGGTTTGAATTAAGAATATCTACAAGCTAGAGGTAGATGGCTGCACTGAAATGATGGGAAAAACATAAGAAGTGGTGAGCCGGGATGAGGGCGAATTATGGCACAGTAGATTAATTAAAGTTTGTAAGAGCGGCCATTGCACAATATTAACACACAAAACAATATATTGTATTCAATTTGCACTCAATTACAACAAATTTATATAGTTTTTCTCAGATCCAACTTATCCCTAATATGGATATAGAGGTTGAGAGAATATTTCAACAACCTCCTACAAAATCTCAAACCAACTCTAAACTTACACATTACATTAATGGAAGCATTATTTCTAATACCTCCCTTTAATGCTTACATTTCAAATATAGTATGAAGACAATACATGGAATACACATATGTTTGATCTGATCTTCATCAGCAACTCTACCCACTCTGCAGTCTTCTGGACTCCGCTCTTTCTTTCTCCACATCTTCGAGCCTACCTTCTAAATCATTTAAAGTACACCTGCTTCTGACCATATTTGACGTTATTTGTAGAACTAACGCTTCTCGACCTCCTGAAGGATAGTCTCGACACTGAACCATTTTATTGATACACTTCCATCTTTGAAATTGCCCCGAAGAGAAAATTTCGACAGTTATATAGGACAACGATCTAAGTACGAAATGTTTTCAGCAATCAGTTAAACAACTGACCTTTCTACACACTTACAAACTCACAAGGTAACCTGTAACTGTTGAATTTGAAGCACCGAAGTACAACAATAATCTTCAGCTTTGAACAAACTTGTAGACATATTTAAACCAGTCATGTGTTCCTATAGCACCGAAGTACACCAAGAACCGCTAGTTTTAGATGCTACTCTATTCGCTAATTGGTCTTCATAATTTATATAATTATACAACTGATCTTCAATGATACAAAAAAAAATTACAAATTCCTCACACACAAAAAAAAAAGAATATGGAATTTCCCTACATTGTCCTTGATGAATCCAACATTGGACTTCTCAAAACGCTTTCACATCTGCAGATCCGGCTCAAACTGACTCCGGTGAATGTTCTCCAAAGACACACTAACTTGATCAGGTATGTCATGATGAATACCTACCCTTCTCATATGTGTTTTAATATTAACTGAAACAAAATATGGTGATCCATGAAGGCAGCAGAGCCAAAAAAAAAATGAGCATTGTGAATATGTCGACAGGTATTAGCAACAGCATGAACGGTGGAGGCGACAAAGACGGAAATATTATGGGAAGAAACAATAAAAAAGCTATACATAAGAAAAGGACTAGTAAAGACGTGATGCTGAAGTAGTTAACCATCTAAGAAACCCACCGACTACTTCTTGTCTTCGTTAAAGGTATTCATCACATCTCAATCACATGCCTTGGCATGTTCCGTCCACATAAACAACGACCCTGGGATTTTCTAACCAAAAATGGAATAAAAAATGTGAAGCATTCACGTTTTTCTTTAGTCGTCCTTTCGAAATCTCTTCTTGGTCAAACTTAAGCCTTGGATCATATCAGATTACTCTAAGTAGAATTAACGAACTCCGCTCACTGGTGCCAAATGTAGTCATTTTATTTTCAACCTTGAAACTGCGTCCACCTCCAACATGTGAACATAAAATCTAAACCTTACAAGAAATTGCTAAAATCCACAAAAAATCGAGAACAGGAGCAACATACAAATGGCCCGATCCGATCTTTTAGCCCTTTTCAATAAGAAATCAATTTAATGATGTGGATGCCAGGAGCAATTGGCAACGACGATACATAGATCCTTGCAGCATTCGTTTCTCAGGAATATGGTGACAGCAGATACAGTTACTATTCCTTTTCCATGGCTGCCTCCTTCACATACGCAACCCTTCCTTCTCTCACGGAATTTTTCACTGCGGTTTTCTCTTTTTAATCCAGCCAATGGATCCTAATCACATGCAAAAAATAAAATAAAAAACACATAAAAACTTTCACCCAGTGTTGGCCGGATAAATCGATCTTGTGGACAAGACCGATCTCCCTAGTATCAGAAGATAGTCTAGCAACAAACATACAATTAAATCTATCTTTCTCTAGATATATCACGATTTATAAGCAAATGCTATAAAGGTGTTATGATCCTACCTTGATTCAACACTTGTTTATAGTAGTCGTCCTTCAGTCGCCCGAAAGAGTTATCTTCGAAGATCTGCAATCACAAACAAAAAAACATCAAATAGCACCTGCATAGCATATATTCATAAATCATATCTATTATGGTGATCAAGGAATCCATAAAATAAACAATCAGTTGACAACTTATTGAGAAAAACAAACTTATTTGTATTAACTTTGAAATAGTAGAAGAACCTTACAACATTTTCAGCCTTGATGTTGAACAGGTCTTCCCGAGGTCCGAAGCAGGAATTTCCTTTACTCTGACAAGCCTTTCACTCTTCCAACTGAGATACATACATATATTTAATATTTCCTCATAAAATCTCAGCTAAAGGAGTCTAAGTTCCAACAACACTTTACCTCAAATAATACTAAAGCTTCAACTCCTCCATTGTATAGTTGTTTTGTAACCCTTTGAGGCTTCCCTATGCCTCTTTTTATAGTGAAAAATAGAAGGTTATAGTTCCACCTATGAAGGGATAGAATCCTCCTTCAAAGGAATAAGCTCCTCACATCAAGGGGTTAGCTCCTTAAGGCATGAGATACATGAACTTGAAAAACGCGGACTTGCCACCGCAAGATTCCTTCCAGAAGCCTCTAGAAATGACTGAAAGTGAGATTTTTAGAGTTTAATTGCACATTTTTAATCTTTTACAGGGGTCCGCACCCTTAACATAGAGAAATTTCGGTCAAGTACACAGGAGACATGACCATTAGGTGTGGGACTGCAGGTAAGACAAAGAGAAAGTGCGATACTAGAGTTTTAGAGAATTTTGAATGCTTTTCTCTTATTTTAAGGCTTGACATGAGGAATTGATGTTTTTAGACTTGCAAAGGAGGAAATTATGAGTGATAATGAGCTCATACAGACAACGAAATTTCAAGGTGATAATTTTCAGTGCAAAAGATTGCCCCCTAAAGTGTGAAGTCTGTAATAGATGAAGATAGAGTCTGTCATGTATGAAGAGTGAAGTACTTTATCATTTCAAGGATCATCCTATGGACACCCCAGTTGGAACCTGTAAAAACATTCAATTCAAAATATATATATGTAGACATATCATTGCCGAGATAGGCATTCCCATACTCAGATCAAAACTAACTAGAAAATTGACTTAAACTTGTCTTGATACAAGAATGATTTTTCAATACATCAATAGTATAGAAATGTGTAGACACAGTATGGACGCAGCCATTTGTTTATGAATATTCCACTGTATAAATGAATAACAAAATTCCTCGCAGCCTGGATGGTAAAAACTAGATCCAGGGTCTTGATTTTCGCTTCTCGAATTAGTACGATTCTATCCATGTGAATGAATGTGTTGAAGTCAAACATGGTAGAAACCACTTGATTACCAGTCAATAATGTGAAATTTTAACAAGTGTGAGAGTAACCACCAGTAATGCCAATGGCCCTCAAAGTACTCAGTACAATCCATGAAATGTGAATGAATGAACTGAAGTCAAACATGTCACGGAATCATTCGATCAAAGGTCAATGATGCAACCTGTCGTCGAAGGCGAGAAACCTGCCATTGAGGCATGCAGATTTCAAGGTACTGACGATTTCTAGATCAAATTCCTAGATAATGAGTTGTCATCGATAGAAAGTGATCAGTCGTAGGCAAGGCCACAACATGAAATCATAGATCAAGTTTTGAAGAAATATATTGACAAGGACCGACTCAGGTATGGTCAAAATGGAAGACAAATATTTTGCAGATGAATGGTTTGTTTGAATTGTCTTCTTGAACACATAACGACACTGCAGATGGCTTGGTGATAATTGACCTAAAGCTAATACCCAAAAACCGGCTAAAGAATTTCAATATGGTTTGATTAACTGTTAGGCAAAGGATTTCCCAACCCAGGTGAACAAAAGTTTCGTGTTCAAGAGTGGTTAATGGTTTTCCGAAAATCAAAATGTAATAAACAGGTTCGTTTTTCTCTCTTTTCCCCCACCATTTCTAGCAAGTATCTCTTTATTTTTGACAAGCTTGAGGAGGATAACATTTGCTTGTTTCTAAGCTCATCCTATGGATGAGTCCAACTTAGTTTAAAATTCGAACCCTAAGAAGGAGTGGTTCGTTCCTATTTTAAAATTGAACAGGTCCTTTACTGTTAAATTTTAATGAGTCCAGTAGAGGAGAAACTCGGTGTTTTTCAATTTTAAGGAGTCAGAAGAAAAAACTTAAGAAAACTCCATGGGTGTACTTTTTCGTAAATTTAGTCTCTCGAGCCCGAAAAAGGATAAAATAATGTGGGAGAGAACTCTATTGACCATAATTAGTCAACGTATACCTTTTTCGTAAATAGTCCATTTCAGTTCGAAAGGGGGTAAAATTATACTAAAAGGACGATCATTCATTTATTTTAACGAGCTCGAATAATCAAGTGCTCGGCAATCTTTTCAATTTTCAAGAGTCTGAAAAGGGCTTAAAAGAGGACTCCAAGGTTTTGCTTTTTCGTAAATTTTTTAAAGAGTCCGAAAAAGTGATAAAAGTATGCTCTGTAGTTTCACTTTTTCTGTAAATTTTAACGAGTTTGAAAAAGTGATAAAAATGTACTCATATGGCCGACTTTCAATTTAATTTACGAGCAGGAAAAGATGGAAAGAACTCAGCATTTTCATGTGTTTTACGAGAACGAAAGATAGCAAAATAATCTTGGGATTTTCATGAGTTTAACGAGTCTTGAAAATAATAACTGAAATGGACTCAAGATAGGTTTCATTTTTACAAAATCTTGAAACAGAGAAAAACTATGCTTCAGATAGGTTTTAATGCCCCCTAAGTGTAATTTCTAGAGTGCATGCCCCCCCAGCTTCATTTCATTCAAATAAACAGACTACTAGTAATTAATAGCTGGATGGAATGAAGGTTCATTTACGAGATCATATGAAAGACCCGACCTAAAACTGTAAGAAAATTATGCAAAACTAAAATAACTAACCTAAATATATGACTTAACATTTACAAGATCTAGTCAAAGACTCGACTCAATTAGGGGAGGATTTGTTTAATTTTTTAATGAGCTTGACATAGGAAAAGAACTATGCTCATGGCAACGTGTTTCATTTTTTAATGAGGTTGACACAGTAACAAGAACTATCCTCACCTACATGTTTCATTTTTTAACGAGGTTGACACAGTAACAAGAACTTTCCTCTTGATCCACTAATTCATTTTTAACGAGGTTGACACAGTAAAAAGAAATTTCCTCATACCTGATTCATTTTTTTATGAGGTTGACTCAGTAACAGGAACCATCCTAAGAAACCATTTATTTCTAATCTATTAATCTACTCTCAACAATCTACCTACTGATTCATTTTTTAATGAGGTTGACACAGGAAAAGAAATGTCCTCATACCTGATTCATTTTTTAACGAGGTTGACTCAGTAACAGGAACTATCCTCTGACCAACTGATTCATTTTTTAATGAGGTTGACACAGTAAAAGGAACTATCCTCGTACTCACTGATTCATTTTTTAACGAGGTTGACACAGTAAAAGGAACTCTCCTCACACTCACTGACTCATTTTTTAATGAGGTTGACACAGTAAAAGGAACTATCCTCGGGGGCCACTGATTCATTTTTTAACGAGGTTGACACAATAAAAGGAACTATCCTCGATAACTTGATCATGGCTTCTAACTGGAAGAAACACATGTCAATGGACACACCTTGATCATGGCTTCCAGAGGTCTTCATCAGATGGAAGAACAATTCTCTAGAAGAAACACATGTCAAGGGACTCAAAAGGGATAAGAACATCATGTTCAAATAATCCCATAGAGTTTTCCATGTCAATTACTGGATCTAAGTCATAGGAAGTTAAGCAAACAGTCAGAGGCTCGCTTGCATCGGTAGCTAAAAACATGGGACTGGTTGCCACATAATTGACCCGTGGCAGGGTAGATACCACTTTAGTATCAGGAACATTTAGGGGTGTCGGATTATTGGTAGTTGAATCAAGACTAGCAAATGAAAGCTGGTCTATAGTCACAATGTTTCCATTGTGAGGGAAAGACATCACGCGAAAGAGTGTCGATACGACAGCTTTCATCGCATATACATAGTCTCGCCCAAGGAGTGAATTGAAATCCAAGGGGCCTTGAACTACCATAAGATCAATACAGACTGTTTTACCTTCAAAAGTAACAGAAAACTTAGGAAGGATCCCTAAAGGTTCACTAATGGTTCCGTTAAAAGCTTTCAGATTCTCCGTAACAGGCACAAGCTGAGGGGAACCCAAAGCTTTCCAAGCTGTTGAGGATAAAATACTAACAAGAGCACCTTCATCTACATGTGTGCAGCATATGCTCCTACCACTAGCCTTCACAATTATTTGGAAAGGGATGGAGGAAGGAAGACGAGGTTCTGTTAGTTTATTCCAATCAAAGGAAAAGACTTCAGTACTTGGAGGGGGTTCTATAGAAACAGGTGAAATGCCCCCTGGCGTAGAAGAATCCGATGTAAAAAGAAGAACTTGAGTGGTATGAAGTTCACTCTCTTCAGGGAGAGTGGGATCGACCTAATGGGAAATCGAATTGACCACTTGATCAACTAATGGATCATCAACCTGAGTGATATGAGTTTCACTCTCCAATGGAAGAGTGGGATTGACTGTACTTGGAATTAGATCAATCCCTCCATTAGTTGACGGTAGGTTGGGAGAAAGTTGACGGTAACCAGTTGGAAGTTCTTGCTGTGGAATAGTAAGGTTTTCCAAAAATTTTGAGGCTTCATCCATGTGAGGGAAAATGTGAGTTTGATGACTCCCTTCGCATAACTTACAAGGAAACCTAACTTTACCCTTTTTCCCAGGAACCTGACTATCACTAGTTGATGGATCAATGGAAAGTCAATGAGATTTTTCTGACCATACTTCTAAGACCTTTGGAATATCGGGACAATTGATAAGGAAGTGGTGACCCTTACAAAGCCTGCAAGGGTATTTGGGTTTACGATGCATGTTGGAGGCTACCTCAACATTACTAACACTTACAGCCATGGTTGACTGGTTGACTTCTTTCTTATTTTGCTTCTTCTTCTTCTTCCCTTTCTTCTTCTTCTTAGCCACCTGGTTACTAGCATCAAGGCTTTTACCAAGCGAAGAGGAAGAAATGGAGGAAGAAATATTAAGCGAAGAAGTTAAAGGGTCAACAGAAGGTTGGTGATGTTGAGATGGTGAACTTTGTTGAGGTGAAGCATTCGGTTGAGGTGGAACAATTGGAGTATTCGGGGCCAATGAAGTTGAAAATAACCATATCGGTAAACCTATTGTAAATCTAGGTAATGACAATGTAGCCATATAAGGAGGACCAACATTTCCAAAGCAAGGAAAAGTACTAGGATTCTCGTTAAGAGGGGTTCCTTGGTTGGTAAATTCCGAAACAGTTGCCATTATATTCAACTTCAGTGAATTTTATTAACAATTCACAATTCACACCTAAAAATTAAAATTCACAATTCACACCTATGGTCTCTAAAAGTAAAAACAAACAAATGAACACGCGCTATCAAATATAGGAGTCAAACCACACACAAACAGTAGATTCCCGCACTAAAAACACTAGTTGGTGATGAAATCCAACATCGTAGAATTTTAATGCAGAAATGGCGGTAGGAACAGTTACCCCGACTACCTGCTTAATGAAACAAACCAGTGCAAGTTTCTCCACTATGCCATCTCAAGCAAAGATAACCCTCTGGAGAGTCCAAGTGAGTCTAGCCGACGTCTGATCCAGGTACAGTGGGATATTCCCTCCACCGTCACCTTGGGAAAGAATCCTATAGTTTATCGCCACTAAGGTTACCAATAGAAAAAAATATACCTGGGGGAACAGTCTACGATCCGACACACACACAGGGGCAGAGTAACAAAGCTCAATCCCCTTGAAGGTTCCTTGACATAATCCAAGGTTTACCGAAAAGTGACCCCAGGCTCCTCGACAATGGTCAATCCAAGGTTTACCGTTGTTAATACGTGTATATCTGTTATTGTTCCCAATGAGGAAGGATTGATTACCTCACTAGTTCAGATATGATCTCGTGCTTGACTCCTTTAAGAGGAGCTTCCCAGAGCTTACATGCTACTATTGGAATTTTTCCTACCGCAAGATCGACTACTTTTTTGTTTTAGTTGCTTTGGAAAGTTAACTACAACCTATTCCAAAGCACTAATCTTGAGCTAGATTGGTGGAAAGAGCCCTAAAAATGTAAAAATTACTAGATGAATTTTAATTAAGCGCTGTGTTATTTGGGCTATTATTACTCAAAGGGTAAATGGATATGAAGCCAATGGTGTTATGATCCGACCCAAAAATGAATGCAATCGAATATGATACTGTAATATTTTCAATTCGATGAATCCTAACTAAAGTAAAGAGAGAGTTTCCATTCACTTCGAACAATGCAAAGATTGATAAATAAGAGAAAATATAACAAATTCTCTAATGCACTAATTTCATCAAGAAAAATTAATGCTAATCAATTCAAAACAATTTTTTTTTTAAACAAGCATAAAAACATGTAAATTCAGATTAAAGAAACTGATTTGAATCTATGATTGATTTTTCAGAATGTAAACTATGTAATTGTAATCCATGCACAATTGAATCGAAAAGAATGCAAATGTAATCTATGCACATTTTTCATTCATATTCTGAAAATGAGAATTCTAATTATGCAAATGTGATCTATGCAAGATAATTATCAAACACAAGATGATTCTAATGTAATCTAAGAACCAATCAAGTGTAAGTAAAGAAAATTGGGTGAGAGTTCCAAAGATCAAAAATAAAAATACTCAAAGGCAATTAACACTCATACACAATTTAGCGCCCCCCCTCCCCCCCCCGGCGAATGAAGGGGAAATGTTTTTGCAAAAACAAAAGAAAAAAGATGCAAAATTGTGAAAATATTGAGACAACCTCCAAGTAATGACCAAAGGAAATCAAATTAAGAATTTCTCAAAAAAGAGACTCAAAACACCCAATTAACTTAACGAAGATTTATGAGATAAAAAATTGCCGAAAGAAACTCATAAATAAGGCTTTTTGACAGAAAAATATAGATCTGGGTAGATGCTAAGAATCCTAAATTAAATCTAAACTCAAACTAGAAGGAGAAATCTTAAGTTTTTCAAAAATTTGACAGGGTCCATAGGCTCCAGAGCAAACAGGTGTGGTCCCGCATTGGTTACTCAAGGAAAGTGCGGAGATGCCCATACTGTGTGTGAAGACAAAGTGCGGTCCCCATAAAACTTCAATAAAAACAAAAAAGTTTTTAAAACTTTTGAAATAAAAGTAAAACTAAGCTACCCAAGCCAATATACATCAATCAAAAACTAGAAAAAACCATTTTCTCAAGTCAAAATAAATGAAAAACCAAAAATCAAATTCTTTCCCCAGTGGAGTCACCAATTTGTTGGCCTGATAAATCGATCTTGCGGACAATACCAATCTCCCTAGTATCAGAAGATAGTCTAGCAACAAAAAAACAATTAAATATATCTTTCTCTAGATATATCACGATCTATAAGTAAATGCTACAAAGGTGTTACGATCCTACCTTGATTCAATGCTTGTTTGTAGTAGTCGTCCTTCAGTCGCCCGAAAGAGTTATCTTTGAAGATCTGAAATCACAAACAAACAAAAATCAAATAGCACCTGCATAGCATATATTCATAAATCATATCTATTATGGTGATCAAGGAATCCATAAAATAAATAATCAGTTGACAGCTTATTGAGAAAAACAAACTTATTTGTATTAACTTTGAAATAGTAGAAGAACCTTACAACCTTTTCAGCCTTGATGTTGAATAGGTCTTCCCGGGGTCTGAAGCAAGAATTTCCTTTACTCTGACAAGCCATGCACTCTTCCAATCGAGATACATACAGATATGTAATCTTTCCTCATAAAATCTTAGCTAAAGGAGTCTATGTTCTAACAACACTTTACCTCAAATAATACTAAAGCTTCAACTCCTCCATTGTCTAGTTGTTTTGTAACCCTTTGAGGCTGCCCTATGCATCTTTTTATAGTGAAAAATAGGAGGTTACAGTTTCACCTATGAAGGGATAGAATCCTCCTTGAAAGGGATAAGATCCTCACATCAAGGGGTTAGCTCCTTAAGGCATGGGATACATGAACCTGAAAAGAGCAGACTTGCCACCGCAAGATTCCTTCCAGAAGCTTCTAGAAATGACTGAAAGTGAGTTTTTTAGAGTTTACTTGCACCTTTTTAATCTTTTACAGGGGTCTGCACCCTTAACACAGAGAAATTGCGGTCAGGTACATAGGAGACATGACCATTAGGTGCGGGACCGCAGGTAAGACAAAGAGAAAGTGTGATACCAGAGTTTTAGAGACTTTTGAAAGCTTTTCTCTTATTTTTAAGGCTTAACATGTGGAACTGATGTTTTTAGACTTGAAAAGGAGGAAAGTATCAGTGATAATGAGCTCATACAGATAACGAAATGTCAAGGTGACAATTTTCAGTGCAACACCCAAAAAATAAATTCACTGAACTATATACTCTCCTACAACAGCGGTTTGACAATCATTGCTCTCACATATTCCTGGCCATCCCGTGAGGGATTTAAGCCAGTAGAGGCTCTGATACCAAATTAAATTTTGTAAGAGTAGCCATTGCACAATATTAACACAAAAAAAAATAGATTGTATTCACTTTGCACTCAATTACAACACATTTATATAGTTGGTCTCAGATCCAAGTTATTCCTAATATGGATATAGAGGTTGAGAGAATATCTCAACAGCCTCCTACAAAATATCAAACCAACTCTAAACTTACACATTACATTAATGGAAGCATTGTTTCTAATAAGAGTGGGCCATCTTCACCATGGCACTTTGAAGATTTTGCAGCATATTTTTACTGGACTTCCCAAGGGTACTCTTGCTCAGTCATATCAGTGCAAGGGATGTACTATGGGTAAGTTTGCGAAGACCACCTTTCATGAGAAGGAGAACCGTGCTTCGGTGATATTGGAGAGAATTCACACAGACGTGTGTGGACCTTTCTTGGTTGCTTCAATAGCAAAACATAGGTATTATGTTATTTTTGTTGATGACTATTCTCGTAGATGCTATATCCTCTTCATGCAGAAGAAGAGCGAAACATTCTCAAAGTTCTGTGAGTTTAAAGAATTGGTGGAGAAGGAGTTGGGGAAGCAAGTGAAAGCTCTACGGATCGATAATGGTGGTGAATATATCTCAGGTGAATTCAAAGACTTCTATAGCAAAGAAGGAATTCGAAGAGAACTCATAGCGCCTCATAACTCACAGTAGAATGGGGTTGCGGAGAGGAAGAACAAAACGATTGTGGGTGTTGCACGAGCTATGCTGCATGACCAGGGCCTACTGATGCACTTGTGGGTGGAAGCATGCAACATGGTGGCTTATGTGCAAAACCGTTGTCCTCATAGAGTACTTGGCATGAGTACACCTGAAGAAGCTTTTAATGGTAAGAAGCCTGATATTCCTCATTTGAAGATTTTTGGCTCATCTATTTACATTCATGTGACTAAGGATGCCAGGAAGAAGCTGGAGCCGACTGCAGAAGTTGGGATATTTGTGGGGTACACAGAAACACCCCATAATTATCATGTGTATTTTCCAAACAGTCGGATGACTGTGGTGCGACGGGATATAAAATTCAATGAGGTGAAAGCCATGAAGTTGTCGCTTGAGAGGGAGCTACACGTGCATGAAGAGGAGGAGCTACTTACATGAACCTCTAAATGTGGATCAACCACCGGAGGAGATTCATGGAGTGGAGGAGTCCACTCATGCAGAACCAAACATTAGAAAAGGTAGAAAGAGTACCATAGAAGCTGAGAGACTAAAGGTTGATGCAGCATAGAATGTAGGAGTTCCTACATCACAGCGCAGACAGAGACAGCCACCTGACTGTTATACTGGATACATGGCTCTTACGAGAAAGTGTATCATGACAGAGCCATATTATTTTGAAGAAGCAGTGCAAGAGGCCACATGGGTAGTGTTAGTTCCCAAATCCACCTTAGGCTGAAATAAGGCAGAAGAAGGACAACACTAAACCACTCTCAACCTCGTAGCTAGCCCTACGAGGACAGGAGAGGGCTCTCTCTGGGTCGATCTAAATTAAAATATTCAAAGGGGCCTGAGATGAATAAAACAAAAATTGATCTTAGGCTAGATAAACAAATAGGAAGGTTTGATTTTGATTTTTAGGAGTTTTTTGTTGGAAAAAGGGAAAAACAATTTTGGGCTTGGGGATGAGGCCAAATTCTTGCAGATTTCAAGTTGGGGCGAGGTAGGCAGTGGCTTTGATGTCTTAGATCAAATGAATGGATTTAAAATACTTCTGAGGAGCTAAAGAGGGCAAGAGAGTGCAAGGATCCTCTTCAAACTGACGAAAAACATATAAAACTAAACAAAATTCTAAGGCAGAGCACCAACAAATCAATGAATTCTACCTCAATTACTCATTTGTTTAATTTAGAAGTAAAGAGAAGGGAAATGGCATACATATAAAATTAATGAAACTTACAATAACATGAGAAAAACATCATCAAAACTCAGAAGCCACAAGGATCCCAACAAGTGCTGCAAAACTCTGGTCTTTCCTTTGCCAAAAACTGAAAATGTATGTACAATGAGGTGCCAAACTTTTCCCAAGTATCCAACCCTGAAAATGTCTTAGAAAATACAATATATAGACAATTCTAACCCCTTCCCATGCCTCTAGGGGTCGAGCTCATGCTTCTAGGAGCAGTTTGAACCAATTCTAAACTAGGAGCTAAAATCTAGGCAGCCAAACAACTTGCCTCTATATGCTAGGAAACTGATCCATTCATTTAATTTTCACTTTTTAGTGAATGAATCATCTAGAACAAGTAAATACATGCCAAAATTACATTATGGTTACCAAATTACATCAAGATAAATCAATCTTCTCATGAAAAAGTAAAACTAGTCAAAACTGGCCGAATTCCTGAGCTGGAAGGTGAAAAATAGGCTGAATTCCTCTATGCGTCGCGCTCAAAAGCTCTATGCGCCATGCTACTTTGGACCTGTTTTGGGAGAACTTCCTAAAGTCCAAATCGAGCTCATGATAGCTCGTTGGAAAGCCTTGGATGTCTACTATCCAACCCAAGTGGAATTTTTCAATTTGGAGCTCATTTTCCCCTCCAAAACTTCAATTTCCCAAAAGTACTTCCTGCTGGTGCAAAACGTGGCAGAAAGGTGATTTTCATGGTGTTTTTTGCCCTTACGACCATCCAGAATTTGATGAAATGCTTCGGCCATTCCTGAGCATGCATAAATTACCATGATAAATCCAAAAATATCAAGTTTTCCTCCAGAAGGTGTCCCAATCATAAGCGCGCGTCGGGTGGAAAAACTTGTTTTGTAACCAAAATTTTCAAAATGACAAAATCTTCTCCAAATTTTCTGAAATTTGGAGTGAAGGTCTCCCATCATGTCTCATGCTCAGCTATGGAATCATGAACCAAGATTTGGAGTGGATCCGACCTCTTTCGACGTTTCAGTGCTCTTCTCAGCCTTGCTTTCAGGATCTTCATTTTTGCTCTGCAAATGTGTGTGCGGGCCCAATAGTGATTCTTCATATGTCTGAGCATGTCTTTGTCCCTGTTTACCTTTGCCAAGAGCTTCTCCAGATGAATGTTGACATGCGTAAGGCAAGTCTCTCGCTCAAATGGTGTCATGTCACCTAGTCTCTTCCAGGCCAATTGTCGATCTTCACGGATTTGCCGCAACTCTACAAGTGTGTGCTGATCCTCCAGTTGTTTATTACGCTGCTCCAAGTAATATATCACCCACTGAGCTCTCTACAATTTCTCAGTCAGTGTGTCAATCTCAGCCTTTTTTTCCTGGATGATCTCTTTCAATTTCAAGCTAGGAGAGCTCGCATCAACATCGATGAGTATAAAATCAGTGTCTTGGCCTCCTGAAGGGCCCTCATCATTCATAGGCCTCTTGCCTCTGTCATGAACCTGTACCTGTGCTGATGTCAAAGGTGAGACCCCTTCCACACCATGTGGAGATAGTACTCACACTGCTGATGAAGTCAACGAGACCCCTTCCACCCCGGGTGGAGATAGTACTCATCGTGCTGCTGCAAATAAGGCTCTGTGGCCTCTCTGATATGTCACATACACTGGAGCACTAATAGGCTCAGTCTCAGGAACCTCAAACTGGTGTGAAGGCTCTGCCTCATCATGAACAACCTCGGGAGGAGGCTGTGGCACTGCAAAGAACTCACGGGAAATGAACTCATCCCATGTGATGCCCTACTGTGCGAGCTGATGTGCCACCATGATCTTGATAAGCGCGTAATGGTAAATGCTGTTATGCTGCTGCGCTGGGGTCTTCTTCTGCATAAGGACCGTCATCCGCTCTATGTTACGGTACATGAAATATGTAATTCTCATCAACTGCACTCTCGTGAAATGCATCAACAGTCGGATGTGATACGCATACAAGCGTGAAAAGCGCCCTTCACAACTGAAGTACCTAATGATAAGTTTCATCAATGGTGCATACTCTTCCTTCAAAAAACGGAATGGAAAAACCCTGCTCAACTGCCTCAAATATCCAGGTCTGATGTAAGGCTCATAATAAGCTCTATCCAGCTTCTGTCTCTTATTCCATTCCTCACCAATGTTCGGTATCCCGGTTGCCTAAAAAATAGTCTCTGGTGTCAAAATGAAGTTCACTCCAGCAAGATTTACATGACCATTATGAAAATGTAGGACAAATAGGCGGGCTAACTCATGATGATGCTGAGTTCGGGAAATCATCTCACAATAATAGAAACATGAATGATGCTGAAAACAATCCATTGCAAGCGGACAAGCCTGCAATTGGGTCAAAGAAGTGGGCTCCTCCCTGACATGCCTGCCACTTTTGTGAGATCTCCTCAGTACATTAAGCTCTACTGTAGAATCACTGTCCTGCTTGTATCCCTGCTCATATGGTGAATTTGTCTCTGACATGGTGCTGAAAATGTGTTTGTCAACTGTGTGTTTGGTTGGTCAGAAAATGAGCAATTGGTGTATCTGTTTTAATGCCAAATGTGCCACATATATATCAAGGTGCTATAAGAAATACTACAGTGGGAAAAGGACTGTCAAATGAGTTCCAAGTGTGAAGACAACCACTGTTTGACTGTATGGGGATTTGGGGATTATAAGTAATGGGAATGGGTGATAGTGAAAGGCGTATTTTTAGGGATAAGAGTGCAATGACAATATATAAGTGCAATCAAAGACATAAGCCAGCCCTTGAAGCTGGTGGAAACTTAGATTTTTATCAATGAAGGGAAGTGGTAACAAGTAATAGGGTTTGGGAATTCATTGACAAGGGAACAAAAGGTAAAAGGGATATGGGGATAGTGAATATGGGGGAAGGGACTGGAGTATAACAACAATGATAATAGCGAGGAGATCAATGATATGATAATAACAGTGTAACAGTGACAAGGGCACAAGTAACAATGGAATGAGATCGTTTTGACAGTTTCAAGCTTTGACACCCAAATTCAAATTACAATCACCTCTCTTCAAACCGTATGGAGCAAGTTTCGAAGTGGATATAGGGTTAAGTTTTTCACCGTTTAACACTTGAAATTATTCACTTCTAAACCACAGTACCATAGCCAAAAATCATTAAGCAGAATTGAAAAACTTACTTGGAAGCAAATGAGTCGATTGGAAATGATTTTTTGGTGAAGGGTGATAATTTTTCGGCCTTAGGGCTCTATGCGCCGCGCGCAGACCCAATGCGCCGCGGCCTTTGGGTGCGCCGCGCCTGTGGCAATTAACACTGCGTTTTCCGGCTCTATGCGCCGCGGCCCGTGTGTGCGTCGTGCCTCTACCCAGTGCGCCGCGCTTAACTCAGTCACACAATCTGCCCACTCAAAACGCAGTTTCGATTTTCTCTTGGATTTTTTGAATGTTCCTTGATGCAAATGGGTTAAATAGCTTTGGGAAATATCTTGCAAGAGACGGTTTTTATTTTTACTTCTCCAAAAACCCATTTTGTAATGTTCCTTTTATTTTGGCACTTTGTCATTTAATTCAATTTCTGTCTTTTGCTTTTCAATGACTTTCTGGACTTTTGAAATGATGAACATGGTTATTTTTTGCAGGGATGTTGGGGTTGATGTTTGGCAAAGGAAAACCAGAGCCTGCTTTGAAATCTTCATGGCGGAAAAATACATCTTATTACAAAAAATGAATTCGAAAATTTCTTATTCAAAACAGAGTTTTGAACAAAAAATGTCCTTGAATATGTTTGATGATGAAATTATGAACTAAGAGCTTATTGAAAACCATCCTCATGGCCTGCGGGAATTTATTGAGCATGTCAAAAGACTAAACCCTAGACTCAAAAACCAAAAGACTCTTTTTGACCAAAAATAATCATTTATGACTGTGAATGACATGAACTAAACTTTGATAAATTTGGAGGAGTTTTGACCAACCTAGTAGGTACAAGCATGAGGGAAACAAGAAAACCAAACCCTTTTGTCAGTCAATGGCATGCCCCTGATGGAATGCAGATGAATGAGAGGAATGAGACACGTAAACAATGAAATGCAAATAGATAAATGATCTCTGACGGAGGGCTGTAAAGAACGACTCTAACATTGGCTCCAATGGGGATGGTAGCTCCTTGGAGGTGCCAAGAACGACAGATCTTTGGGAGAGCAGACCAGTGCCTTATCCATTGGGCCATGGAATCCATTATTTTACAAAAAAACTCAAGACTATTGACTGAATTTATTTTACTGAAACTTGCACTTAAACTGACACAACTTTTAAAACAGAAATGACTGAAACAAACCGACTAAAAAAACTCAAATGAAAACTGAAATCCTTCTTCAGAATTATAGCCTTCACTTCGGGCCCTAGACTGAAGAAAAGACTACAGTGCACACTTACAATGAAATTGAAAAACATGATATGTACAATGACAATGTGATCAGCAGAAAACATCTCAGAAATGGTAGCGCTTGAGCAGCTGACCATTGATCGGCCCTCTTGGACAGTCTTCACCATTCATCTCCTTCAAAAGAAAGGCATTCTGACCTCGATATGCTGCTGTCTTGAATGGACCTTTCTAGAGATTGTCAAACTTACCGTGTTTACCTTTGTCTTCATTTCTAGAATCCCACTTCAGTACCACCTCTTCCAACTGGAATTTATCTGCCTTCGCTTTCCTGTCATAGATCTTTTTGATTCTTTCCTGCAACTTAAATGTATTCTGGAAGACTTCTTCTCTCGTTTGCTGCAAATGAATCATCTGATTTATCCTTCTCTGGATATGACTTTCTTCACTATCAGCTTCTTGAAGAAGCTTGACCACCGGAACAGCAAGTGATGTAGGAAAAACTGTATCTACTCCATAAACCAACTCGAAAGGAGACATACCAATTGACTTCTTTTGACTTACCCGATCAGCCCATAACGCATTCACCAGCTTCTTATGCCAACTCTTCTTATTGATGTCCAGCAACTTTTTAATGATATTAACTAGAGACTTATTGGAAGATTCTGCCAAACCATTTCCTTGTGGATGGTAGGCGGTTGAATGCCCCAGAATGATTTTATACTTCGCACAAAAATCAATCATCTTCCTTGATTTAAAAGCCGCTGCATTATCTGTGATCAATTTACCCGGGCAACCAAAACAGGACAAAATGTTGTTTTCAAGGAAAGAAATAATTACCGAATCGGTGGCTTGTCTTGTGGGCACTACTTCGATCAATTTCAAAAAGTAATCGGTGGCTGTTAGAATCCATCTATGCTGTCCTGAGGAAGGAGGATGAATTTCCCCGATGAAATCCAAACCCCACTGCTGGAAAGGGGCGCTTACCTCGATAGGCTTGAGTGGCAATGGCTGCAATTTCTATCTTCCTTCAAAAATCTGGCACTCATGGCAGCCTTTGACTGTTTTATAGACATCAGCAAACAATGTTGGCCAATAGTACCCAGCTCTCAAAATCTTATTGGCAGTTGTCTTCCAAAAATGATGACCGCCGCAATCTCCTTTGTGAAAATCTTCCATTACCTTCTTCGCTTCTTCCTCCACCAAACAATTCAATAACACACCACCTAGATCCTTCCAATAAAGTGTAGAATTCAAAATACAAAATTTTGCATCTTTCAGTTTCAAGGTCCTACCTTTGTTTCTAGTCATGCCGGGCGGTGATGACAAATTTTGAAGAACATAGATGATATCTAAATACCATGGGGAATCAACAAAAATTTCCGATACCTGAAGTGGCAAATTCTCCTCATCTTCATCAGACATAGCAACGATCAGATTTATGTCTAATGCGTGCAAATTGGATTCAGCCATAAGTTTCGCCAGCCCCTGTCCCTTGATCAGTTTCGTGGGCTTTATTTCCACGTCATATTCCAGCAAAGCTGCGATCCACTTACCATGTCTTCCTTCCGGATTAGTCTGTACTAAAACATCTTTCACGGCAGCGTTAGGAACATAAGCTAAAATATGTGAATGCAAAATGCATACCCGGAAATCCTTTAATGCCTTTACCAGTGCCAAAGCTTGTTTCTCAATGATGTTGTATTTCAGGGCTGCGTCTCTAATAGTTCGACTGAAAAACGCTATGGGATTCTCATGTCCATCTCGTTTCTGCATTAACACAGCTTCCATGGTGTGTTCCGAAGAGAAGGAAAACAAAATAAAGTCTTGTGTGTAATCCGGGCTGATTAACACCGGAGTTGAAGATAGTGCCAACTTAACCAAATTAAAGGACTTTACCGCATCTTCAGTTCACCTCACTTGGCTGTCCTTTTTTAGCATATTTGTTATTTATCTCAAATGCTCAGCAAGGTTAGGGACAAAACGACGCAAAAAGTTCATTTTACCGTTAAAAGATTGAATTTCTTTCTTATTCCTAGGAGGGTCAATTTGCTGGATTTCTTCAACACGTGCCGGATCGATACGAATGCCATCTTTGGAAATAATGTGACCAAGTAACTTACCTTCATCCATGGCGAATAAGTTCTTCTTAGGATTAAGCGAGACACCATATTTTCTGCACTTCTGAAAAACAACTTTCAATTGATACATATGCTCTTCATCTGAATTTGAGATGACAGTCAAATCATCAAGGTATATAACAAGGAAAACATCTTTTTCATTTGCAAAAGCCATGTCCATCGCCCGCTGGAAAGTTTCACCAACATTCTTCAAACCAAATGGCATCTTGGCATAGTGAAATGTCCCCCACGGAGTGGTGAAGGCTGTTTTGTCACGGTCGTCCTCATGGACCAAGATTTGGTTATATCCAGAATACCCGTCGAGTAGTGACATCCGAGATGCACCCACTACTCGCTGCAATATATGATCCATCTTAGGTAATGGATAATTGTCCTTCAATGACACCTTGTTCAAATTTCTGAAATAATACACAACCGGATATCACCTGTCTTTTTCTGCACTGGCACTAAATTTGAAATCCAATCATAAAATCTGATAGGAACAATGATTCCTTCTTTGTACAACCTATTTACCTCCTTCTCAATCGATGGCAGCAATTTCGGATTGATTCTTCTTAGCTTTTGTCGGAAAGGCTTCTGATTAGGCTTAATAGGGATAGTATGCTAGATGATATTAGTGTCATACATATTTAAATCTAAGTAATCCCAAGCGAAAGCATCAGTAAATGAAGACAAAAAACTCACATATTCAACTCTTACCTCCGGTGACAATGACTTGGATAACTTTACCATTTTGGGGTTTTCAGCTGTCCCAATATTTACATCCTCTACTCCTTTTTCAGTCGGTCGTAAAGTTGGTTTCTTGGCCACATCATCCTGATCGAAGAGTTCTTCTAAAGTTATCAAACCTTTAGGAATAATGTTATCTTTCAGCTGCAACACCTCCATTTGATTAACTTGAACATCATCACCATCATCAAATTCCATATCGATTGAGGTATCTTTGAACTTACCTTTACTTTGCAGAAAATCATTAATTTCATCATCATCTTGGAAAACTTGCCAACATCTTTGATTATCCAGGATGGTAGGATGGTGCTTCACATGGATCTCGAATTTATTACTTGAATTCATTGGGATTTTCAAGTCACTTGCTGCCTTGGCAAGCGCATCTGCAATTCCATTTTGAATGCGAGGAATACAAGTCAAGGTGTAATCTAAAAAATGCTTTAAAATATCAAGGACAACATTCTGGTAAGCTCGCATCCGTGGATGTTTCGTTTTATATTCTCCCTTTACCTGCTTAATCACCAATTCAGAGTCGCCATAGACCGAAATTCTCTTAGCTTTCAGCTTTCTAAGAATCTTTAGGCCAGCAATTAGAGCTTCATACTCAGCTTCATTGTTCGAACAATCAAATGCTAACTTGTAATAACATACCCGTACATTGCTCGGTACCTTGTTAGGAGCGGAAAAAGGACTGCGTACCCAAATACCAATCCCAGCACCATCATTGCCGACTGCACCATCGAAATCCATTGTCCATAGACCCTCTTCATCATCCTCTAAGTGCTGAAATTGTGCTAGCTCTGTTTTTTCTGCTTGCTGTCCACTATCTTTAGCTGATTGCTCAACTGTGCTTTCCGGTCACTGCCTTTCTTTCTGCAAAACTTCTCTAAAATTCTCGGTAATCTCTGGGATATCTTCTTCTTGAACTAACTGACTATCTACATCATTAAAACTATCGGCAAACAAAACAAAAGACTCTAGATCTGTATGTACATAATTAAGTGGATGATTAACCGGTTTCTCCTTAGTGGTAATCATATAATTCATTTTTTGTTCCCGATACAACTTTCTCATTTGGCCAAACACGGGAATTGTTGCGTAGGAGAAATCTGATTGTAGTGTCCCTTTCAATTTTGCTCCCCAAGATCTGGAAAGCAACATACCAAATCTCGGAGGAATGTCTGCTACAACAATGTCCATCAAAACATTATTTGTAGGAATCTGATCCAAACTTACAACCAAGTCTTTAATGAGCCCAATGCATCTCACTCTGCTAGAATCAAATGAATAAAGATCATGGTACTTCCTGGTAATGTCTAAACCCAACTTCTCCATGATTGCTTTCGGCATAAGGTTATGGGAAGCACCGGAATCGAACATGGCGTTATGAAACACAAACTCATGCAACCGAAGACTGATATAAAAAGGAGGTACTTTGCTGTCTGGAGACTCACCATCTAAAGCTGGTCCAAATATCAGTTCCGGTTGATCATCTTCAATATTCACCATGTCAAACATGGGATCGAAATTCAAAATTCTAGAAACTTGACCTTTATAACTACTGTTCCTCATTAGTTCAATCAAGGGAATAGATACCTTCAATTTCGAAATCTCATTCTCCAAACTAAAAGCTGAAGTCTTTTTGATCTCTTTGGCTGGAACATCTTTCTTTTCAACCTTCTCTCTTGATGTAATTGGCTGATTTTATTTTTCTGCTGATGATGACTTAGTGGCAGCGGGATCAACTACCTCTTTTTCTTTCTTTTGTGCAATAGGTGAATCATTTTTAGGTGCTGAAACTTCCTTCCTCTTCTGAATGGGATTGAATGGTACATCTCTATTTCTAAGAGAGTATTGCTTCTGCTGAGCTGACAATGCATTCATATATCCTCTCTGATACTCATTCGACTCCTCCTCAAGGGTTGCATCATTAGTTAGGATAAAATCCTCATCTCTTTGTACCGCTGAACTTTCTGCATACTCATCATCTTCGGTGATATAAATGGGCAAATCATCAGGAGTAAAGAAATGATTTTCCTCCCCCACTACATCATCTGAATCCTGACCTACAAAATTCTGCTGAAGAGGTGTCTTTACTTGCTGCTGGACTATTGGTTCTTGTGCTCGCTGTTCTCGTTGCTTGATCCTGAATTGGGGCTGTTGCTGACCACGGAAGTTAGGATTCTGAACTTGTGGTTTGGGCTTATCAATAGTGAGCATTTCGAACATCTTTCCCATTTCGCGAAGTATCTTATCTGTAGATGTAGAAGCTTCTTCCTTTATCACAACTTTCTTCTCTGCTTTCAGTCTAGCTCTCTTATCATTCAAGTTTGCCTCAACACTCACAGCAATCTTCTGCATGTCCTCTAAAGTAGGCGGATCTCTATCTCGTAATGAATAGGCCATCTCCGGATCAAAACCATTCGGGAATTTTAACAAAGCTGACTTCTTAGAAGGCCTCAAGTCATCAGGAATTGCATTATGCACCGCATTAAATCTGATAATATAGTCTTGGACGGACTCACCAGGATTGCGCTTGATCTTAGTATACTCAGAAGTGACTTGCAACGGATCTTTCTTCATCTCCCATCGATCTAGAAACTGTCTCTAAAGCTCTTCCAATGTATTAATACTTCCGGGCTGTAAAGCTCTGAACCACTTGCGTACCTCACCTCCAAAAGTTTGGTCAAACAGTCTCATGGAGACATTCTCTTCATCAATTTCATGCAGGTCCAAAAAGTCTGTCATTCTAACAATATGCTGCTGAGCGGGTACACTTTGAGGAGTACCATCAAACAAAGGAATTTTACTTTGATAATCAACAGGCATAGGATCCAAATTTGCTGGCAAAACGAGGGGTGCGAATCTAGCAGCCATGGCTCTTGGTGGATTTATGATCTGTCTCGAAGAAACGGGTGGAGTGGGAGGAGCAGGTGTGTGAGGAGTATGTGGTGGAGATGGAGGAGGAACTATTGTTGATTTCTGATCAGATATCAATGGTTGCACTGGAATGGTAGGAATAAAAGAAGGCTCAGCGTGAACTTGTGAATCAGATGTAATTACTGATGGACCAAGATTTTCAGAAGCAGATTCAATAAACTTAGGAATATTCGTTGCCACAATGGAGTTTTGAAGATTCATAATGTAATTATCAATGGATCGATTAGCTTGTTCAACCTCAATATACTTAATGAATTCGGGATTTATGACGGTAGAACTAGTAGCACTTTCAGATTTGGTTTCAAACAAGGATAACTCAAACTGATCATCAAACTCAATATCTTCGATGTATTCAAATATAGTAGGGTATGAATGAGATTTAAACAGAGGAAACACAGGAGCTTCTTGACGGAAAATTCTTGGAATCAGATTGGGATTCTCATACACTAGAGGCAGATTTGGATCAGGATTCGATCTAGTATGTCTTCTGGAAGCCAGTGTGTTGATCTATTAAAAAATTAAAGGACAAAACAATCTATTCAGCCTGTCAAATTCTAGAATTAATCATCCAAAAGTCCAGAACGATGTAATATACTGGGGTAACTCACAATGAAAATGTCTCGTTCACAAGCTAAACCGGAGATCGACTGAAGCAGCGTTTATCTGCTTCCGCTAATGCAAGGCAAAAGTGTTTCGAAAGCTACCTGGCGTGACTTCAGACTCCGTCTGTAACTTATGAAACAAATAACACCAACAATAAAACCATTTTTTCCCTAGTATGGTCGCCACTATGTTAGTTCCCAAATCCACCTTAGGCTGAAATAAGGCAGAAGAAGGACAACACCAAACCACGCTCAGCCTCGTAGCTAGCCCTACGAGGACAGGAGAGGGCTCTCTCCGGGTCGATCTCAATTAAAATATTCAAAGGGGCCTGAGATGACTAAAACAACAACTGATATTAGGCTAGATAAACAAATAGGAAGGTTTGATTTTGATTTTTAGGATTTTTTTGATGGAAAAAGGGAAAAACAATTTTGGGCTTGGGGATGAGGCCAAATTCTTGCAGAGTTCAAGTTGGGGCGAGGTAGGCAGCGACTTTGATGTCTTAGATTAAATGAATGGATTGAAAAGACTGTTGAGGAGCTAAAGAGGGAAAGAGAGTGCAAGGATCCTCTTCAAACTGACAAAAAACATATAAAACTAAACAAAAGTCGAAGGCAGAGCACCAACAAATCAATGAATTCTACCTCAATTACTCATTTGTTTAATTCAGAAGTAAAGAGAAGGGAAATGGCATACATATAAAATTAATGAAACTTACAATAACATGAGAAAAAAATCATCAAAACTCAGAAGCCACAAGGATCCCAACAAGTGCTGCAAAACTCTGGTCTTTCCTTTGCCAAAAACTGAAAATGTATGTACAATAAGGTGCCAAACTTTTCCCAAGTATCCAACCCTGAAAATGTCTTAGAAAATACAATATATAGACAATTCTAACCCCTTCCCATGCCTCTAGGGGTTGATCTCATGCTTCTAGGAGTAGTTTGAACCAATTCTAAACTAGGAGCTAAAATCTAGGCAGCCAAACAACTTGCCTCTATATGCTAGGAAACTGATCCATTCATTTAATTTTCACTTTTTAGTGAATGAATCATCTAGAACAAGTAAATACATGCCAAAATTAGGTTATGGTTACCAAATTACATCAATATAAATCAATATTCTCATGAAAAAGTAAAACTAGTCAAAACTGGCCGAATTCCTGAGCTGGAAGGTGAAAAATAAGCTGAATTCCTCTATGCGCCGCGCTCAAAAGCTCTATGCACCGCGCTAATTTGGACCTGTTGTTGGAGCACTTCCCAAAGTCCAAATCGAGCTCATGATAGCTTGTTGGAAAGCCCTGGATGTCTGCTATCCAACCCAAGTGTAATTGTTCAATTTGGAGCTCATTTTCCCCTCCAAAACTTCAATTTCCCAAAAGTACTTCCTGCTGGTGCAAAAGGTGGCAGAAAGGTGATTTTCATGGTGTTTTTGGCCCTTAAGACCAATCCAGAATTTGATGAAATGATTCAGCCATTCCTGAGCATGCATAACTTACCATTAGAAATCCAAAAATATCAAGTTTTCCTCCAGAAGGTGTCCCAATCATAAGCGCGCGTCGGGCGGAAAAACCTGTTTTGTAACCAAAATTTTCAAAATGAAAAATTCTTCTCCAAATTTTCTAAAATTTGGAGTGAAGGTTTCCCATCATGTTTCATGCTTAGCCAGGGAAGAATCGGCCAAGATTCGGAGTGGATCCAGCCTCTTTCGACGTTTCAGTGCTCTTCTCAGCCTTGCTTTCAGGATCTTCATTTTTGCTCTGCAAACGTGTGTGCGGGCCCAATAGTGATTCTTCATATGTCTGAGCATGTCTTTGTCCCTGTTGGCCTTTTCCAAGAGCTTCTCAAGATGAATGTTGACATGCATAAGGCAAGTCTCTCGCTCAAATGGTGTCATGTCACCTGGTCTCTTCCGGGCCAATTGTCGATCTTCACGGATTTGCCGCAACTCTACAAGTGTGTGCTGATTCTCCAGTTGTTTATTACGCTGCTCCAAGTAATCTATCACCCACTGAGCTCTCTGCAATTTCTCAGTCAGCGTGTCAATCTCAGCCTTTTGTTCCTGGATGATCTCTTTCAGTTTCGAGCTAGGAGAGCTCGCATCAACATCGATGAGTATAAAATCAGTGTCTTGGCCTCCTGAAGGGCCCTCATCGTGCATAGGCCTCTTGCCTATGTCCTGAACCTATACCTGTGCTGATGTCAAAGGCGAGACCCCTTCCACACCATGTGGAGATAGTACTCACGCTGCTGATGAATTCAACGAGACCCCTTCCACCCCGGGTGGAGATAGTACTCGTCGTGCTGCTGCAAATAAGGCTCTGTGGCCTCTCTGATATGTCACATACACTGGAGCACTGATAGGCTCAGTCTCAGGAACCTCAAACTAGTGTGAAGGCTCTGCCTCATCATGAACAACCTCGGGAGGAGGCTGTGGCGCTGCAAAGAAGTCACGGTAAATGAACTCATCCCATGTGATGCCCTGCTGTGCGAGCTGATGTGCCACCATGATCTTGATAAGCGCGTAATGGTAAATGATGTTATGCTGCTGCGCTGGGGTCTTCTTCTGCACAAGGACCATCATCCGCTCTATGTTACGGTACATGAAATATGGAATGCTCATCAACTGCACTCTCGTGAAATGCATCAACAGTCGGATGTGATACACATACAAGCGTGAAAAGCGCCCTTCACAACTGAAGTACCTAATGATAAGTTTCATCAATGGTGCATACTCTTCCTTCAGAAAACGGAATGGAAAAACCCTGCTCAACTGCCTCAAATATCCAGGTCTGATGTAAGGCTCATAATAAGCTCTATCCAGCTGCTGTCTCTTATTCCATTCCTCACCAATGTTTGGTATCCCGGTCGCCTCAGAAATAGTCTCTGGTGTCAAAATGAAGTTCACTCCAGCAAGATTTACATGACCATTATGCAAATGTAGGACAAATAGGCGGGCTAACTCATGATGATGCTGAGTTCGGGCAATCATCTCACAATAATGGAAACATGACTGTCGCTGAAAACAATCCATTGCAAGCGGACAAGCCTGCAATTGGGTCAAAGAAGTGGGCTCCTCCCTAACATGCCTGCCACTTTTGTGAGATCTCCTCGGTACATTAAGCTTTGCTGTAGAATCATTGTCCTGCTCGTATCCCTGCTCATATGGTGAATCTGTCTCTGACATGGTGCTGAAAATGTGTTTGTCAACTGTGTGTTTGGTTGGTCAGAAAATGAGTAATTGGTGTATCTGTTTTAATGCCAAATGTGCCACATATATATCAAGGTGCTATAAGAAATACTACAATGGGAAAAGGACTGTCAAATGAGTTCCAAGTGTGAAGACAACCACTGTTTGACTGTATGGGGATTTGGGGATTATAAGTAATGGGAATGGGTGATAGTGAAAGGGGTAGTTTTAGGGATAAGAGTGCAATGAAAATATATAAGTGCAATCAAAGACATAAGCCAGCCCTTGAATCTGGTGGAAACTTAGATTTTTATCAATGAAGGGAAGTGGTAACAAGTAATAGGGTTTGGGAATTCATTGACAAGGGAACAAAAGGTAAAAGGGATATGGGGATAGTGAATATGGGGGAAGGGACTGGAGTATAACAACAATGATAATAGCGAGGAGAAAAATGATATGATAATAACAGTGTAACAATGACAAGGGCACAAGTAACAATGGAATGAGATCGTTTTGACAGTTTCAAGCTTTGACACCCAAATTCAAATTACAATCACCTCTCTTCAAACCCTACGGAGCAAGTTTCGAAGTGGATATAGGGTTAAGTTTTTCACCGTTTAACACTTGAAATTCTTCACTTCTAAACCACAGTACCATAGCCAAAAATCATTAAGCAGACTTGACAAACTTACTTGGAGGCAAATGAGTCGATTGGAAATGAGTTTTTGGTGAAGGGTGATAATTTTTCGGCCTTAGGGCTCTATGCATCGCATGCAGACCCAATGCGCCGTGGCCTTTGGGTGCGTCGCGCCTGTGGCAATTAACACTGCATTTTCCGGCTCTATGCGCCGCGGCCCGTGTGTGCGTCGCGCCTCTGCCCAGTGCGTCGCGCTTAACTCAGTCACACAATCTGCCCACTCAAAACGCAGTTTCGACTCTCTGTTGGATTTTATGAATGTTCCTTGATGCAAATGGGTTAAATAGCTTTGGGAAATATCTTGCAAGAGATGGTTTTGATTTTTACTTCTCCAAAAACCCATTTTGTAATGTTCCTTTTATTTTGGCACTTTGTCATTTAATTCAATTTCTGTCTTTTGCTTTTCACTGACTTTCTAGACTTTTGAAATGATGAACATGGTTATTTTTTGCAGGGATGTTGGCGTTGATGTTTGGAAAAGGAAAACCAGTGCCTGCTTTGAAATCTTCATGGCGAAAAAATACATCTTATTACAAAAAATGAATTCGACAATTTCTTATTCAAAACAAAGTTTTGAACAAGAAATGTCCTTGAATATGTTTGATGATGAAATTATGAACTGAGAGCTTATTGAAAACCATCCTCATGGCCTGTGGGCATTTATTGAGCATGTCAAAAGACTAAACCCTAGACTCAAAAACCAAAAGACTCTTTTTGACCAAAAATAATCATTTATGACTGTGAATGACATGAACTAAACTTTGATAAATTTGGAGGAGTTTTGACCAACCCAGCAGGTACAAGCATGAGGGAAACAAGAAAACCAAACCCTTCCGTCAGTCAATGGCATGCCCCTAACGGAATGCAGATGAATGAGAGGAATGAGACACCTAAACAATGAAATGTAAATAGAGAAATGATCTCTGACGGAGGGCTGTAAAGACCGACTCTAACAGGTAGATTCCATGGTGGAGAAGTATGACTCCATTGTCAGAAACAATGCTTGGGAGATTGTTCCAAGGCCAGTTGGTAAATCAGTTGTAGGATCAAGATGTATCTACAAGGTAAAGCAAGCTGTTGATGGGAGTGTTGAGAAGTATAAGGCAAGATTTGTTTGCTGGGGCTTCTCACCGATCGAGGGGATTGACTATGAAGAAACCTTTGCACCTGTAGCACGATATTCTTCCATACAAACCATCCTTGCTCTCTTAGCGCAGATGGGTTGGCACATTCATCAGATGGATGTGAAGACTGCATTCCTAAATGGGATCATTGAGGAAGAGGTGTACGTTGAGCAGCCTAAAGGATTTGAGATCTTTAGCAGCGAGTCGCATGTGTGCAGACTCAAAAGAGCGTTGTATGGGTTGAAACAAGCACCTCGTGCTTGGTAGACTCGAATAGACAGCTATTTCATTGGACTTTGATTCACGAGGAGTGAGGCGGATGCAAACCTATACCAAATTGTGGTGGAGGGTAAGCTTTTAATCATTGTTCTTTATGTTGATGATTTAATACTAATGGGTGATGAGTAGTTGATACACTCATGCAAGGCAGATCTTGAAAAGGAGTTCGAGATGAAGGATTTGGGCCTCCTTCATTATTTCGTTGGATTGGAAATATGGCAGCGGGAAGGTGAACTGTTTGTGTCTCAAGGCAAGTATGCCCAGGAGATATTGGAGAAGTTTCACATGCAAGGCTGCAAGCCTATTGATACTCTTCTTCCAGGGAATTGGAGGAAAGAGGATGCTACATCGGTAGAGGTAGTGGATGCCACTTTTTATCGATAGTTGGTGGGTTCGCTCATGTATTTAGTTAATATAAGACTAGACATATGCTATGCAGTGAACCAGCTTTCACAAGCGATGGTTAAGCCTACCAAGCTCTTTTGGAAGGAAAGCAAGCATGTTTTGAGATATCTTAGGAGCACATCTAAGTATGGATTATGGTACAGATAGACAGAAGAGGTGAAGTTGCATGGCTTCACTAATGCAGATTGGGCAGGCAGCCCAACAGACAGAAAGAGCACATCAGGAGGGATTTTCAGTTTCAGATCTACGACAGTTTCTTGGTACAGCAGGAAACAAAGTTCCGTGGCACTTAGTTCAGCGGAAGCAGAATACATGGCAGCAAGTCTAGCTGCATGTGAGGCTATATGGATGAGGAAGATTCTAGTCAGTTTGTTTGGTTTTCATTTAGATCCTACAGTGATACATTGTGATAATTAGAGTTGTATTAAACTTTCGATTAATCCTATGTTTCATGCTAGATATAAACATATTGATGTCCAATATCATCATATTAGAGATTGCGTGCAACAGAATATCATGTTTCTTCAATACATTCCTACAGAAGATTAGGATGTAGATATTCTGACGAAGGCACTCACCAGGAGCAAATTCGAATACCATAGAGGCAAGATCGGGGTGAAGGATAATCCCCATCTTGTTGAGAGGGAATGTTGAGATTCAACAAGATGATGAGATTAGTGAAAAGAGTTGCCTTCACTAAGTGGGCCCATAGGCTATTTTTTGTGTAAGTCTATTTTTAGACATGGTGATCATATTTCAGAAGTTGCAGGATGCTATTTGTGGATGGTTGGTCAAGTTGGAAAAATAGATGAAATTCTATTTTTAGAATATTGGGTGAAGTCTATTTATAGATCGTCAATCTAAAAATAGATGCATGTCAGAAATTATTAGCTCTTAATAATAATCCGACAATAAACAACTTATTCTCTTGGAGCACTTTATTTCAGTGCACAGACTTGTAAAATCAGTGGGCTGAAGGAATTACGCAATTCCTCAGGGTAACTGGTGGTTCATGCATGAAGGACTCAGTTAGAACTGAAGTGGAAAAGTTATGACAGAGTTGGAAGAGTAGTTCCCGGAGTTTTATTTAGTTTAACTCAGTTAAAGTGAGTTAGACTCAGTTGAGCTAGTTGTATCTAGTCTAACTGAATGATACACTAGTGAGAGTGGAGTGAATTAATTAGTTAATTAATTCACAAATAATAACTCATTAATCAACTGAACAGATACAACAGTTAACTACAGTGCATTTCAGTTCCAGTGGAGACCCAGTGGAGAGGTAGGTGAAAGGGCGAGATGGACTATCCATTGTGACTATAGTGATGCATTGATTGCACCACACACATTGGAGTTTCCAATGAGGATTGTGCAGTGCAAGCAAGGGTAATTCGAATTCATTCAAAGCTATTCTTCAGCAGGGATTGCACAGTGGAGGTAGGCTAGCAGGAGGGCAGAGATTGGTGCATGGATTTTCAGATTTCTTCTATGTTAGTGTGTGACGATTGATTGTACTATGAGCTTGATGTACTAAGCTTTGTATGAGTATTGTTACATGATCTCCATGATACATAATATATGATAGTTGGGGTTTTCAGCTTCAGGATTTCCCGTTAAACAACTGTGTTATATGCGATTGTTTTTATTTATGCTTCACATGTCTTTGCAATTATTTTTCCGTAAAAGATTAATAGTGGAATGATTCTGTATTTTCCAAGAAGTTAAATATTGTGAGATCAGGGGAATCTAGGAAATATGCATGCTTAATGTATATAATTTCTACATTTATTGTAGGTCTTCCGATGACAGTGTTTGGTTTGGGCACGTTCTCATAAAGAATTTCACCCCTCCCTCTCTCTCAGACCTCATGCTCTAGGGGGCATCTGTTAGACAATATTTTGTCACCATCACTACAATCCCCATCCTGAACATTGGAGGACCATTTCAGTGACTTCTGTGTATTTTCATACCTTACAAAAAGTGCCATTCCATCCCTTGGCATGTCAAGAACATTTCCTCTATTGATCATTCCTGAAGCAGGCTCTCAAAAACATATGATTTTGGGTCGGTGCTGGTAGGCAGTTATGGCCTCGCGCCCATAGAGAAATTAACACTAGGCCTCATGCCCATTGGTGCTATGTCTTAGTGGGGCACCCATTCCGAGCTATTTTTTGAACGATTTTTAAAATAGAAATGAAGTTTCCATGCCTAACCATTTCGTGAGTGGATTCATTATGGTTTGTTTGACTGAATAACGTTGAATTCCTTCCTTTGGCTTCTTGTTTCATACAATTTAGCAACTCCCCAAAGGATAAGGCCTCTCTTCCACCTTATGAGGGATCCCAAACCACCACCTCCTCTCCTATAAATACTTCCTTCTCACATAGTTTCAACTAGCTGAACAGTCCTTAATATAGTTGGTGTGAAGAATAAGGTAGATATGAATCCATTGTCGAGAGAGAGTTTAGGCCCATTTCCTCACCAATTCCGATTCTCGACGAATTCTTGAGACACACTTGATTGAACCCATCGAAGGAGGCTGCAAATTCAAGGCATTAAGGTTGTAAAATTCTTTTCTCTATCATTAATACAAGATTGGTTTTTTTGTTCCAATTTTGTGTTCGATCATATGCAAAATGTTTGATTCTCCTTAACTAATCGAATAGCTGTAAATGAAAATATATTTTCATATGTTGTCACCGTTCACTTGATCCTTGTGTAGGTACACAGACATTATCACTAAAATACCGCGACGTGTGAAGAAAAATATCAACGGATCATGGCTGCAGATGATGACAAAAGCGTTGGACCAAGGTAGGTGTTAGTCATCAGTAACTTTTTCTGATATCAAAAGATGACTAAACTATGATCCTAGATTTATAGAAACAAAATTTGAGAAATATTGTGAGTTCTAGAAATATCACTGCCTTCATTATCCTAAATTAAACTATTTTCACTGTCTTTTTCCCTCTCTGCCTCCTAAAAAGTTTACCCCACTGCTACAAAGAAGAACTTCATCATTGGGCATGTTTGCCTCATTTCACTACCTCACTTTCACTCTCATTCATAACCCTCTTCCTCTGAAAAATCCATCTTCTTATTTCTTCAAAACCTTCATAAAAACCCCCTTCATTCATCATTTTCCCTCTGACATATTCAACAATGTAAAAACTTCCTTTTTACATTGTTTAAAGTTGAGTTCTAGTCTATCAAGTCCTTTAATTTTATTATAAAACCATGTTTTATGTTAAAAACCCACTCTTTATATGAATTAGGCTTTAGGCCCCCTTTTTTCTTCTTAAGCCCTAGCCCTTTGCTCGCATGAGACCCTGAACTTCCTGCTATCCCTAGCCCCCTTCCCTCATATAAAATATACCTCTGCCCTTTGATTTTATTAAACCCCTAAAACCTTATATAAAGGCCCTTAAAACCTTTGAATATATTAAACCAAGCCCCACCTTCCACTTAACCCCACCATTCAATCAGAGCCCGCCATGTCGCCCATCCTTGACCCCACTGCTCCATTCCCAAACTTGCTTTATACCTCCCCAGTGTGCGATGGTCGTTGATCTCTGCTCCTCAAGATCCAATGGCCGACATTGCATAATGCATTTTAAGTTGCATCGAGTTTAATGTTTTGCGACCCATGAAAAATAGGTGGTTTTAATCCGCCACGCGTCATGCTCTAAACCATATCGAGTCAGTTCGACCCAATTAACTACTGACTTCCGTAGTGTCCCTTATTAGTGAGATAGCTTTGATGACAATTAGAGATGGTGATTTTGATATAATATTATGTATGAAAGACTTATGTACATGCTTATATGCCATGACCTGGTTTGGGTCACTTGGTTGTTGTGTGCTTATGATAATATCTATGGTTGCGTGCACAAGGATTGATTTTGGTTAAGAGAATATTAGCGATGTTTTCTCATTTGGTATCCTATTTTGGACATAGGTGTACAATGTGAATGGTGATTTAGAATTGAGACACATATCCATGGACAATCATAGTTATGTGGAACATATGGTTAATTATGATTTATGAATGATACATGATTTGTATGATTATATGTGCATAATCTCGTACTAAGCATGATGTGGCAGGGGACTTGGTCATTGCCAACAGGGATGCTCAAGTTATAAATGACTGCGGAAGTCATTTCTCCAAAACCAAAATGACTGTGGAAGTCATGCACAATATGTGGTAAAATTTGAATAAGTTAATTATGAAATTCATTTGATTGATTTGATCATTGAGATTGTGATGTGTGCAGGTCTTGGAAGAAGACCTTACCAACGAACCATCGGATGGGTAAAAGCTCACAATCAGTACCTTAAGGTGAAACGCTGAGTTTCAAAGCAGAATAGATGAGAAGCCATGGAAATTAGGGCGCGAAGTCCTAAATCCATGAAATATAAAGACGTGGAGTCTTGGATATATGATAAAAGGATTAGGACGCGGAGTCCTAAATCCATGAAATATAAAGACGCGGAGTCTTGAATCTATAATGAAATGTTTGGGGCGCGGAGTCCTAAATATTTAAAAAGATCAAGGTGTGGAATCTTGGATCTTTAGAGTAGATCAGGGCGCGGAGTCCTCAATCTACTAAGGCATGAAGATGCATACAATAGGGGTGTGGAATCCCTATTATCCGGAAGAAAATACCACTCATGGGCAACTCGTAGATGAATTTCCTTAATAATCTAATTCCTAACAATTTTGGAGTGACTTTCTAAAAATAGAAAGTCATGTCTACCATTTCAAGTATGACTTTCCAAAAATATTAAATCACCTCCAATCAATGGGTAAACAAGTATACTTGAAGGAAAATCACTTAAATTATGATTAATCAATTATAATAGTTCAATCTCGACTTAATCCTCAATATTATTAATATTATTAATATTATTATTATCTTTTATGAGACTATGATATTATTATTAAAAGGAAATTATATCTCCTCAATCACTTCACACCTCTCTCCTTCATGACTCTCATGGCTCTATGTAACTCTCTATATTTTAAATATTACATTACACTCTCTTTTGTGCACTCATCAAGGAATGGCATATTCCTCTTACACTCATTAAATATATGTCATAAAATATTCTTACACTCATTAAATATGTGTCATAAAATATTCCTTTTACACTCACTTTAATGCATATGTTACACTCTCCTTAAATAAGGCATGCATACCTCTCCTTAATGGCATAAGTTACACTCCTCTAAAAGGAATACAATGCATGCATATTACTCCTCCTTTATGACAATAATTTGTTGCTCATCCTATATATGAGTCTCATGTATTCTCATTTGGGGGGGAGAGGAGGTAATGCCAAGAGTGGAAGAGACTTGAGGAATATTGTGAGAGGGAAAGATATGGAGAGTATCCAATTACTTCCAAAACAAAAATCTAAGTTTCTTACTAATCTACTAAGTATCTATTGAGGTTGAACATGAGTGGTATTTAGAGGAAGTGAAAACTATCTTCCTTAGTTTTCCTTGCATCTCTCTCTCTATTGCTGTATTTTGGGTACTGTTTGTGAGCTTTTACAGCTCGGGGGTTCCAGGGGGAGGATTTCTCCCTGGATATGGTTGGGTGGAAAACCGGATGGTTCAAATGAGTTGGTTAAGGGATCAAAGGCGGATCATATTCTCAATGATTGGAGCTGAATATCTCTTCAGGTATAATTTCCATTGTCCTAAAATTATAGTATAGATTTAGCATAAAATAAAAGGTAGACATTTAAATTGTTGTAAGCATCTAATTTTGGTTTAGGCTTATGTTATCTAGAATATTATTGATTAGTTAAAAAAATGAAGACTAGATCAATCTATGTGTATGGATGTTTGGATCTCAATATTGGAGTTATTATTGGTATAGTTTATGGTCCTAATCTTGGTATTGTAGCATTTGAGAAAGGAAAGCCAAATATTGTTGAAGGTAATTTCAATAAATAAATTCCAAAGGACTTGGGTAAGTATTTCACGATTTATGGTTCTGTTTCAAGTAATTAATAGATGCATGTTTTATAAAAGGTTTTAGGATAGTTTGCAAAGTGTTTGACAAAATTTGTGAATGAGTAATGTTATAAATTTATTTATGCAAGCTGAAGTATGGTTTGGAGAGATCAAATGCTTGAGGTAAGTTGGAGATAAATTTTAGTTATGGCTTATGTTTCATATTCTTGATGTTTTGTTATTCGAAGTTGTTGGATGAAGACTATCGAATTTTGATAGAAAACATGTGCATTTGTAGCATTCACGGCTTCCATGTGTTTGTTAAATTGTAGCAATTGGTGTAAAAAGCTTGTCACTCATGTCAAATGAATTAGCTTGTGGGTGGTAAAATGTTTCAAGAACTCATATGGTGGATTTAGAAATGTATGATTTCAATGAGCATATATTAGTAGCATGACTCTGGGTTGTTTTTCCTGATGTAGAGGTGTGGCTGTAAGTTTTCATTCCATATGTTTGACAAAAGTCATAAATGAAACATTTAGGCTATAAATTTTCATTTAAGGCATCCTGACTAGAGTGTAGCATCCATAGGGGTATCCATACCAATAGACCATTTCACCCCAAGTTTGATTCCAAAAATCAAGGTTTCGGACATCCATTCCCAAATCTGATATGTTTTGCAGATTTGTTGTTACATGTAGAACCGCCTGTTGTTTGTCTTGCTGTTTAGTTCTTTTTATATTAGAACTCCCTGATAATTTATAGTGATGAATCTGATTTAGGCTAACCACTTGGAAATTGTTTTTAAAGTATGAATGGTTAATAATTTGAAAATTTAAATAACCATATGGCAACTTGTTTTATGACTGCCAACTATTTGTCAAAATTCCTCAATGGCTGTACCTTACAACATTGTGAGCTCTGTTTGAAATTTCTAAATATTTATATTCATTGGTATAGATTCAACAATGAATATGGCTGATAGTCTACTAATATCTTAAGTTCAATTATTGGCACTACTTACAAAAAAGAAGAAGAAGTCATGCAACTTTGGATTCATGTTAGCTAATTATTGTGAAAACACCTTAAAGAGATAATGGTTGTAAGTGTTTGACGAAATGCCTCAATGGATGTACATTTCATGCTTGTAAATTGGTTTTCATAATGTTCAATGGTTGCATCTAATTATGTTTATGAATCGTCCATAAAACAAAAGGCTTAAGTTAATTTAAGATTTGCAATCAAGGTATTTCTAGTATAATAACTCATTGAGTTAAAGGGTCTTGCTGAAAATTCAAAATTGCAGTAAGTAATTTGTTGCAATATGAGCTCACATATGAATTCCTAATTATGGGATGCCAACCCTTTATAATTTAAATTATCCTTTTAAGAAAATAATTCATAAGCATGTCATTTAGTGACTCATGAAATAAAAATAAAAAATATATATCGCATTATGATTTAATATAATATTTCTCTATAGTAATTATGGTAGGTAAGGTGGGACATTACATATGGTATCAGAGGGGACTTACAACACTAGGCCTAATGGGCCAACATGCTTATTTGTAGTTTGATGATGTATGAATGTTGATTTTGCATGCGAGTTGAATTCTTGTATATCTTGACTTGGAAGCATATTGGTTGCATAGAGGATATTATTATCATTATGTCATTTAGAAACTCATGAAATATATATATATATATATATATATATATATATATTTCTGATATTCCTTTATATTTTTGTTAAGACATATTATCAACAATATGTTAAAATGCTTAAATACATGTTGGGAAAGGATGTGCTTGAGAAAGTTTGGGTTAAACCCAAGTATGTGAATGAATTGATTTTCAATCAATGAGTGAGATAGGTGGAGTGCATGCATGGTTTCATATATTTTTAATGCATCATTTTCAATGTGATATGGGCTTAGTAGCCATCTTTACTAGCTGAAATCATATCTACCAAGAAGAATATTGGCTTAATTTGGACTATAGTATGATGACCTTGGTGTGTATGTTTTGGGAATGAGTAACAAGTGTAAGGTTGAGATTCCATTAACTTGATGATTGAGTTCATCATGATAATCTTGAATCTTTTCGTACCTACACTAGAGGAAACTTAACTAAAAGCTACCTTGAAAGATGTCACTTTTAACTGTGAATGTAAACTCAAGAGTAATGTATGTGTATTAAGTAGATGTGTTAAAATAGGATTTGGGAATACATTCTTAATGAGTAAGAATGAAATTTCTCTGATTTCTTTGACATGATTTTGTGTGTTTTGGGTTGACATTATGCATCAAATAACTTTAAATTACTCAAATACTAGGTTGAGGTATGAACTTCCTAATAAACAAGAGGCTTAAATGATTGGTGCATGATGGGTTGTGGAAACCATTTTAAGGAACACTTGAATGTTATGTTTTCCTTAAGCTAATGTATGGGTGTGGAATCCATACTATCATATATCTATGAGAAAATATATGGGTGTGGAATCCATACTAGCATATATCTATGATCTAATGTATGGGTGTGGAAACCATACTAGCATATATCTATGAGAAAATGTATGGGTGTGGAATCCATACTAGTATATATCTATGAGAAAATGTATGGGTGTGGAATCCATACTAGTATATATCTATGAGATAAGTAATGAGGTAAGGTATGGGTGTGGAATCCAAAGTAAAATATATCTATGAGCTAAGTAATTCTTCTAGTTAGAATATTTTGATGGAATTTGATATTCATGATTAAAGAATGATTATGTGTAATTAAAGTTAAATGGATAGAGATTTGTAACACAAATTTTCTTGAGCTTTAAATCCATTATTTTTATTATTACAGATGAAGATACTAAGATTGGTATACTAAAAACCATTAGGTGGTTTAGAATGTTTGGAATAATTGACTTGATATATGGAAGTGTGAACTAGATATCTATCCTCTAGTATTGTAATCCTTTTGTATATATTGAATTTAGGTAGAACTAAAATGTCTTTCAAATTCTTGAAATGTAGAAAAAGATTATTGTGATAAGTTCATGAAATAACTTTTCTATTGGCTTAAGACAAATTAGGTCTAGGAAAGCCATAATAGTCTCTTTAATGATTTTATCAGTTGAATATTGGTTGCATTCTATTTAACCTAACTAATTAGAGAAATTATGAGGATTGAACTCATGTATTTCTCTAAACTATTGTTAGTTAGGCGATCGCGTCAAAATTCAAATTATTTATAAATTGTGAAGAGAATAACATGTTTAGAAGGTAAATATTTTATGTGGTGAGAACTTATTTTATTTGAAATTAATGAAAAAAAAAAAAAAATGCATGTCATTAATTAAAAGCTTAGTTGAGTTCTTGTTTTACAAGAATATGTGCTTGTGATATTTTTTTTTGGGAGAAATTGAAGGAGAGTGAGATCACACTGTGATTGATTCGAATTATTGCATGATGATTGTATTATATGTCGAATGGGGGGACATTGTTTGATTTAGGAATTTTGTGTTGGGATGTATAGTTGTATGAGTATTTATTAGTCCTACAGAATGTTGTAATAATTTGAGAGGGTGGTAATTCTCCTTAAAGCAAAAGGGTTTAACTTTAGGCTAGAAATTCCCTTGTGATAGTCTAAATCTTATTTAAATTTGACAAGATTCATCACATTTTGAGAAATTTATGGTTTTCATAGTTTGTTGTTGCGTACGTATTAATAGTAAGGGATAAGACATGAAAGCAAATGAATTGATTAATTACTGAATAGAAATCATGAGCGATTTCATAGTTGTAAAACAAATTGACTTAGAGTTATCAAGGTAGATTCAGTAATATAGATACCATATTTGCATAATTATGAGATTTGTTCTTGATTAAAAGTCATTTTCAAAAAGATATCATTAATCTGCTTTTAGATGAAGATCTTCTAATAGATTCATTTCATAATTGATTCTCAAGTTAGAGAAGTGAATAATAATGAAGATTATGCAAACTAAATGTATGATCTATAATACATAAGTGGGTCAATGAGGAATGTATTTAACCTTAGTTTTTTAGTTAAAAAAAATAAAAATAAATAAATAAATAAAAAATAAAAAAAAATTGGTGCCTTGAACCTCATATTGTATTTTTGCCTAAAGAGTAAACGTTTGGTAAAAATTAAAGATAAATCCTAGATATTTCGATTGCAAGGATGTCTTATGGAATGAAAAGAGGAAAATTGGATTGAAAATACATAAAGCAAGTAGGATGTAAGAGTGTGTTTTATATATAACGTCATGTTTTGTTGGGTAAGAGTGGGTTTTATATATAACATCATGTTTTGTTGCATAATTTCACTCACAATTGTATGTGGATTATTTTATGCCAATTTGACTGTGATATGGTATGGACCATCATTGTTGTGTACAACCAATGTGTGTTCTATTTATAGCTTAGAAAGCTCAACATCCTACAGAACCAAGAAGATGACACATGTGGGATTCATATAGACTATGAGAAAGAAGAACATGTAGAATATCAAATTATTATAGATAAATTAAGTAGATATCATATCAATTACATACAATATTATTTTTATATGGTACTATAAATTGTATCGCTGGTTTTGATATAGAAATATTTGGTATTTTATATCAACACATGTCTAATATGGCGTGGATATATTTTCTACTTGATTAAGAATGGTATGTTTAGTTTTCATGGAGTTGCTTCCAAACTATGGATTGGCATGAAGAAAAAAAAAAAATATATATATATATATATATATATATATATCAAATACATAAGGCTAACAACTTATTGATAGGAGAATCTAAAAGAACTAAGTATCTTATGACCGTAGGAAAAACTTCGGGCCAAGTTTAGCCCAAGAGGGGGAGTATGTAGTGTCCCTTATTAGTGAGATAGCTTTGATGACACTTAGAGATGGTGATTTTGATATAATATTATGTATGAAAGACTTATGTACATGCTTATATGCTATGACCTGGTTTGGGTCACTTGGTTATTGTGCACTTATGATAATATCTATGGTTGCGTGCACAAGGATTGATTTTGGTTAAGAGAATATTAGCGATGTTTTCTCATTTGGTATCCTATTTTGGACATAGGTGTACAATGTGAATGGTGATTTAGAAATGAGACACAGATCCATGGACAATCATAGTTATGTGGACCATATGGTTAATTATGATTTATGGATGATACATGATTTGTATGATTATATGTGTATAATCTCGTACTAAGCATGATGTGGCAGGGGACTTGGTCATTGCCAACATGGATGCTCAAGTTATGAATGACTACAGAAGTCATTGCTCCAAAACCAAAATGACTGTGGAAGTCATGCACAATATTTGGTAAAATTTGAATAAGTTAATTATGAAATTCATTTGATTTATTTGATCAATGAGATTGTGATGTGTCCAGGTCTTGGAAGAAGACCTTACCAACGAACCATCAGATGGGTATCAGCTCACAATCAGTACCTTAAGGTGAAACATAGAGTTTCAAAGAAAAATAGATGAGGATCCATGGAAATTAGGGCACGGAGTCGTAAATCCATGAAATATAAAGACGTGGAGTCTTGGATATATGATAAAAGGATTAGGACGCGGAGTCCTAAATCCATGAAATATAAAGACGTGGAGTCTTGAATATATAAGGAAATTTTTGGGACGCGAAGTCCTGAATATTTAAAAAGATCAAGGTGTGGAATCTTGGATCTTTAGAGTAGATCAGGGCGTGGAGTCCTCAATCTACTAAGGCATGAAGATGCATACAATAGGGGTGCGGAATCCCTATTATCTGGAAGAAAAATACCACTCATGGGCAACTCGTAGATGAATTTCCTTAATAATCTAATTCCTAACAATTTTGGAGTGAATTTCTAAAAATAGAAAGTCATGTCTACCATTTCAAGTATGACTTTCCAAAAATAGTAAATCACCTCCAATCAATGGGTAAACAAGTATACTACAAGGAAAATCACTTAAATTATGATTAATCAATTATAATAGTTCAATCTCGACTTAATCCTCAATATTATTAATATTATTAATATTATTATTATCTTTTATGAGACTATGATATTATTATTAAAAGGAAATTATATCTCTTCAATCACTTCACACCTCTCTCCTTCATGACTCTCATGGCTCTATGTAACTCTCTCTATTTTAAATATTACATTACACTCTCTTTTATGCACTCATCAAGGAATGGCATATTCCTCTTACACTCATTAAATATATGTCATAAAATATTATTACACTCATTAAATATGTATCATAAAATATTCCTCTTACACTCACTTTAATGCATATGTTACACTCTCCTTAAATAAGGCATGCATACCTCTCCTTAATGGCATAAGTTACACTCCTCTAAAAGGAATACAATGCATGCATATTACTCCTCCTTTATGACAAGAATTTGTTACTCATCCTATATATGAGTCTCATGTATTCTCATTTGGGGAAAGGAGGTAATGCCAAGAGTGGAAGAGACTTGAGGAATATTGTGAGAGGGAAAGATATGGAGAGTATCCAATTACTTCCAAAACAAAAATCTGAATTTCTTACTAATCTCCTAAGTATCTATTGAGGTTGAACATGAGTGGTATTTAGAGGAAGTGCAAACTATCTTCCTTAGTTTTCCTTGCATCTCTCTCTCTATTGCTGTATTTTGGGTACTGTTTGTGAGCTTTTACAGCTCGGGGGTTCCAGGGGGAGGAGTTCTCCCTAGATATGGTTGGGTGGAAAACCGGATGGTTCAAATGAGTTGGTTAAGGGATCGAAGGTGGATCATATTCTCAACGATTGGAGCTGAATATCTCTTCAGGTATTATTTCCATTGTCCTAAAATTATAGTATAGATTTAGCATAAAATAAAAGGTAGACATTTAAATTGTTGTAAGCATCTAATTTTGGTTTAGGCTTATGTTATCTAGAATATTATTGATTAGTTAAAAAAAATGAAAACTAGATCAATCTATGTGTATGGATGTTTGGATCTCAATATTGGAGTTATTATTGGTATAGTTTATGGTACTAATCTTGGTATTGTAGCATTTGAGAAAGGAAAGCCAAATATTGTTGAAGGTAATTTCAATAAATAAATTCCAAAGGACTTGGGTAAGTGTTTCACGATTTATGGTTTTGTTTCAAGTAATTAATAGATGCATGTTTTATAAAAGGTTTTAGGATAGTTTGCAAAGTGTTTGACAAAATTTGTGAATGAGTAATGTTATAAATTTATTTATGCACAAATAAGTGCTAACTTGCAGAAGTAAGAAAATGGACATGTACCCAAAATATGCTTGGAGGAATTACAGAATCAACCCTTAAAAGAAAATGCAAAAATAATGGCAACTAAAGTATAGTTTGGAAGATCAAATGTTTGAGGTAAGTTGGAGATAAATTTCAGTTATGGCTTATGTTTCATATTCTTCAATGTTTTGTTATTCAAGTTGTTGTAATAGTACTATCAGAATTTTGATAGAAAGCCTTAATGGCTGTAGCATTTAGGGCTTCCATGTGTTTGTTAAATTGTAGCAATTGGTGCAAAAAGCTTGTCACTCATGTCAAATGAATTAGTTTGTGGGTGGTAAAATGTTTCAAGAACTCATATGGTGGATTTAGAAATGTGTGATTTCAATGAGCATATATTAGTAGCATAAATCTGGGTTGTTTTTCCTCATGTAGAGGTGTAGTTGTAAGTTTTCATTCCGTATGTTTGACAAAAGTCATAAATGAAACATTTAGGCTATAAATTTTGTTGTTTTAAAGAATCGCATTTCTGGGCATCCCTGTTGCGATTCAGCTCCACTTCAGGGGGTATCCATACCAATAGGCCATTTCACCCCAAGTTTGATTCCAAAAATCAAGGTTTCGGACATCAATTCCCAAATCTGCTCTGTTTTGCAATTCTTTATTGTAAACGCTTTAATTTGTTTGTCTTCTTGTTGGTTTTCTTTCTATCTAGAGCGCACGATGTATAGTGATGAATCTGATTTAGGCTAACCACTTGGAAATTGTTTTTAAAGTATGAATGGTTAATAATTTGAAAATTTAAATAACCATATGGCCACTTGTTTTATGATTGCCAACTATTTGTCAAAATTCCTCAATGGCTGTACCTTACAACATTGTGAGCTATGTTTGAAATTTCTAAATATTTATATTCATTGGTATAGATTCAACAATGAATATGGCTGATAGTCTACTAATATCTTAAGTTCAATTATTGGCACTACTTAAAAAGAAGAAGAAGAAGAAGTCATGCAACTTTGGATTCATGTTAGCTAATTATTGTGAAAACACCTTAAAGAGATAATGGTTGTAAGTGTTTGACGAAATGTCTCAATGGCTGTACATTTCATGCTTGTAAATTGGTTTTCATAATGTTCAATGGTTGCATCTAATTATGTTTATGAGCCGTCCATAAAACAAAAGGCTTAAGTTAATTTAAGATTTGCAATCAAGGTATTTCTAGTATAATAACTCATTGAGTTAAAGGGTCTTGCTGAAAATTCAAAATTGCAGTAAGTAATTTGTTGCAATATGAGCTCACATATGAATTCCTAATTATGGGATGCCAACCCTATATAATTTAAATTATCCTTTTAAGAAAATAATTCATAAGCATGTCATTTAGTGACTCATGAAATAAAATAAAAAAATATCTTGTATTTAGTTATATAATCTTCTCATATGGTAGGTAAGATGGACCTTACCGCCTCCTATCCACGTGATAAACCGCTTATGGTTTTTCAAAACCACCTTTACCCTCTGCACCAAAAATTCAAAAATTCTCCCGCTTCCGTTTGAATCTCTCTTGGTTCCACCTTCAGAACCTTGCCCCTGCACCATTCCTTCCTCTGCAAAGCATCCCAACAGCCCGAAACCTCATAAAAAGTAGTCTTAACCCCTCCTCGGAGGTTTTTAACTAACAAATGTGTTTTTTATGTGCAGTTTTAATGGCGGAATGCCCAAAAGGCATTCCGATGGTCAAGAAATGAACAAATTGACCTCTGGGTGACGATCCAAGAGGTAAATTCAAATAAAAGATGGCTAGGGGGTTTGCATTAGTGTCGAAAATTGATGAAACATGATCATCGAATGATCAAAGGAACCCTCCATACATGAAGACAACCTCCCCTGCACACAAGAAAAACAAACAGTTAGAGAAACAGTAAAGGGAAGAAAGCAGAAATGTTAGAGGACTAATCCTAATTAGAAGACAAAACAAAAGGGTTAGCCAGTCAAAGCAGAAGATTAAAGAAAAGGCAGATTGATGAAAGTCAAAGGAAGAAAAGAAGACAGTGGAAAGACAAAAAGATAAAGGCAAAGGATCAAAAGAAATAAATCAAAAGATTAAAGGAACAGAGTAGAAATATCAATAGATTAAAAAGAAATTATGATAAAAGAAGACAGTTAAAAGATAAAAACAAGAGTTTAAAGCCTAATGACAAAGATTAAAGATAAAACAAAGGGCATATTTACCCAAACAAATTTGAATGACTCAGCCTATGTCAGTTATTCCCCTCAAAAGATATTTTTTCCACCTAGTGCTTTATTTCCTTCAATAAAGCATTAGGCAGTTATTAAGCTGAGTCAGAGATATTTATATCTGCCAGAAAGTTATTGTAAAATCTATGAATAGGACTTAAAGTCAAACTTTTCACCTATTTTTCCTTAGGAGTTAGGATAGAAGTTATTAAAACTTTGAAGTAGCTACAGATACTCCTGCCTTGAGCCTGGCATGGTCGTCAAGGTTAGGAATTCATTAACTCTGTAATAAATTACGCTCAAACCCTAGCTTAGCTTCACCTCCTCATTTGCAGCATAAATATTGCATCTGAACTCATTATCTTGTTGGCATTTGATGACTCTCTGAAGTAATACATAAGTCTCTTAGAAGTTGAAAGGAAATTGATGTCTTGGAACTTGTGGATGCCCTAATTTGTTTGTTGATGGAGGAGGTTAGATCATTGGATCCCTGAGTTTGGTTGTTGGTGAAGTGCTTCTAAACTGTTTTTGTTATTTCCTATTTCATTATGTTACCATCTTTCTATGTTTCAGTAGAATAAAAGATTTAGACTAAGAAATGTCTTCTGAAAGCACCTTAGTTCTGTTTATTCTTCACTGCCTTAATGTTTTCTTCTGCTAGGACATTTTGGAGAATTATTAATTTCTCTCTAGATCCCCTAAGCTTGTTTATTTCATAAATAGTTGAATACAGTTGATATCAAGCATGATTCATGGTAAGCCCTACTTAATTGATGCCATTAAAAAACTATTTTTGAAGTCTCTCTCTAAGGTACCATTCTTTAAAGTTTGCCAAAGATGTTTTGTTTCGATCATACCCTTTGTACTTGCTTAATTAATTGTTTTAGAGATATTCATAGCTATGATCAAGGATGTTTAGGAGTTCCCTCTTCTCTAATTACAATTATATGCGTGCCTTAAATTTTTTTTGTCCTCGAAGGTGAAATCACTAGAAGTTAAATGAGTTTCTCGCCTTCGATATTTCATTGGAAAAGTTTGTCTTGAAGTATTATCAGCTTTATTTGAATCATAGAATTTATGGTTTTCCCTGTCTATTGATTGCCTCTTTATGCTCATGATATTTAAGTTCCTTTGTTGAAAATTACATATGATTAAGTATTCTTAATTTCCCTTCGTCCTACTTTTCATTCATACAAATTAGTGTCCATATCATTACCCTAAAAACTTCGAAGATCCACTGGCCAAGTTAGATTTGCCCTATGATACTCCTTGATCCATTGATGAAATTATTATGAATTTCATTTGACTCCATTGCCCAATGACTTAGATATTTCCTCATTCTACCTATGCTGCTTTGATCATCATGCCCAACCAAAACAAACAACAAAAACCCCATACTTAATAACTAGCCTAAAATCAACCCTTTAAATCAAACAAGTTCATATCCTTTGCAAACAAATAGAGAGATCCCTTTCAGGACTCTAAAGACTGGTTTTGATGTTACCCTGTCATTTGGTTTACCTATATGCCAAATCACGGGACACCAACATAATGGCGATCATGGTGGGAATTACGTTGACTTGGAATGGGTAAAGGTTGTAGAAGTCCCGGGGTCTTAATTGTCTCAACTTTATTTTGCTGGCAAACCAAACATTCCACCACAAAATTTTGAATATCAGATTTAAGGCCATCCCAAAAAAATTCTTTCTTCACCCTATGGTAAGTTTTTAAAAATCCTGAGTGTCCTCCTAAAGGAGAAGTGTGCAATTCCAGAAGAATATTTTGTTTTAGTGGGGAATTCTTACAAAGATATAAGCGATCTTTGTACCATAAGGAATCATTTTTCCAACTAAATGTATTAGATGTACTAGGATCTTGCTGCAAATTTTGAATGAGTGCCCATACATCTTTGTCCTTCTTCCATTCATCTCTTGCTTCGGTTATCCAATCTGGTTGGATAATAGAAATGGCACAAAGCAATGCTTCCACCGAGTCTTCATTCTTTCTCGAGAGTGCATCTGCAACAACATTAAGCTTTCCTTTTTTGTAGATTATTTCAAAGTCATAACCCAACATATTTGTGACCCATTTTTGCTGCTCTTCTGAAGATAGTCTTTGTTCCAAAAAGTGTTTAAGACTATCATGATCAGTTTTTACCTTGAAGTGTCTTCCCATTAGGTAAGTTATCCATTTCTTTAGTGCATGTAGTATTGCTAACATTTCCTTCTCATAAATAGGTTTCTGTAAATACTTTCCTTTGATTGGACGACTTTCAAAAGCAATTGGTCTTCCTTCCTGCATTAAAACTGCACCAATTCCATTTCCTGAGGCATCACATTCCACAATAAAGGTTTTTGTGAAGTCTGGTGTAGCTAAGACCGGTGCTAGGCACATTGCCTTTTTAAGATGTTCAAAGGCCTTAGTTGCTTCAGGAGTCCATGAAAATGCATCTTTCTTCAATAATGTTGTTAGAGGTGCTGCTATTCTCCCATAATTCTTAACAATCTTGCGATAATACCCTGTTAACCCGAGAAATCCTCGCAACTGCTTTATGGTTGTGGGAACTTTCCATTCCTTAATGGCTTTAATTTTGTTAGGGTCCACTTTAACCCCCTCGTGAGATACAATATGACCCAGATATCCCACCTCTTGTACTCCAAAGAAACATTTGGACTTTTTTGCATATAATTGTTTCTCCTGCAATAGTTTGAGCACCCTGTCAACATGTTCAACATGATCCTTCCAAGACCTGCTGTAGATTAGTATATCATCAAAAATACTAGCACAAATTTTCTAAGGAAGGGTTTGAAAATGGAATTCATCAACCCTTGAAATGTAGAAGGTGCATTGGTAAGGCCAAAAGGCATGACCAAAAATTCATAATGACCCTCATGAGTTCGAAATGCTGTTTTTGGAATGTCTTTAGTCTTCATTCTAATTTGATGATATCTTGAACGAAGATCCAACTTGGTAAAATAAATTGCTCCATGTAATTCATCCAATAATTCATCAATAAAAGGAATGGGAAATTTATCTTTAATGGTGAGTTTATTGAGCTCCCTATAATCCGGACACATTCGCCATGATCCATCCTTCTTGTGTACCAATACTACAGGAGCAGAGAAAGAACTTTGACTAGGTTGAATTATACCCGCCACTAACATTTCTGCAATCATACGTTCAATTTCGCTCTTTTGGAAGTAAGGATATGTATAAGGCCTGATGTTTGGAGGAACACTTCCTGGAATCAAATGAATAGCATGATCATGATCACGAATAGGTGGGAGTCCTTTGGGAGTTTCAAACACCTTCGAATGATTGTCCAAGACTTGTTGGAGATCTGCAGAAATAGATGATTTTGATGTTGGAACTTCTAGTGAGCATAATTGTGCAATTACGCCTCTTTGTTCTTTATTTAGAAGCTTTGTCATGACATTAGAGCTTATTATCTTTCCCGGCTTCCCTGCAATACCCCGTAATTCGACTTCCTTTCCTTCTGAAAAAAATTTCAAGAAAAGTTCTTGAAAATTAAAAGCTACCATCCTCAAAGATTGTAACCATTGTACTCCTAGTACAACATCAGCACCTCCCATAGGAATGGAAAGAATTGGACTAGTCAATACATATTCCCCCATGGTTAGCTTGATATTATGGCATTTTCCAGAGCAATTTATAGTTCCTCCATTCGCAACCATCACTTGACATTCTGGTGCTGGGTATAGGAAACAATTTAATTCCTTGGCTACCTTACAATGAATAAAATTATGGGTGCTACCTGAATCGATCAACACTATTACCTTTTTCTTCTTGATTTGTCCTTTTATCTTGAGAGTTTGAGGAGTGGTAATTCCTGCCAGTGCATTACACGATATGGTCGGATTCATTTCTTCCTCTTCTAGGGTTGGTTCCTGGTGTATATCCTCTTCTTGTTCATTTTCTTCTTCCTCTTTACAATCTATGTAAAATAATTTCTTCTCAGCACACTTATGACCTTTAGTGTATTTTCTATCACAACTGTAGCAAAGCCCTTTTGCTCTTTTTTCTTCCAATTGTTGTTGTGTCAACCTTGTAGGTTGTGGAAATCTAGGTGTAGCAACACTTCCTTCTTTATAGAATTGAGTGGTAGGCTTCCTTGTCGCCATAATTTTACATTCAACTTTTCTTGCCAACCTGAATGCCTTCTCCAATGAATCAGGTTCCAAAACGCGAACTTCATGTTGGATGTTATCATTTAAAGTGCCTATGAAGAGATCAATCTTGTGTTCCTCTGGAATATCAGTTACCCTTATATTCAATTTTTGGAAGTCCTCAATGTGCGCCCCCACTAAACCCTTTTGTTTGAGATTTATCAATTGGCTAAAGAAGGTGTTGCTCTTTGTATCCTCATAATGTGCTATCATTTCCTCCGTAAAAATTGACCAAGTGACAATTTTTTTACGGGAGCAAAGCCATCGATACCATACAAATGTATTTTGTTCTAAATGTAAAGTTGCAATGCGTACCTTTTGTGTGTTTTGCACATTATGGAGATAAAAATATTGCTCCATTTGTAGTATCCATGTTACAGGATCCTTTCCATCAAACTTCCTCATATCCATTTTTGGAATATGGTGGTTCTTCCCGCCAACATTAGAGTTTATGAAATCACGATTAACATTTATTTTGTTCTCATCATTAGTTTCCTCTACTATCTTTTCACCATTAGGAAACATTTCTTGTATCAACTTTGTCAAACCTTCTATGTCTGCTTTTAGATCATTCTTCATGTTTTCCATTTTAGATTCCATGCCAGCTTCCATGTCATCTATCTTAGATTCCACATCTTTCTTCAAACCATCCACATTATTCTTCACACCATCCATCTTTGCTTCCACACCTTTCTTCAAAACTTCAATTTCATTTTTTGCTGCTCTTTGCGAGAGCGAAATTTGGTGCACTTGCTCTTGTAATTTTGATAGATCATCTTGCAATTCTTCATCTTCATGAGTCATAGTAGAGCCTTCTGAAGGCTTAATGGGCGTTGAATTATTTTTATGGGGCATTTTTTAGAACCCAATACTGATATCTATTCTACAATATGCCCTTGGAATCAATTCAAATTGATTTTTCAAACAAGACTTATGCAATTTGGAAAAAAATACACACCTTTTTCTTGCTTTTGAGGATCTCAATATTGAAATTTGATTATCTCTGTGATTGCGCCTCTTCAATATCTGAAATTCAACACTGAAGTAGCCCTATGAATTCTATTTTTAATGCCATAGGTTTGATTTGATTTGGATTCTCCAAGACAAAGTTATGTCCAATATCCCACAATGACCTAATTATGGACTGGTTCAGTAGAGCGAAGTTGTACGACTTGCCACGTGTCATTGTTTCGTCTTTCACCTCTGAAATTGATAGCCAAGAAAATAAATTCTGTGTACTTGCAACCACTTTTTACGACACTCCAATCCGATGCTCAGAGAGAGAGTTATTGAACTTTTCCCACAATCACCTCTTTGAGATGAAATTCAGGAGCCTGAAAAAGCACCACCTTCCACAGATCATATCTCCAAAAATGTTGCGAATCAAGCTTTGAAATTTTTTGACGAGTTTCCTCAAGATTTCATCTTCGTACCCTAAAAATTTCAGATTCTTAACCTTCGTAGAAAAAACATTATAGCGAAAATTCAACGATGACCTGTTTAAGAGCCTGAAAAAAGACCTAACTTCCACAGATCATATCTCCAAAAATATTGTGAACAAAGATCTGAAACTTTTAGTCGATATTCCTCAGGATTTTGGCTTCGCACCCTAAAATTTTCAGCTTCTGAAACTTCGTAGAAAAAAATTTATAGTGAAAATGCCACGATGACCTGTTTGGAGTAGCGAAACCCTAGAATCCAAAGCTCTGATACCAAATGTTGTGTAACCAGCTCCAAAAATAGAAGAAAAGAGATATCGATGCCTTAGAAATGAGCCACTTTGAGGGGGAAACCTCCAATACATTACACAAATGAAAAATTCTTGGATGATACAATTTACAAAACCTCCTTTCTATATATAGGAGTCCATGTGGCCATAATGTAATCCTAGTGGGCCACAATGTAATCCTAGCCGACCTAACAATAATTATTTAAGGGCACAATAATAACAAAATGGGGGTTACAAGGGTACAATAATAACAATAAAGGGGTTACACTAATAACAATAAGGGACTAAACTGGTAATATAGGGACCTAACAGAATTCTGAGTATAGTTGCTTGAATACCTCTTAAAAACTCAGTTAGACTTAGAGAATCTAGTGAATCTACCACCTCATCCCCATTACCAACATAATGGCGATCACAGTGGGACAGAGTACATGATAGCCTAAAAACTCTTATAAGACTCATTTTGACCCTTAGTTAAGCTTAAGAAAATCAACTGGTAGCCAAGAGTAGACTTTGTTTGTTTCACCATCTTAGCTAAATTATGATTCAAGTATAGAACACTCTTACAAATCTTATGGCTACATAAAAAACTCAGAAAACCCCAAAAAATAGTCCTAGATTGGTTTTTGTCAATTATTGGTGGTGGAGCATACACATCTATCTTCAAAATAACCAAAAATATCCACCTGGTGACTCCACTAACCCCAGTAGGCCTATCACTTCACTAGCTCTCTTTAAACTTCCTTAGGATTGTGTCAAACAATGCTGAAAGGTTTTAAGAGCCTAGTCCCATATTGTAGAAGTTTACTAAACACTGTGAGAGGTCAACCTTCTGAAAAATAGTCCTAAAAAATTTCAGCTTCTCCAAATTTTGAGTTTTAAATCTTGCTTCACATAGGATCAATACCAGATCTCATCCAGACCCAAATCCTCCTACTATAGTTGATGATCCAGAAAGGATTTTGTGGTAACCTTCTAAATCTGGAAATTTAACTACTAATAGGATCATTCAAAAAACACGATCTGTCCCTGAAAACATTATAGGTTTGAAAGATCCTCACTTTGACTTATATCATTCAAAGAACCTATTTATAACCAAGTCACATAGTGATATTGACCAAACTGACCTTGAGCCTACAGATTTGTAGTAGAGTTCTAGTAGAGAAGCCTCTCCTTCTACTCCTCTTGATTTTCAGCTTCTCCATCACTTTAGCTCCTCCATAACAAATCTGCTCAAAATCAGTTTTCTGGTCCAAGTACTTCCAACACACCCATCCATACCTCCACTATTCAAAACACTCCATTTCATCTCACTTTCCCTTCCATTAATCCACCTCTTGTAAATCCCCCATTTTCTCCCACCATGGCAGCATGGTGTGCCCCATTATTTTTACCACAACCTCTAGTTCCTTTACCAAATGATTATCAATCCATAATTCCCCATTTCACTAGAACTAAATCTACTACTACCCAACAACATGTAGATAAAATGAATGATGCCTTTGACTACATGGAAATATAAGAAGAGACCATTAAGATGAGAATCTTTGCCCAAAGATTAAGAAGAGAAGCCAAAAAATGGTTTAAAAGCTTAAATCCTAATAGCATAAATAATATCCCTTCTCTATAACAAACATTCATAAACAAATGGGAAATTAAAAAGAACCCTCTCCAAATCCTTTCAGAATATAGCAGCCTTAAAAGAAATACTGGGGAAAGTGTCCAAGATTATTGCACTATATTTAATAGTGTTTACAATGCACTCCCCCCAAACATGAAACCTCCACTAGGCTTAGCCTTAGCCAAATTTCCAGAAGGATTTTACCCATATATGTGTTGGCAATATGATGCAGAAGTGTTGTCCTTGATGGCAACCCACTTGATGAAGACGATGGCAACTTACTTGATGAATTTTTCCTTGATGGAAATATACTCGATGAGTTGCCTATGATAAGCAACCTATGTGCTAAAGATGTAAGAATGATGTATCTTCAGATCAGTTCAGATGTGGCAGAGAAAAGAATTCCAGTAAGTGCCAGAAAAATGATAAATATAATATGTCACAATGTATACGCTACTTTTGTGAAGGCAAACCGCGTATATACTCTACTTTTGTGAAGGGAACCCGCGTATACATTCAGGGTTAGCATATACGCAACTTTTATGAGGCTAAGTTGCGTATACACGCGGAAACGAATGCTAAAAGTCACGTATGCCCTTTTGCGCTCTAAAAGTATGATACCAAGGGGCTTTACCATGGTATTGACCCATTGTATTGAGCGCTGGATTATCTATTTGATCCCGTCTAGGAATACCATTGGAAATAATGTGGTTTTGGCTCATGGTATTGAAAAAGGGTAAACCTATATAAGGAGAAGAAAATCATTTTGCAAAGTGTGTGCATGAGTCTGGGTTTGAATGAATACTTCATTATGAAGTATATATGTATGGAAAGGGTAACAGTTTGATGATCTGAATCTGTGATGCACCTATGAAGAAAATGATGAAGAAGTGACTCTAGATCTGAAATGTATTTGTATCTTCTATATCTGTTTATGGAATGTTCTGATATGAGATGAGGCGAACATGTTACTGAAGTAAAGGGTAATATCTGAGCTATGCATATGTTCTGAAGAATTGCGCTGAAATGTCTGAAGAAGTATACGCTGGTTCGTTTTGGTAAAAGCGCGTGTATACGCGGATCTGATGAAGGAAAAGCGCATATGTCCAGTTAGGGTTTTCTGAAGTATGTGCAGAGGTATACGCGGGTTTATATGCATGGAGGCACGTATATACGCAGGATCAGTGAAAGGAAAGCGCGTATGATAAACTAGGGTTTGCTGAAGTTCTGAGATGTTTGATCTGTTCTGTTGTCTTGCTGATATCTGTTTCTGATGTGTACTGCTATTTGTCAATGTTGATCTGGGTAGTTCGAATATTGATTGTGCTGCTATAGAGCAAGTTTTTGAATTGATAAATGTTCCTTGAGCTTAATTGTGTGGGTTGGATCCAGTGTGAAATTGATGAAACATGGTCCATGGTGGTGCTGAGGGTTGTAGCCTTCAGTCAGGGGGTTGTAGCTCCCTTCTAGGAGAGGCTGGTAAACGAGAGTAGGGGGTCATAACTCCCTTCCAGGTGAGGCTGGTAAACGAGAGTAGGGGGTCATAGCTCCCTTCCAGGAGAGACTAGTAAACGAGCGTAGGTGGGTGCCTGCGTGCTGGTACGAGTCTGCACCAGCACATTGTTGTAAGATGTTTTCTCTATAACAAAATATTGAAGGCTGAGACAACGACAGCGGTGGTTTTCTCCCGACTTGGGTTTCCACCTAAAATCCTGGTGTTCATGTGTGTTGCTTATGTGTGATGATTTATTCTGTTCTTACTGCACATGTTTACTATTTATTGAACATCTGATGAATAAATGATGGAATTATATAAGTGAAGAATTAATGGCATAATTAGATCTCTGTGTATACGCGAGTTTTATGAAGGGTATCCGCGTATATACGCGAGTCTGTGTCAGGAAAGTAGCGTATGGGTTTTAGAGCATGAAAAAGTAAAAAGTTTTGAGTATGCCCAAAATACTGATTCACCCCCCCCTCTCAGTATTTTTCCCAACAATTGGTATCAGAGCAGGTCCTTCTGCAGAAGCTTGATCGCTTGAAGGAGATCCGTCGCAATGGGAAGTCAAGAAGGAGTAATGTCTATAAAGCCACCTCTATTCAATGGAAGCAATTTGATATTCTGGAAGGTATGAACAAAAGCATATCTGCAAAGTCTTGGTGCAGATGTATGGGCAATCGTGGAAGAAGGCTATCAATATCCTACAAGTATTCCTACTGATGCCGGTGAAAGGAAGAAGTATGAAATCAATGCTAAAGCAGTGAATGTCTTATTAGGAAGCATGTCTAAATTAGAATTTGCTAAAGTGATGCAGCTACATTCAACAAAATAAATATGGGACAAAATCATTCTGAGCTATGAAGGAGATACAAAGGTAAAAAGTGCAAAACTCCAAACTCTTAGAATCGAATATGAAAATTTGAAGATGCATAGTGATGAAAGTGTTGCCAGTTTCTTTCTTTGTCTAGATGATATTGTAAATCGGATGAGAAATTTGGGTGAAACCATAACCGATACTACTTTGGTGGAAAAATTCTTAAGATCCTTGACTTCAAAATTTGACTCTAAAGTTTCAGCTATTGAAGAAAGGCAAGATTTGCAAACTCTTACTATTGTTCAATTACATGGTATTCTAACTGCTTTTGAAATGAGACAAGGAGGTCCTTCTCAAATCAAAGAAGCTGCTTTTAAGGCATCTACAAAAGGAAAAGAAAAGGAAGTTGTCAAAGAATCCAGCTATATATCCGAAGAAGAAGAAGTGAATTTTGTGAGAAAACTCCAACTAGGTACTGGAAGATTCAAAGGTAAGCTTCCCTTCAAATTTTTTGATTGTGGAAGAGTTGGTCACTATGCTGCTAAATGTCCTTATAGAGAAAAACATGGTAAAGGGAAACAATTTGAAAAGAGGAAGAATTATTATGCAAATGAAGATGATGATGAAGTGTCCAGTGAAGATGAAGAAGATTCTGACCAAGCTCTACAAGTGCTCATGGCAAAGAAGCAAAAGAAGAAGGTTACTCAAGGAAAGGAGATACCTCAGAAATCATGTATAGCAGAAATTGAAAAAGATGAAATAGGTATTGATCACTGTTCTTGTATTTTACTCTCTTGTGCATGTAAAGGTAAAGATAGTGAAAGTAATAGTATGGATCTAGAAGAAGTTGTCAAGATTAAAGTTGAAGATCAGCAAAAATAATCTAAGGAGAGTGAATCTATAGACAAGTATCAAAATTTTCATGCTTATGCATCCAATCGAATGAAAAGACTAGAAGCAGAAATCAACGATCTAAATGTAGATCTCGAAATATCAAAAAGGAAGAATGAAGGTCTTGAAGCTGGAATCATCTCTCTACAAGCAGATCTTGAAGCATCAAGTAAGAAGAATGAGGAACCTCTACAATCATTTGAAAAGGAAGATCTTGAAGCAGAAATCATCTCCCTCAAAGAAGACTTGGATAAATCAAATAAGAAGAATGCAGGACTTGAAGCAGAAAACATGTCTCTGAAAGTAAATCTAGAAGCATCAAAGAAGAAGAATGAAGAACTCTTACAAAATTTTGGAGAGCAAGAAAATGGGTTGAAAGAAGAGATTCTAAATCTGAATAACCAAGTAGAAGACGGAAGAAGGAAAGAAGAAAGCGTGAAGAAGCAATGCCAAGCCTTGGAGGTGGAGGTAAACATTCTCAAAGGTAAATTAGAAGAAAAGATTAAACTTTTGAGGTTTCAAGATAGTACTAAGATTTTGGACAATATTCTGAGTAATCAAAGGTCTCCCTCTATTAAACTTGGTCTTGGTTTTCATGAAACTGTCAAAGGAGAATCTAGTTCACAAGGAAATGCTAATGATTCAAAGGAAGTCAATGCAAAATCTAAAGTGTTGAAAGAAACAAAAAGTCAACCAACAATCATGAATTCTCAAAGGAAATCATTCAATAATTTGGAATTCTTTAAATGTCATAATTATGGGCATGTTGTAGCAAATTGCAGAAGAAGATCATTTTAGTCACAATCAAACAGATTCTATTTAGAAAAGTACTCTGGTTGCTTCAAAGGATATTGTTTTTCATGCAACAAGTATGGTCATAAAGCAGCTGATTGCAATAGAAGGAAGAACAGAGAAACACACTATGATCCTTATGCTTACTTCTCTGGTCATATAAGATGTTATTCTTGTAACAAGTATGGACATGTGGAAAAAGAATGCAGGATGAACAGATCTGAGAAATTGGATAATTTTCAGCACACAATTAGAAATTTCAAGCAACGTTGGAATAGGAAGGAGGACCGGTCAGAAACGTAGGGAATATTGACCCTATTGCAGTCATCCGCTTCTAAAGATTACTTCTCTTAATGACTGCAGGAGTGATGTGAGATACATTATAGGGATTAGTAATGTATCGTCACAGGGGGAGCGATGTATGATGACTCTCATGGTTGATTTGGTTATTCTGGTTATATTTATTTCTGACAGTGCATCTGGTGTGAAGAAAAGACAAGAATAGAAGGTTCAAATTCAAGGGGAGATGAAGGGGTGAAATTTTCTATATTTCACTTTCCATACGCGGGTTCGATGAAACAAAGTCGCGTATACACGTGAGTTCTAGTAGACACAGTTGCGTATGCATTGATGATAAGAGAATTGATATGACAGCTGAAGATCAGGAGCAGAGGTTCAGGGGGAGCATCAGTCTGACTGTTAATGATTGTATTATTAACACTGTATCTGGCTATTTCTCAGTTCTAAATGATGATGACATGATACATGGTTTCTTTTGAGCCCGGATTGCATATTTGCTGAAGAGTATTCTTTGATTTCACACATGGATGAGATGGAAGTCTTATGATTCAGAGATACAGACACATCATGCAGGGATTTTTGCTGATGGCTTTCCTGTTGAAGGTGTTCAGGTTGCACAAGCTAAGGAGGAGCCTTGGTCATATGAAAAGGATGTTTGGATGCAAATTTTCAGGGGGAGCATTAGTCTTGTTGAGTATAATGCATTGTTGGCATTATGATGGTTCTGAAATATGATCTCTTTCTTGAGGTCTTTTTGGTATTTGTTACAAAAAGTCATATTTGTGATTTAATGAAAAGGTCATGTTGAGACCTATGATGTAAATTGTAATATTCAGTCATGTAAGGACTTCTTCAATTTGTAAACCCACTTGGTTGGGTAATTGAGTCAAAATGTGTAAACCCTCTTGGTTGGGTACTTGAGTCTCATATGTAAATCCACTTGGTTGGATATTTGATTTAAGTATGAGTCCTTGGTGATAGGAAGGTCATAGAGTCATGTACTTCATTGTAAAATATGTTTGAAGATTCAGCATGAACTCAGGGGGAGCATGGTCACTTCAGTGTACATCAGATCTACAGCGCTCTTCTTTCTACATGAGGAGAAAAACCTTGTGTCAGTTTTGGTCCGCCCTTTTCCCTTGATGTCAAAGGGGGAGAGTGACATGGTGTTTGAATAAGGGGAGAATATCATTATGCTTAATGTATACATCTGTTGTGGTGATCAAACACCATCGTGGTTGCCATCAAGTCCAAAGGGGGAGATTGTTGGCAATATGATGCAGAAGTGTTGTCCTTGATGGCAACCCACTTGATGAAGATGATGGCAACCTACTTGATGAAGTTGTCCTTGATGGAAATATACTCGATGAGTTGCCTATGATAAGCAACCTATGTGCTAAAGATGTAAGAATGATGTATCTTCAGATCAGTTCAGATGTGGCAGAGAAAAGAATTCCAGTAAGTGCCAGAAAAATGATAAATATAATATGTCACAATGTATACACTACTTTTGTGAAGGAAACCCGCGTATATACTCTACTTTTGTGAAGGGAACCCACACATACATTCAGGGTTAGCATATACGCAACTTTATGAAGCTAAGTTGCGTATACACACGGAAACAAACGCTAAAAGTCGCGTATGCCCTTTTGCACTCTAAAAGTATGATACCAAGGGGCTTTACCATGGTATTGACCCATTGTATTGAGCGCTGGATTATCTATTTGATCCCATCTAGGAATACCATTGGAAATAATGTGGTTTAGGCTCATGGTATTGAATAAGGGTAAACCTATATAAGGAGAAGAAAATCATTGTGCAAAGTGTGTGCATGAGTCTGGGTTTGAATGAGTACTTCATTATGAAGTATATCTGTATGGAAAGGGTAACAGTTAGATGATCTGAATCTGTGATGCACCTATGAAGAAAATGATGAAGAAGTGAATCTAGATCTGAAATATATTTGTATCTTCTAGATTTTTTTATGGAATGTTCTGATCTGAGATGAGGCGAACATGTTTCTGAAGTAAAGGGTAATATCTGAGCTATGCATCTGTTCTGAAGAAATTGCGCTGAAATGTCTGAAGAAGTATACGCTGGTTCGTTTCGGTAAAAGCGCGTGTATACGCGGATCTGATGAAAGAAAAGTGCGTATGTCCAGTTAGGGTTTTCTGAAGTATGTGCAGAGGTATACGCGGGTTTATATGCATGAAGGCGCGTATATACGCAGGATCAGTGAAAGAAAAGCACGTATGATAAACTAGGGTTTGCTGAAGTTGTGAGATGTCTGATACGTTACGCGTCTTCTTGATATTTGATGTATCATTTACATCGTGTTGATCTAGGTAGTTCGAATATTAAAATTCAGTAACATAGAAACCAAAGTTGAGATTGATAGATGAATATTCCTTGAGCTTAATTGTGTGGGTTGGATCCAATGTGAAAATTGATGAAACGTGATTAACGGTAGTCTTCGAGGGTTGTAGCCTTCGGTCGGGGAGTTGTGTCCTTCCGGAGAGGATGCTTGAGAGTAGGGGGTGGCGCTCCCTTCCGGGTGGTGGTAAATGAGAGCGGGGGTCGTAGCTCCCTTCTAGGAGGCGAGTAGCAGACGCCAGTGAGTGCTGCGTCTTGGTATGGTACGCTGACACATTGTTGTAAGATGTTTTCTCTATAATAAAATATTGAAGGCTGAGACAATTGCAGCGGTGGTTTTCTCCCGACTTGGGTTTCCACCTAAAATCCTTGTGTTCATGTGTGTTGCTTATGTGTGATGATTTATTCTGTTCTTACTGCACATGTTTACTGTTTATTGAACATCTGATGAATAAATGATGGAATTATATAAGTGAAGAATTAATGGCATAATTAGATCTCTGTGTATACGCGAGTTTTATGAAGGGTATCCGCGTATATACGTGAGTCTATGTCAGGAAAGTAGCGTATGGGTTTTAGAGCATGAAAAAGTAAAAAGTTTTGAGTATGCCCAAATACTGATTCACCCCCCCCCCCCCTCTCAGTATTTTTCCCAACAATATGGCCTGTCAGCTAAGAGAAAGAGACCCCTTAACTTTAGAAGATATACAGAGGGGAGTTATAAGTGTGGAAGCAAATCTGATTGAGAAAATAGCTAGATTGAAATTAGAAAAGAGAGTTACATACAGAGATGAAACAATGGCATCAACCTCATCATCTGATGCTAAAATTGATAACTTAGTAAGGGTAATGGAAATAATGCTAGAAAAGATAAACTTAATTGAAATAGCACCTCCTAGGGAGAACCAGACAAATCCTCTAAACATAAACATAAATCCAAATTTCAAAAGAGATCCTATTTAGAATAAAACAAGAGATAATGACCAACAAATTAGGCCTCCTTTCCAAGACAATCATATAGACGAGGAAGAAAGAGAGACTGAAATATTGGAAGAAAATCATGTAAATTTGATAGGATCTGACCGTGAGACTAATGTTTTCCTCACTGAAGAAGAACAAGGATTATTTTCCTCAGACCAAAATGAAAAAAACCATGAGGATTATGAATATTATCAGTTAGGATTTGAAAATTCTATAGTGGAGGTTCACAGACAATATGATCTTAGGAGAAAAAGGAACCAAGAGACTTACAATGATAAAAACACAGACGCTGCTGTTAGAAAAACTTCAGAAAATCTTCCTAAAAAGATAGAAAATAGTACCAACACTATGGATAAGAAAGCTGATCCGAGCAAAGATAAAACCAACCAGCAAAGTGTTGACCAAAGCTGCCCTAGTGCTTCTGCTAGCGGCCCTGAGAAATCTGTCCAAAATAACAACCCTAATAAAACTCAGCAAGTCATAATTGCTGAAAAGACTATGTGTGACAAAACATATGTAAATAAATAAAAAACACTAGCACCTTTTAGCCTTGAGGGAGAAATTTCCAAGATCAAAATTAGCATACCCTTAGTTGAACTAGCAACCCAAGATGTATATATATATCAAGTTTTGAAAGCTTTGAATATAGGAAATGATACTAATACTTTAAACTTGACAGATGATAAACAAGAATTGTTGTTTGGTCCCGAAGTAGAAGGAAAATACCAAGAAGGGGTTGTCCCTCCCTTATATGTTAGCTTAAACATACATGATAAAAGCTTGCACAATGCCATGCTAGACTCTGGTGCCTCCCACACCCTCATGCCAAAAGTGGTGATGGAGAGATTAGGCCTAGAAATTACTAAACCTTACAAAGATGTATATTATTTTGATTCAAGCAGAGTCAAATGCTTAGGTCTGATCAATGATTTATGTGTCAATCTAGCACAAATTCCTGCTATGGGTCTAGTTATGAACATAGTAGTAGCTGACATTCCTCCAAAGTATGGCATACTTCTATCTAGATCATGGGGAGCCAAACTTCAAGGGAGCCTTCAAATGGACATGTCTTATGCTACCATCCTAGTCTTTAACCAAACCAGAAGATTATACAGGGAATCCCATATGAAATATATGGTAAGCAATATAGATAGGCCAAACAACACTCCTGTTTATTCTATTCATTCAGATCTAGATTCCTTTATCTTGTACAATGAAGATGAAATCAACGAACAAGAAAAGGAAAATGAGAAAGAGTTAAGTCCACCAGAACAGTCAAATCTATCCTCAAATGAAGAACATGACAGATCAAACTTTAGCAGCCTTGAACAACAAAACGATAGTGAGAATGAGAAAGAAACACTTTGGAAAATGAGCTTTGATGGCTCTTGTAGCAAAACAGGTTCTGGAACTGGTGTATGGATACATACTACAAACAAAGGACATTCCTACAAATTGGATTTCCAATGCACCAATAACATTGCAAAATATGAAGCTCTCCTCCTCGGCCTACATTTGCTTAAAGATTTAGAAGCGAAGAAAATATCAGTCCAAGGAGATTCAGCGCTGATTATTTGGAAAATAAAAGGGGAGTATTCAGCCAAAAACCCAAGATTAAGAGAATATAGGAATGCTGACCTAGATCTCCTAAAAACCTTTGAAAAATATGAACTCACTTTCATCCCTAGAGCCCAGAATAATCTGGAAAATGAACTTGCCTTTGCTACCAGCAATTGTCAAATTCCCCAGGTAAATGAACAATTCAATGTCAAAGTGAAAAATCGGCCTACAGTACTTGACAATGAAAACTATTGGCAAGTGTTTGAAGGTGATAAGCACATTGATGATTTTCTGCAGTCAAGAAATGATTTTTCTGAACCAATACCTAGCTCAAGCCATGAAGAAGACTATTTTGATGAAAAACACGTCCATAAAACAAAGTTGTCCTCTACTGCTGATATAAATCAATTAGAACATATTTATAAGGTAGAATTACTCAACACACTAGATCAAAAGGACCTTGAGGTTCTACAATGTGAAAATGATATAATACCAAGGGGCCTTACACCATTAGAGGAGATTTTTAATTTCAATGATGTAGATAAAAAACCAAAGATGGAGCCTACAGAGACTAATATAGAGGAACATAATATAGGTAGCATTAATGAACCCAAAATGATCAAATTATCTAGCACTCTTCCTACTCATATCAAACAGGAGTATATTGAACTTTTCAAGGAGTTTGGAGATGTGTTTGCATGGGGGTACACAGATCTGAAATCATATGATACCAGCATTATTCAACACAAAATTCCTCTTAAGGAAAATCAGAAACCTTTCAAACAAAAACTAAGAAGAATAAACCTTGTTTTATTACCTTTAGTTGAGAAAGAGATCAAAAATATGTATGATGCTGGGATCATAGTTCCCCTCAGATACTCATAGTGGGTTTCAAACCTTGTATCTGTTAGGATGAAGACTGGGGAAATTAGGCTTTGCATTGACTTTAGAAATCTTAGCAGAGCCTCCCTGAAAGATAATTATCCTTTGCCTAAAATGGATCACATACTCCAAAAAGTGGTTGGATCTAAGAGAATATCACTCTTGGATGGTTTTTCAGGCTACAACCAAGTGTTAGTATTCCCAAGTGATCAACACAAAAATTCTTTCACCACACCTTGGGGTACATTCATGTATGTTAAAATGCCATTTGGTTTGATGAATACAGGGGTCACATTCCAAAGGGCCATGGACATAGCTTTTTCAGCAGACATAGGCTATTTTATAATCATTTACCTTGATGACATCACTGTTTTCTCCAAAACTGATAAAGAACACTTAGTCCATTTTAGAAAGGCTTTTGAGAAATGTAGAAAATATGGCTTATCTTTGATCCCAAGAAGACGCTCTTTGGTCTCCAGGAAGGAAAGCTCCTAGGCCACATAATCTCTAAATAATTAATCAAAGTAGACCCTAAAAGGATTGAAGGCATATTGAAAATTAGTCATCTAATAAGCCTCAAAGAATTGCAATCTTTCATTGGGAAGATCAAATTTTTGAGAAGGTTCATCCCCAACCTTGCTGAAATTTTGAGAAATATCACAAACATGCTCAAAAAGGAAACATGCATTAAATGGACCTTACAAACTAAACAGTCATTTGAACTCATGAAACAAGCTCTCACTCAAACACCAGTTCTTATCAGTCCTGATTTCACCAAGGATTTCTAAATTTTCTCATTTTCCTTTGAACACACTGTTAGCACTCAAATCTAGCTCACGCTGAAATGAAGTAAAACTCAAGGCTACATCAAACCACGCTCAGCCTCGTAGCTAGCCCTACGAGGACAGGAGAGGGCTCTCTCCGTCGATCTCGAGAAAATAAGCAATAGGATGCGAGATGACTAACAATAAGAACTGCTTTTAGGCTAGTAAAGAGATAGGTATGTTTGATTTTTGATTTTTTGGGTTTTCGCTGGAGTAATGGGAAAACAAATTTTGGGTCCGGGGATAAGGTCAGACCTTTGCAGATTTCAAGTTGGGGCGAGGTAGGTGAATGTCTTGATGCTTTTGATTGGATATATGGATAGATTAGACCGACGAGGAGCTGAAGAGGGCAAAGAAGAACTTGGATCCTCTCCAAACAGCTGAAAACATATAGAACTAACTGAATTCAAAGGCTAAGCATTGTAAACAATGGATTCAACCTTAATCACTCATTCAATTTAGTTCAGAAGCATAATGAAAGGATGGCATACATTAAACATGAAGAAACTTACAGTAAACAAAGGAGAAACATCATCAAGAACAGAACACCACAAGGATCCCAACAAGTGCCGCAAAACCCATGATCTTTCCTTAGCCAAAATATGAAAAATATGTACAATGGTATCAAAAGTATCCCAAGAGTCCAACCTGTAGAATGCCTCAGAAATTACAATATATAGATCACTCTAACCCCTTTCCCCACCTCTAGGGGTCGAATTCCCTCTTCGGGGATCAGTTTCAACCAATTCTAATCATGGAACTACAATCTAGGCAGCTAACAACTTGCCTCTAAAAGAGTGGAAACTGATCCATTACATGATTTTTTACTCATTTGAGAGTGAATATTCTAGAAGAGATAAAAATAAGCCAAAGTTACATGCCAAACATGAATTTACATCATAAAAACCCAAAAATTCTATCCATAAGCAAAACTGGTCCATACTAGGCGAAAAACTGAGGTGGCAGCTGAAAATTCAGGAAAAATGTCAAGTGGGTCGCTCTTGAGCCGTGTGGGTCACTCATGTTCCAGGCTGAATTTGAGGTACTTCCCGGCATCCAAATTGAGCTCATGATAGCTCGTTGGAAAGCCCTAGATGTCTAATTTCCAAACCAAGTGGAATTTATGAATTTGGAGTTCATTTGACCCTCCAAAACCTCATTCTCCCAGAGGTACTTCCTGCTGGTGCAAAAGGTGGCAGCAAGGTGGTTTTCATGGTGTTTTTGAGCTTTTTGACCATCCAGATTTCGATGAAATGCTAAGTTGACTTCAGAGGATGCATAATTAATCATGAAAAATCCAAAAATGTAAAAATCTCCTCGACAGAAATTAAAAACAAAAATGACACTTTTAAGCATGACCTGTCTTCTAAAACTTGTTTTTTGACCAAAAATTTGAAAATGACAAATTTTCTCCGAATTTGCCCAAATTGAGCGGAAGTCTCATCATGTCCTGCCAGGTGGGACCTCGGCCAAAATCAGAGTGATTAGGCCTTTTAAATACGGTACATGCATAACCTCCTCTTCATGATCTTCATTCTCGCTTTGCACACATGCATGCGAGCCCAATAATGGCCTTTCATGTGGCGAAGCATGTCTTTGTCTCGATTGGCCTTCGCCAACAACTTCTCCAGATGGATATTCACATGCGTGAGTACAGTATCTCTGTCAGTCGGTGTCATGTCACCGGGTCTCTTTCGATTCCATTGTCTGTCCTCACGGATTTGGCGCACCTCATAAAATGTGAGCTCATCCTCAAGCTGTTTTTTGTGCTGCTTCAAATAGTTAATCACCCACTGAGCCTTCTGCAATTGGTCTTTCAGCTGGTCATTCTCGGCCCTTTGCTCCTGGATGACTTCCCTCAGCTTCGAGCTAGGGGAGCTCGTATCAACATCAATGACTGTCAAATACGTGTCCCGGCCTCCTGATGGGCCTTCATCATGCATGGGCCTCTTGCCCCTGTCTTGTACCTGTACCTGCACTGAAGTAGAAGGCGAGACCCCTTCCACATCATGTGGAGATAATACTCGCCGTGTCGATGAAGTCGGCAAGACCCCTTCCACCTCTCGTGGAGATAATACTCGCCGTGTCGCTGCAAATAAGGCCCTGTGGCCTCGCTGATATGTCTGAACCAAAGGAGTGCTGATATGCTCAACCTCAAATATGTCCGGCTGGTGTGAAGGCTCTCCTGCATCATGAACTGTCTCGAGAAGCGGCTGTGGCACTCTGAAAAAGTCTCTAGAAATGAAATCCTCCCACGTGATGCCCTGCTCTGCCAACTGATGTGACACCATGATCTTGATCAAAGCGAAATGATATATACTTCTGTACTGATGCACTGGGCTCGTCTTCTTCTGTACAAACATCACCATCCTCTCTATGTTGCGGTATATGAAATACGGGATATTCATCATAATGCATCTCTGTGAAGTGCATCAACAAACGAATATGGTACGAAAAAAGACGAGCATACCTGCCCTCACAACTAAAATACCGAATGACCATAGTTCATCACGGTGCATACTCATCACCCAAGAATCCGAATGAAAACTCGAAGCCAAGTAACTCATATATCCAGTTTTAATGTATGGCTCATAGTGGAATTTCTCTAAATGCTGACGCTTGTTCCATTCCTCGCCTATGTTTGGTATGCCAGTGGCTTGAGAAATAGTCAAGAGTGACAAAACGAAATCAACCCCGACAAGATTTACCCGGCCATCCCGTAAATGTAGAACAAACAGACGGGCCAATTCACGATGAAGCCGGGTTTGTGCAATCATCTCACAAAAGCTGAAACATGACAAATACCGAAAACAATCCATTGCTAATGGACATGCCTGCAACCGAGCCAAAGAAGTAGGCTCCTCTCTGCGATGATTACCACTTCTGCTAGCTCTATGGGACCCCCGTGGCAAATTACCTTCAGTCATGGAATCACTGCCTGACCCTTGCTCATACTCTGACTCTGTCTCTGACATGGCTCTGAACAAGCTATTGGCACTATGTATACTGATATAAATACAGTGAAAACAAAGTTATGATGTGTGTTTCAACACCCAACAAATATCCCCCACTGTCAAAGCACCACAAGGAAACAAACAATGATAATATCTCTGTTTTAGGTGGATTGAAAAAGAAGCACAGTCTCTGTTTCAATTGCAAGTGAAACTTGACCAAAGGAAGCAGGCAACCTTTAGAATATTGAGCAAATCTTGTCAAAGGGAGCAATGCATCATATGACTGTGTTTATCAATGAACACTCATAACAAAGAAAGTTATAAGTGTCAATGGCCAATGAAACAGTAGTTATGAGAGTGTTTTTATCATTGGGCAAGAGACACAATATAACCATAGTCACCATGGAACAAAAGTCTTGAACATGGTAAAGTAATAGCAATGACCACAATGGTATAATGGGTATGAGAATAATGGCGTTTTGATAATATATGCAAGGCTGGATATATCACTGATATAAGATAGGATACAAACTCATGCAACCATCCATATTCATTTAAAAACCCTGAAGAACAATATTGCCATGACTGTAGGGTTTAAATCCTCCATTTCAAGTGTTTGAAATCGTCAATGATGCCACCAACGCATTTAAAAACATTGAGCAATTGCTAAAAACCTGTTTGAAGGCCGTTGGGGGCGATGCAAAATGAAACTGGGCGCTCAAAACGATTTTCCAGACTTCTGTTGGCGAGTGGGTCGCTCACCTCTGTGTGGGTCGCTCCCATTCATTTTTACACCGTGAAAATTGCTCAAGTGGGTCGCTCCCCTCAAGTGGGTCGCTCTTTGCCACATAGTGCATTTTGCAGGAAGTTTTTGGAGGCCTTCCCGGTGTCCAAATTGGGTGTGTGATAGCTCGTTGGAAAGATATTGGAGTCTAATTTCCAACACAGGTGGAATTAGGCAATTTGGATTTCATTTACCCTGTCAAAAATCAAATCTCCCAACACTAGTCAAAATGATCAGAATGAGGTTGCCTCAAGGCAGAGCGTTGTTGCAGTCAACTTTTGAAGGTCTTCCTCAACTCAAAATTGAGCTCATGATAGCTCATTGGAAATTTATTTCTGTCTAGTTATCTTTTAAATCATCAAGAAAGTCATTTGGCCAACCATGCTAGGAGAAATCTTGATTTTCCCAAGGTCACTTCAGAGGTGCATTCCATTCTCCTGAGGCAACGGTATTTTTGACTTTTCTCCAAAACCATGATACTTATGTAAAAAGTGAAGGAGGTTTTTCTTCCTTGGCATGGTTTGAACAAAAACCTTTCTCCGTTTTCCAAAATTCATCTTTGATTGCTCTAAAACATCTTTTGAGTGAAACTTACCCCGATGTGTGAAACAAGGAATTTTGTCGAAATGAAGCGAAACGAAGGGGGTAAGGGGCTTCTAAATTATTGGGGAAATTTTGGGAAGTATGGAGGGATGTTAGGAAGCATGTTAAAGTGGAATCACAGAGATTGAGTGAGGGGAAGGGGTCCAAAAGGGCGAAACACAGGCCTAGCCTAGAAAATTGCCAAGTTGTGGCTAGAAACTAGTGTTTGTGCAAAAATGAGGAATTTTAGGGATCTCAGTGATGGGAAATGTTTAATGAGGTATATTAAGGACAGGGGAAGGTGTGTGAACATCATGATACAATTTTTTCCGACGATTTGACCATCCAAGAGAAATTACCTCCAAAACCCTAGGTGAGGGAAATGGACCTTACCAAGGCACAACTGAAGCATGAAAAATGTGTAAAATGACTCTTTGGAATTTGACATGATGATGACAACCCTCTAAATGATGATACACTCAGCTGAATGGTGACATGGACTGACATTTGGACAAATTTGAAAAGAGTGAAGACCAACCCTAGACCTAATGCCTAATGATCAAATTTTGCTTAAAGACTCATTGAAATGACAAAATTTGACCTTGACACTTTGAAATCACTTTGAAAGAGCATGTTTGATCACTGGAGGAAGGCTGCAAAGGCTGACTCTAACACACACCATCGCTGCATTGTTGTTACAAAAGAATAACATAGGGAAAGAACAACCAATATCCTTTTTCAGTAAAACCTTAAGATATTCTCCACTCAAATATAACATCATGGAGAAACAAGCCTTAGCCTTGATAAAAGCATTGAAAGATTTCCGAGTCTACATTTTACACTCTCATATCATTGCTTTTGTCCCACATATAGTTTTCAAGGACATTCTAAATCAAGACCCTGATGGTAAAAGGGGAAAATGGATTGCTATTATCTTAGAGTATGATTTAGAAATTATGCCTACTAAGTTGATTAAATGATAGGGATTAGAAAAACTCATGGGAGAATCAAATTTCCAAGCATTAGGTATAAATATGGTTGATGTTTTAGAAGGAACATAAGATTTCACAGCTCCATACATTGAAGAAATATTTTTGAATTCATCTTGGTATGCTGATATCATTTATGTGCTTCTTCATCTCAATACTCCTCCTTCTTTATCAAAGACTAAAGCTAGATTCTTGTAACAGAAAGCTTTAAATTACTGCATTTTGGATGGGGTTCTATATTGTAAAAATGTTGTTGGCATATTTCTTAAATGTTTTCTTGAGAATGATGCAGGAAGAATCATGCATGAGTTTCATGAGGGAGAATGTGGAGGCCACATTTACTGGAAGACCACAGCAAAAAAGATTCTTAGAGCTGGCTATTATTGGCCCACCCTTTTCCTTGACACCCAGAAACTAGTCATGACTTGCCATAAGTGTAAAATTTTTGATGGCAAGAAAAAACTCCTACCTTTACCTTTGCATCCCATCAGTATTGAGGCTCCCTTTCAATAATGGGGTTTGGACTTTATTGGAGAGATTCACCCAAGCTAATCTGGCCAACATAAGTGGATCCTTACTACCACTGATTATTTTACCAAATGGATAGAGGCTATACCTTCTAGGAATGCTAATGACTCAGTCATTATCAAGTTCCTCGAGACCAACATACTATCCCGATTTAGTTTCCCTAGGAAGATCATTACAGACAATGTTGCTACTTTTAGATCCAAAAGAATGGTTGATTTATGCTATAAATATCATATCACATTGGGGCATTCCACAGACTACTACCCCCAGGGTAATGGCCTAGCTGAATCCTCCAACAAAAGCCTGATCAACATCATCAAAAAACTACATGAACAAAATCAGAAATCATGGCATAGTAAGCTGGTTCATGCATTATGGGCTGATAGGCTAACCACCAAGAAATCAATAAATATGTCTCCCTATCAGCTGGTATATGGCATGGATGCAGTCTTCCCAACATGTTTGAGAGTTCCAGTCATGAAACTCCTCGAAGAAGTGCAATCAGAAGAAAATGACATATAGAGAAGGTTGAATCAAACCATTCATTTATAGCAGTCAAGGGAGGATGTCTACAAAATAACACAAGCAGTTCAAGAGAACATCAAGAGGATATTTGACAGAAGAACTAAAGCTAATAATTTCCAATTTTGAGACACAGTTTGGAAATGGGATTCTAGGAGACAAGACAAAGGTAAACATGGTAAATTTGAGAATTTGTGGAAAGGGCTTTATATCATTCATTCAATTAGGGGTCATAATGCTTTATTTTTACAAGGTCTGAATGGAGAAGAGTTGTTTGGAGGTCCTGTCAATGGCAGGATGCTCAAACATTATTTTTGTCAAGAGTCCTAGCTTCAATGTTTTTATTCATTATACATAACATTGCATGAGAAAAATCACAGAAAATACAAAAATAATGAAAGAAAAGGAAAAAGAGGGAAAATTTAAAATAGGTATAGCCCCATACTAAAAAAAAATAGTACTGCTGAAAGTGTGCAAGCCTAAATGCCACTATTGATTAAAAATGATATCTTGTTTATTCATCTAGCCTAATCATGGCTAAACATGCTTTAAATTTATGTTGATAAGTTAGTGAAAACAATGATTGTCAAGATTATTTCAAAATTGACTTATCAAGAAAGATAGATTAGGGAATATAAGATACTGGTTCCACATGCTCAAAATAGAACCAAAGAGAAAGATAAGGATGCATTACAAATGATAGATCACAGCCTTATATTTCTAAGTTACTTTTTATGCAAAATAATGATTGTGCGCAGCTTGTTCCTATGCCACAACCATGGTATGTCAGACTGCCTAATCCTAATTTGAGCCATGATTTAAATTTCATGTCAATAGTTTAGAGAATCAAGACTGCCAAACAGCTTAATCTTGGCAGTCAAATAGTCTAGGCAGAGAATAAAAGAGTTCACTAGCTTAATCTGAACTCTTGGAAGTAATAAGGTTTGAAGTAGATAGTTTATTTTTGTTTTCAAAAATAAAAATTTCAAGAGTTTTCCCATTCAAGTGCACTCAAAGAAGAAAAAATGATAGGACAAGTAGGTTGGGTAGGTAGAAGTGTTGTTGAAAGAATCATATGTTGCAGATTGTTAAGATTATCACTTCAAAACAAATATCAGCAAGTGAAAAAGAAGGGAAATCTGCCCAATGGAAAGACACTGGTCTGTAAAAACTCAGAGATTTGATAAACTGAAAGTTCTGGACACCTCCAAAAGGAGCTTCCCTCCCCAAGTGGAGCCACTATTAGTCATCAGTAATTTTTTCTGATATCAAAAGATGACTAAACTATGATCCTAGATGATGCAGGGGCATTAGGCTAAAACAATTTCCATGCATTTCTGTTAAACTTAGGGGTTTCTAGTTTTCGAAAGAGTTAGATTTTATGGAGTGAATTAGTGGGTTTTTATTTATTTTAGTTAAATGTGGAGAATTGTAACTGCCCTCGAATGATTAGTGGGAATATGAAGAGATAGTCGGTTTCATTTTATTTGGGAGTTAGGCTAAATTTACAACTGTAAGAGTTCAAGAGTTTTGTTAAGTCATCAAATAATTTGAATCGATTCATTAGTAGTTTTTGTATAAAAATAAGTCTCAAAGGCATTAGTAGAGAGACCTGCACATACCTGCATAGACCTGCATAGAGCTAGAAAGCCAGAGAGGTAGAGTAGGGAGAGCATAAGGCCATCGGATTGAAGATTTGGCCCGAACAAAAGGTTTTTGTAAGTAATTTCTAGATTATGTTATGGAAGAAATTGTTTCAGTACTTCCTGTGCATTTGTTGATTAAATTCTGTGTGAAGAATGCCTTGAATCTCTGTGAGCTGGTATGAGCAAGACTCTGTAATTTGTTTTAAGAGTCTACCTGTATATTCTGTGATGAGAGAGTGTATAAGAAGCGCATGCTGAAGTTTGTGTTAAATATTGAACTGGTGATTGTAAAATCCCGTGAATCGATCACAGAGTGACCGATTTCACATCTGCCCCTATTATTGATTACCTTCTGTGCGAGTGAAATTGGAGTTCAATGAGAACACACATAAAGAACAATGCGTGTTAAGCCTCTATATTAAGAGTTAATATCCATGTGGTTATCCCTTGTGAGAAGCGATATAAGGTTGCAAACTGTAGGGTTGAGGCGAAGACAGGCTCTATCGTGCATGGGATTGTTTAACTCTCCTCGTGTTTAAGGGAGCGAGGTATAGTAGATAAGCTGTGTGCAAACCAAGAGCGAGGGCATTAAGTTATAATGCGGAGGAACCATATTAAATTGAATGGAGTGTAACCTTGAGCCGGAGGGATGGAATCATGAGGCGCCACAGTAATGACAGTTTTGGAAACGCACAGGTGGGTTTCGCATAATCTTAAGGTGGTAAGCAGAATGCCCATAAAAAGTGCGATACACCCCGATGTTTGACACGTAGCGAGAGGTGGTAATCAAATACCGCCCATTTCGCACTTTTTTGGAGGATTAAAGTTTAGTTCAAAAAGAAATGCGATACTCGTCCGATCGAGCGGCCTCAAGGATCGACGGTGGTCGCACTCTGAAGTTGCGTGGATGTTAACGAGTGGAGCAGGGAGTTAAAAGCGCACGAGTTGGTTGCGTGATGATAGTTGATTTGGCAAGGTGAAATGAGATAAGCCTCTGGCCATCAGATGGGGAGGTAAGTAAAAATGTATTGTGGGACCCCATTGTTTGTCGGGTTTCGTTTTTAATCGACATCGGGGTTGATGTTAACGAAGTATTAGGTGGTGGGACCGAGAGTCCCTATTATATGGTTTAACTCATAGACTTGAAGAAAGCCTCCGCAAATGAAATAACACTTGTTGAGTTTATTAATATGGGTTCAGATAAATGATGCAGCTTCTGCATAAGGGATTAATTCTGGGTTGAGGTGTGTGGTTCATAACCATAAGAGAATATTAATTTAATATCTCAAATCTCTGGTTTGAGATATTAAAACTTCAAGATTTATTTATTTAAATTACCAGCTTAGAAAATAGAGTATTGAAATTTCCCAGGCTGAGAAATTGTGTTGGATAGAAATCAGGATGCATTGTTATATGCATGAAAGAAAAAAAATGTGGCTAAGCAGGTAGGCATGCCATCAAGTGGTAACAGAGCTAGAATTGAAATAGCTCTTTGAAAATTTATTTCTGAAATGCATATGTACTGAAGCAGTGAAGAAAGTTGGTTTTCAAATCTATTTGATAGAAATTGCAGGTTTGAATAAGCATACAGTGAAGGTTGAAAATTTAGATTTGCAGGATCTGAAGTTAAGGCAAAGAATTTTGAAGATTTCCCAGTTATGTTTGGAAAGATGTGAACACAGGTGTTATGACAAGGAGATCAGATTTAAATCTGACAGGATAGTGTGCAGTGTAGCAGAGCATTGGGATAAATTGCAGAAGCAATTGAAAAATAGTGTTGAACAAATTCTAAGGGTGAGTTGATGAGAATTATTTAACTCTGGTTTGAAGAATTGTTTGCAGAATTCAGATTGCAGGAAATTGAGGAAATCTCAGCAAAGGCAGATCACAGCTTTGAGAGAAATGATGAAAGAGTCCAGCAAGGGATTCTGAGTGAAGAAGAAAGTGTGGCAGAACCTAGAGAATTCCAAATAGAGGTTGGATGAAAGAAGAACATATGTGTTCATGAGAAGTTGCAGAGTGAAGCCTAGAGAGAGCTGAAGAGAGTGCTCAGAAGGTTCCAGCAAAAGGAGAACCAGTACTTGCCAAAAGCCGGATCTGGAGGAAAGGATTGGTGAGGTAAGTTGCAGCAAGAGAGCTTGTTGTTGTAGAGGCTTAGTGCAACTTGTGAGTGAAGAACTCATGGAGGAGAAAATGGCTATTGATAGCCATAGCAGATATTGTAAAGGTTCTGAGAGAGGCCACAACATAAGAGTGAGGGAAGATGCCAAAGAAAATGGCATAAGGAAGAAACTCACTGATGAAGAATATTGGAAAGAGGTAGCTGAGATCTGGAACAGTTCAACAAATTGCAACTGATGGTAGAGGAAAGCTAGAGAATTGGTTGGCTCATGAAGAAGAAGGTAAAGTGGCAGAGGCTACGGATGAAGAGGGAACAAATGATAAATGCTCAACTGAAAGAAAGATTACTCAGGATGATTGAGTATCCAGAGAAGGACTTGAAGACTGGGACTTCATGTGAGACCAAGAGGTCAAATGGCCTTACATCTGACAAATTTTATATGTTTGCAGGAAGGACATGTGGGAAAGAAAAAACTGCTGATGTTGTCTCTAAGGAAGAAAATGGAACAGCTAGATATGTTGTAAATGTCCATGCACAGTTGGGGAAAGGTTTTGTTTTCCAACATATTGGAAGCAGAGGAGGTTTAAATTATGAGGATGGCCAGAAGTTGGAAATTGAGCAGTCAATTGGACAGCTCGAAGAAACTGAAGAGAAGACCATTGAAGAAATTCTGAAATGTATGGAGGACTTGGAACAGCGATAGGATTTGATGATCAAATCATCAAATGAGAACATGGGGTCTTATGGTTTTACAATTGACAAGTTGTGTGTGAATGCAGGTATTGAAGAAGACAGTTCATATGATGAAACTGTGATAAATGAAGCTGGCTGTTACCAAGAAAAGTATGATGATGATTATCTTCTAGATGAAGATCAAATTGAGTTACTGTAGCAGAAGGAATTCATAAATTCCTTGTTTAGTGGAAGAGATTGTTTCATTGGAGACATGACAGTTTTGTTTGATGATGATGAAATTGTCATTAAAGCTGATAATGACAAATTGTTTTTATTGAATGGCCAAGTGAAAGGTGATGGACAGATAACTGAAGTTATTGTAGGGATGGAAGATCAAAATTCTATTCTGATGAAGGCTGAAGAGATAGTGACAGCAGGAAACTTGACTTGTGATAGAAAGGAAGATAGTGAAGATTGTGAAGGTGTTTTCTCAGATGAGATACTAGGATTGGGGCATGATTTAAGTGTTCTAGAGAAAATGACAGAAACACAGAGAAAAGGTGTTCAAATCGTAAAGGGAGAGATGAATGAGAATGAGAAGGTTCATTTTTATGAACTAGAGCAAGGAGACACCCTTGAAGAGGATGATGCAGAGGAGAGACTAACTGACCGTCTCGAGAAGGATTGGAATCAACATACTGATGTGTTGATTGAGAAGGGGAGAATTATAGGGCAACATACTGAAATGTTGGCTGAGGGGAGAAAGGCACTAAGGCCTTATGATTTTTGTTTTAACAATTTTTTTGTGAATGTAGATTTTTCTGGTGATGGAGAAAAGTTGACACCATTGGGCGGTTAATTAAAAGAGGGGGAGAATTCTGTGGAAGATTTTGATCCATGGAATGAAGAATTTGAGTTGTTGAATCAGCAAGATTCAATGCAAGAACCTCAATTTTAGAATTGGGGATTGCAGAATGTGGAGATACAAAGGAGTGAAGATTTTTTGAATCTTGGAAAGGACTTAGAATTGCAGAAAGAAGAATTGGTAATTGAATCATCAATTGAGACCATTGGGTCTTGTGATTTAAAAATTGACAAGTTGGCTGTGTTGACAGGTATGGTAGAAGACAATCCATCACTTGGAGTTGTCTTGAATAAAGATGGGCTGCTGAAGGAAGGTGAGGCTATCATGTCTCATATGCAGAAACTTGTTACTGTTAGTGAGAAGGAAGAATTGGCTTGTTTGATGGGCCAAGAGAAGACTGGAAGACAGACTTTTGGGATTGCTACAACAGTGAAGAATCAGAATTTTATTCTGACAAAGGATGAAGGAAAATTACTAAGGATTGTAAAGGAAGAAGAAGAAGAACATGTTGAAACAAGTTTGCAACATATTGATGAAATGCTTGAAGGTAGATGGCTGAATTGTTTGCTGGAAACATTCAGAGAAGAGAATGAAATGGCAGAACAATAGATTGAAGCACTTCCTAAAGAAATGTTAGAGCAACAATTTGGAGTGTTTCCAGCTGAGGAGGAAGAGATACAAGGATTTTGTAGTTTTGATGCTTGTTTTATGATTGCAGGTGCTGATGGAAGGACTAAAGGATGTTTGGTCCAGGAGAAGAAAAGAGATGATGATAGTGACTGGAAATTTAAATACCAGTCTGAACAATTGTTGAAGTCAGAGGATGAAGAAATTGTCATGGGTGACAATCTAGAAGAATTTTACTGTTGCAGAAAACAAGAGGGTATGGATGATTGGGTGGTAGTAAGAATGAAAGCTCAGCAAGTTAAAGCTAGAGTTAGGGCTTAGTAAGTAAATGCAAGAGCCAGAGTACAAGTAGCAGTAAGAGTTCAACAAGTAAGAACTCAGCAAGCAGAAGTAGAAGTAGAATTCTAGCAATCTAGATGGAGCAGTATCCAACAGTCAGAAGACATATTAGACGGAGAAATTGAATTTATGAGAAAGCTGATGGTGGAAGTGTCTCAGAGGAAGACAACAACAAGAATGCAAAGAAACAACAGTAGCAAGGGAAAGACAATCACGGACTGAAAAAACTTAGCAAGTGGAAAGATGCAGAATAAGATATGGAAGCCTGGTGAAGTACAGAAGAATGTTGCAGTAGATGATCGGCTACAGAATAAAGTGTGGGATTCGGGAAGACAAGGATGAAAGCACATGATCAGGAGATCATGAATATTTTTAACCTGGGGAGTCTGATGCAGGGGCATTAGGCTAAAACAATTTCCATGCATTTTTGTTAGACTTAACGGTTTCTAGTTTTCAAAAGAGTTAGATTTTATGTAGTGAATTTAGTGGGTTTTTATTTATTTTAGTTAAATGTGGAGAGTTGTAACTGCCCTCGAATGATTAGTGGGCATATGAAGAGATAGTCGGTTTCAGTTTATCTGGGAGTTAGGCTAAATTTAGAATTGTAGGAGTTCAAGAGTTTTGTTGAGTCATCAAAGAATTTGAATCGATTCATTAGTATTTTTTGTATAAAAGTAAGTCTCAAAGGAATTAGTAGAGAGACCTGCACAGAGCTACATAGACCTGCATAGAGCTAGAAAGTTGGAGCGGCAGAGTAGGGAGAGCAGAAGGCCATCGGATTGAATATCTGGCCTGAATAGGAGGTTTTTGTAAGTAATTTCTAGATTATGTTATGGAAGAAATTGTTTCAGTACTGCCTGTGCATTTTTTCATTGAATTCTGTGTGCAGAATGCCTTGAATCTCCGTGAGCTGGTATGTGCAAGACTCTATAATTTGTTTTAAGAGTCTTCCTATATATTCTATGATGAGAGAGTGTATAAGAAGCACATGCTAAAGTTTGTGTTAAATATTGAACTGGTGATTGTAAAATCTAGTGAATCGATCACAGAGTGACCGATTTCACATCTGCCCCTATTATTGATTAGATTCTGTGCAAGTGAGCTTGGAGTTCAATGAGAATACACATAAAGACTAGTGCATGTTAAGCCTCTGTATTAAGAGTTAATATCCATGTGGTTATCCCTTGTGAGAAGCGATATAAGGTTGCAGACTGTAGGGTTGAGGCAAAGACGGGCTCTATCGTGCACGGGATTATTTAACTCTCCTCGTGTTTGAGTGAGGTCTGGTAGATAAGCTGTGTGCAAACCAGGAGCGAGGGAATTAAGTTAAGATGCGGAGGAACCATATTAAAATGAAAGGAGTGGAACCTCGAGCTGGAGGGACGGAACCATGAGGCGCCACAGTAACGGCGGTTTTGGAAACCCACAGGTGGGTTTCGCATAATATTAAGGTGGTAAGCAGAATGCCCATAAAAAGTGTGATACACCTCGACGTTTGACACGTAGCGAGAGGTGGTAATCAAATACTGCCCATTTCGCAGTTTTTTGGAGGATTAAAGTTCAGTTCAAAAAGAAATGCGATACTCGTCCGATCGAACAGCCTCAAGGATCAACGGTGGTCGCACTCTGAAGTTGCGTGGATGTTAATGAGTGGATTAGGGTGTTAAAAGTGCACGTGTTGGTTGTGTGATGATTTTTGATTTGGCAAGGTGAAATACGATAAGCCTGTGGCTGTCAGATGGGGAGGTAAGTTAAAATGTATTGTGGGACCCCATTGTTTTTCGGGTTTCATTTTAAATCGACGTTGGAGTTGATGTTGACGAAGTATTAGGTGGTGGGACCAAGAGTCCCTATTATATGGTTTAACTCATAGACTTGAAGAAATCCTCTGCAAACGAAATAACACTTGTTGAGTTTATTAATATGGGTTCAGATAAATGATGTAGCTTCCGCATAAGGGATTAATTCTGGGTTGAGGTGTGTGGTTCATAACCATAAGAGAATATTAATTTAATATCTCAAATCTCTGATTTGAGATATTAAAACTTCCATATTTATTTATTTAAATTTCCAGCTCAGAAAATAGAGTATTGAAATTGCCCAAGCTGAGAAATTGTGTTGGATAGAAAATCGGGATGCATTGTTATATGCATGAGAGAAAAAAACTGTGGGTAAGCAGGTAGGCATGCCATCACTAGATTTCTAGAAACAAAATTTGAGAAATATTGTGGGTTCTAGAAATGTCACCACATTCATTATCCTAAATTAAAATATTTTCACTGTCTTTTCCCATCTCTGCCTCCTAAAAAGCCTTTACCCCACTGCTACAAAGAAGAACTTCATTATTGGGCATGTTTGCCTCATTTCACTACCTCACTTTCACTCCCATTCATAACCCTCTTCCTCTGAAAAATCCATCTTCTTCTTTCTTCAAAACCTTCATAAAAACCCCCTTCATTCATCATTTTCCCTCTGACATATTCAATAATGTAAAAACTCCCTTTTTACATTGTTTAAAGTTGAGTTCTAGTCTATCGGGTCCTTTAATTCTATTATAAAACCTTGTTTTATGTTAAAAACCCACTCTTTATATGAATTAGGCTTTAAGCTCCCTTTTTTCTTCTTAAGCCCCAACCCTTTTCCTGCATGAGACCTTGACCTTCCTGCTATCCCTAGCCCCCCTTCCCCTGTATAAACTATACCTCCGCCCTTTGATTTTATTAAACCCCCAAAAACTTATATAAAGGCCCTTAAAACCTTTGAGTATATTAAACCGGGCCCTGCCTTCCACTTAACCCCTCCATTCAATAAAAACCTGCCACGTTGCCCATCCTCAACCCCACCACTTTGTTCCCAAACTTGATTTTTACCTCCCCATCATGCGATGGTCGTCGATCTCTGCTCCCCGAGATCCGATGGCCGACATTGCATATCGCATTTTAAGTTCTGTCGGGTTTAATGTTTCGCGACCCATGGGAAATAGGTGGTTTTAATCCACCACGCATCATGCTCTAATCCATATCGCGTCTGTTTGACCCAAAACAGCTTACCGCCTCCTATCCATGCGATAAACCGCTTATGGTTTTTCAAAACCACCTTTACCCTCCGCTCCAAAAATTCAAAAATTCTCTTGCCTTTGTTTGAATCTCTCCTAGTTCCACCTTCAGAACCTTTCCCCTACGCCATTCCTTCCTTTGCAAAGCATCCCAATAGCCCTAAATCTCATAAAAAATAGTCCTAAGCCCTCCCCGCAAGTTTTTAACTAACAAATGTGTTTTGTATGTGCAGGTTTAATGGCAGAATGCCCAAAAGGCATTCCGATGGTCAAGAAATGACCAAATTGACCTCTAGGTGACGATCCAAGAGGTAAATTCAAATAAAATATGGCCAAGGGGTTTTCATTAGTGTCGATCATCGATGAAACATGATCATCAAATGATCAAAGGAACCCTCCAACCATGAAGACAGCCTCCCCTGCACACAGGAAAAACAAACAGTCAAAGAAACAGTAAAGGGAAGAAAGCAGAAAGGTTAGAGGACTAATCCTAATCAGAATAAAAAACAAAAGGGTTAGCTAGTCAAAGCAGAAGATTAAAGAAAATGTGGACTGATGAAAGTCAAAGGAAGAAAATAAGATAGTGGAAAGACAAAAAGGTAAAGGCAAAGGATCAAAGGAAATAAATCAAAATATTAAAGGAACAGAGCAGAAATATCAGCAGATTAAAAAGAAATTATGATAAAAGAAGACAATTAAAAGACAAAAAACAAGAGTTTAAAGCCTAATGGCAAAGATTAAAGATAAAAAAAAGGGAAAATTTACCAAAAAAAATTCGAATGACTCGACGTATGGCAGTTACTCCCCTCAAAAGATATTTCTGCCACCTAGTGCTTTGTTTCCTTTAATAAAGCATTAGATAGTTATTGAGCTGAGTCAGAGATATTTATATCTGCCAGATAGTTATTGTAAAAGTTATGAATAGGCCTTAAAGTCAAGCATTTCACCTATTTATCCTTAGGAGTTAGGATAGAAGTTATTAAAACAGAGAAGTAGCTGCAGATACTCTTGCCTTGAGCCTTGCACGGTCTTCAAGGTTAGGAATTCATTAAATCTGTAATAAATGACACTCAAACCCTAGCTTAGCTTCACCTCCTTATTTTCATCATAAATACTGCATCTGTACTCATTATCTTGTTGGCATTTGATGACTCTCTGAAGTAATACATAAGTCTCTTGGAAGTTGAAAGGAAATTGATGTCTTGGAACTTGTTGATGCCCTGATTTGTTTGTTGATGGAGGAGGCTAGATCATTGGATCCCTAAGCTTGGTTGTTGGTGAAGTTCTTCTAAAATTTTATTGTTATTTCCTGTTTCATTATGTTACCATATTTCTATGTTGCAGTAGAATAAAAGATTTAGACTAAGAAATGTCTTCTGAAAGCACCTTAGTTCTGTTTATTCTTCACTGCCTTAATGTTTTCTTCTGCCAGGACATTTTAGATAATTCTTAATTGCTCTCTAGATCCCCTAAGCTTGTTTATTTCATAAATATTTGAATACAGTTGATATCAAGCATGATTCATGGTAAGCCCTGCTTAATGGATGCCACTAAAACACTGTTTTTGAAGTCTCTCTCTAAAGTACCATTCTTTAAAGTTTTCCAAAGAGGTTTTGTTTCGATCATACCCTTTGTACTTGCTTAATTAATTGTTTTAGAGATCTTCATAGCTATGATCAAGGATGTTTAGGAGTTCCCTCTTCTCTGATTACAATTATATGTGTGTCTTAAATGTTTTTGGTCCTCGAAGGTGAAATCACTAGAAGTTAAATGAGTTTCTCGCCTTCTATATTTCATTGGAAAAGATTGTCTTGAATTATTATCTGCTTTAGTTGAATCATAGAATTTATGGTTTTCCCTGTCTATTGATTGCCTCTTTATGCTCATGATTTTTAAGTCCCTCTGTTGAAAAGTACATATGATTAAGGATTCTTAATTGCCCTGAGTCCTACTTTTCATTCTTACAAATTAATGTCCATCTCATTACCCTAAAAAATTCGAAGATCCACTGGCCAAGTTAGATTTTCCCTATGATACTCCTTGATCCATTGATGAACTTATCATGACTTTCATTTGACTCCATTGCCCAATGACTTAGAGATTTCCTCATTCTACCTATGCTTCTTTGATCATCATTCCCAACCAAAACAAACAAACAAAATCCCATACTTAATAACTAGCCTATAATCAACCCTTTAAAGAAAACAAGTTCATATCCTTTTCAAAAAAATAGAGAGATCCCTCTCTGAGTCCAGGAAGGCTAGGTCCTGGGACTCTAAAGACTAGTTTTGATGTTATCCTGTCGTTTGGTTTACCAATAGGCCAAATCATGGGACACCAACAATAGGCCATCTATCTTAACTCGTTTTCATTTATAAGCTAGGAGTCTGAAAGTCCATCTTGTTCCCTTGTTGCTAGACCCAATCTAGGGCTAGAGGGATTGCCTTTGTCCGCATAGGGGATTTACCTGCACAACAGTGATAATGAGGACATCTTCTTTTGGATCTTCATGCACTATCTCCTCAAGGATAGGATATGTCACTATGTGAGATATCTCTGGTTTCTTTCTACCATACCTCTTCTTCAATTTTTGAATAAAATTTGCATAAGCATACACTTTCATGTGTGACAAGTAACTAAACCACCGCTCTCTTGCTTCACCCTGTAGCTACAGCGCTGCAAACTCCACAACCTCTCTTTCTGATATAGGATATTTCAAAAATAATGTAGCCAAATATTCCCTCCAAGCCCTCAATGTTCTTGTGGAAGATCCATCAAATGTAGGCAAGAAGAATCTATGCCTTTTTCTTCTATTACTGCTTCTGGATCTCCTCTCTTCTTTGATTTGCAAAAACTATTGGAGAGAGATATTCTCCTTCAATTCTCTTGGCTGTGACTTGTACTCAAATGGATATTTACTTAGTGTCTCATGCCCCAAGTCTTCTACATATTCAGACCAGTCCTCTTTCTCATAAAAAAAAAGTGGATCTAGTGGAATAATGTGAATATATTTGCTTCTCTGGTCTTCTTTGCTACTGATAAGAAGTACTGGGACCTTCTTCATTATGAAACCTTCTTGAGGTTTCTCTTTTCCTTTCTCTTCTTGTTTCATTGATATATTTGGAGATATCCTTCATAGCTCTAAAGAAAGATGAGGAAAAATTTAATCCCTCCATTATAGTATATCTATACTATCTTCTTTTCATATGTTGTCAATAATGTCCACAAGCTGAGCCAAAGATCATGCTCTGATACCACTGTAATATCCCAAAATGAAATAATGCATTGATACACAAACAAAATATTTGAAAGATAGGATATGTACACACAAGGTTATGATCAACACATATATAGACATAATAGGTGAGCCTATTATTATTATTGGAGATGGATTTAAGATACAACAATGCATAAAATAGATGCACTCAAGAAAAATACATAGGCTAGAATGACTCTGAAAACATGCCAAAGCAGGCACTGTGTAACTGGAGAGCTGCTGGAAGCAATACTATGTTGTCCCTTCAACAGATGATGTACATATAATTGCTGGCTAAAAATTGAAATGCAGATCTATGGAAATCTGGATCTTTGATGATGCCAAGATTCTAGATCTGGGCACTATAATGGAAACCCAAGATAACCCATAAAGGAACTTCCAAATCTATGAGATTGGAAATTTACCCTCTTGGGGTTTGATCCATTGACTACAGGGTTATGCAGATATGAAGCTAGATTTGACAAATAGATGGCTATAATATGTCATAAGATCAGATCTAAGCTTGAAGGGATGATCCCTTCACTAGATCCTCAAGCTAGAAGCTCAAGATCTAGCTCCTCAATCCTCCCTTGATGATTGCAGTTGCTGGTACACAACTGCTGCCAAAAACTGTGCTGTCAAGGATGGAGGCTCTCTAGCCTACTGCTGAATAGTGCAATGTAGCTCAAAAAATATGGAAAAAGTGAATATAAAGAGAAGGAATGGTCCTCCACAGGATTTCCAACTGAAATGTTGAAAACTTTCCTCCTCCAAAAGATCTACAGGAATGGACTGCACAATCCTAGATGGGACTGCTGCTGCATGGAGGTATGATATGTTTGGCCTGATGCCTGATACAGATCTGAAGTGCTGGAAGGATGATCTTGAAGCAAAAAATGAAAGGATGAACGCTTCACTAGTTCCTCAGCTAAAATACTGAAGGACAACCTCCTCCTCTCAAACCCTGATGCATAAATGTGTTATTTCTGAAGATGTATGGGTTGCAGAAAGTAGGAACAATGTGGCACCAATGCTTGATGATGAATGGCAACTTAGAATAACCTTCCCAGAGTAGGCACTCAAATTCCCCCATGGGTAAGGGTGGGATTCCTTCTCGGAAACACTCTGTGCTAAACATCACTGTAGACTTAGCTAAACAACATAACCGTGCATATAAATGTCAAATGACAAATCTAGATCTAAAAATATCAAAATAAATAATACAAAGCATGCCTTCTATTGTGCCTTCATCTTCCTTATATATATTGTGAGCCTTCCCATGCCTTGGCCCACCTCATAAGTGCATTTTACATGTGGACATAGGTCTCCATGTTGACTACATTGTCTCTCCATGATCTCCATCATGTACGCTTGTAATGATCACTCTCTCCATCATGTTTGAATTAATGCACCAATTCCTCCATCATCTCATCATGAATACTCTATGATCTTACATTTGATTCCCTCCATGATCTTAGTTGACTACTTCAACCTCCATGATCTTTCTCATAAATGAGACATGATCTCCACTCCTATATCATAAATAAGTTGCTCCACTAATCCATTATGTATATCTATGTCTAATTTGTCTAAATTCACACATAAAAAGTGGATCTTCTTCATCTTTGAGGATTATGGGTCCCTCCACCCTTTTATTTACTTACTTAATTAAGTTTATTAAGAACTCTAATATTCCAATAAACAGGTGAAAATTTTGGAATATTACAAAGACGCTGAAAGGGTTTTACATGATTGCCATTCTGGAGTGTGTGGTGGTCATATGTCTGGGTTTTACACAGCCCAAAATATATTGCACGCTGGTCATTTTTGGTCGTATTTATTCAAAGATTGAATTATCATGGTTCGAAAATGCCACAATTGCCAAATTTTTGATCAAAAGATGTGTGCACCTCTAGATACTCTTCACCCAATCATTATTGTTGGTCCTTTCGCTAAATGGGGCTTCTATTTCATTACATGTAACCCTCACTCGGCTGGGGGGCATGGGTATATTATTATCTTCGTAAATTACTTTACCAAATGGCCCGAGGCGATGCCTACATTTGCAGCTAATGGAAAAAATGTAGCTATTTTCATATTCAATCATGTGATTGCTCGATTTGGTGTCCCTCAAGATGTCGTTACGGACCATGGGAGCCACTTTCAAAATATTATGATGACCGAACTTTCTGATCAACTTGGCCTACGCCATGATAATTATACACCATATTACCCACATGCTAATGGTCAAGTTGAGGCCATCAACAAGGTTTTAACCACCATGATTAAATGAATTGTTGGAACTCATAAATATCATTGGCACACCATGATTTTTTTGACATTATGGGCATATTGTACCTCTACAAAAACTGTTACAGGGTTCACTCCTTTTCAACTTGTTTACGGTTTAGAAGTTGTGTTACCCATTGAATGTGAAATATTGTCACTCAAATTATCCATTGAGTTGTTACCAGCTACCTCTGAAGAGGAGAAACACTTTCTATACCTAACACAGTTAGATGAGACTCGTCGCACTGCTGCATTAGCTGCTGAAGCTCAGAAAAAACATGTTAAATCTCAGTATGATCAAATTGTTAACCCTCACATTTATTCAAAAGGTGACCTAGTTTTATTATATGATAAAGATAACGATAGGTTAGGCACTGGTAAATTCGAACTGATGTGGCATGGTCCTTGTATTGTTAAGCATGCGCTTGCAAAAGGAGCCTATGAATTAGTTGATTATGACGGGGTCTCTTTAGATAAACCCATAAATGGTCCTTATCTTAAGAGATATTATGCATGACTTTTCAAGTGAAGATCTTCCTTGTACATTAGTTAAATTTTAGAACAGTGTGCCTTAGGATTAGTTATTTTTATTTTAAAACTGTTACTACTTTCGCTACTTATCTTGATTACTCTTGATATTGTAGATGTCGACATCCCTTAAAAATTACATCAATTTTTCTAATGGCGCCTGTGGTAGTACACGGAACATCTCTTTTGTGGCTTCATTTATCTATTCACCCACCGATGCATTAGTCTTTATGCATGGGATATACCTTGGTCAAACAACGAACAATATTGCAGAATATAGCGCAGTCATTGAGTTATTATCTGATGCCATCACATTTGGTATTTGGCGTTTGATCATTAGGTTATATTCAAAACTCATTGTATTATATTTAAATAGAATATATGCTATCATAAATATAGCTTTGTTAAGATTATTTTTTAAGGTTTGTCTCTTGGAAATACAATTTGACTATATCGAATATCAACACATTTCAAGAAATTTAAACACATTGGTTGATGCATTAGCTAATCAAGTTTTAAATAGACATATGCAACATTAAAAAGTAAAAAAAAAACAACATTCAATCCATGTTGAACAAAGTATTCAAATAATGAAGGTGGTAATATCATTAGGTTAAATAAGTTTGTGTCAATAAATATTACATCGTCTGTGATCATAGGTTCAAACACCTTATGATCTAAAGGATACTGATACAAAAAACAAAATGTCAATCTATAGTGACCATCAGCTATCCATGATGATGATCATGATAGAAAACTACATCATGTGCCACCCTGCCTAGAAATATCTTGAGTGGACGTGGAACACCAGTCAGATGTCTCTGGAGCTTGAGAGGTATATCATCCATTCTTGTCTCAAGAATATCAATATTCAACCTCTCAAGGTTGTGCTCCATCTTTGCTAGGATATATCTTGCATCATCCTTTGGGGCTTCTATGGGTTGTTCCTCTTGCCTATCAAAGCGACGAAGCGATGTTGGTCGTGTTGGACCGGCATATACATTTAAAATTTTGTCAGTATTAGATGATAAAAAATCAAATAAAAATTAGATAAAAACTTCAAAATGATTCACTAACCTGTCTCATCCCACTTAGCTCCTGGTGGAAGAGATGTTTCAATATCACCTCTATAATACATCCCTGCATAAGGAAAATATTCAATCGTGAAGATCTGATTCCTGAGCTGTGAGAAATACTATGGAGTAAACCGAACCACTGCACCACCTTCGCCACCATGGCGAGCCATCGATGTTACCCAGTGCACCGTAAGAGGTTCCTGAGGACTTCTCAGATCCATTGGAGACTGTTGAGGTGCAAGGAGTGGGATCCTCTCTAAAGAAAATGATATAAGAATGGTGCTATATACGAAGTTTTTCAACTTCCCATTCTTGGCTCTCGTGAGTTGGCCCTTCATGTTGGCCAACACTGCTTCACTCGAGTTGAATATTGTTCCTCCAAAACACTCAACTGTGGTTTTCTTTGGTAGCCACATGGGGAGTTGAAATCCTAGATAACCTGGTAATCGTGAATTCTATGATTTTGAGTTCCAGTTGCACAATAGTTTTGATATCTATGCGACTGTCCTTTAGCTCTGAATCTCAGCTACAATATTGAGCCTTGTAAGTAGTAGTGGGAAGACCTCTTGGTCTAGTCCCAAGTAAGGAAATGTTTCTCCCTCTATGAGGCAATCCAGTGAGGAAGTATATGTCCTTTAGCTTGATCACAAGCTGATGGTATCCAATTATGAAACATTTATCTTGTACATTCCATGCATTTACGAGCCAGGTCATCAACTCAACCTGTGCTTTCATGCCTTGAATTTCCCAAAACTTGTATAAGCCATAATTTTCCACGATTTCATGCTCTCATTCCCACCATTCCAACATGATTAAAGACCTACAAATCAACAAATTAAACATTAGAAATTAGTTGGGGGAAGTTTGAGCCATTTTTTATGGAAAGAATTATGTTTTTCAAAAAACTCACGGCGCCTGCACAGGTGCTGTGTTTAAACAATGCATTTTTGTGCATGTGCTATGCACAAAACCCACGGAGGCCCGATGATTTTTATTTTTAAAAATCATCGAGGTGCGTGGTTTTTTCCCAGAGAACCTGTGCACCCCCAAGGGCAGATTTTAAAACATAATTTCCCTCTAAAAAATTCCATGAAAGCTTAAAATAAGAAATGAAATGGATGAAAACAAAGACAATGATGATGTGGATTACCTGTTCGAACGATTCTCGAAATATTCAGTTGGTTCTTTTGATATCAACTCCGTAGGTTTTTGGGAAAAAGCACTCTCTGCTCTGTTATGAAAATAAAAAGGTGAAAATGACTTGTTTAAACTTCTTTTTGTAGTTTTAAATGAATAAAATAATATTATTTTATTTATTTTTACTTTTGAAAAGTCAAATCAATATATTTTTCCTTTTTAAGAGCAATTAATTGTAACTGTTTGAGTTTTTGTGCAGGATACATGGTTTTGGTGAATATAATTATTTTGACATTAGAATACACTTTTATCACTTTTTTTAGGCTCCATAAAAATAAGAAAAAGTGAAACCCTGTAGTCCTCTTTTAAGCCCTTTTCAGACTCTCGAAACATTAAAAGGTCATCGAGTACTTAAATTTTCGAACTCGTTAAACAATCATCCATTTAGTATAAGTTTACACCTTTTTCGGACTGAATTGGACTAATTACGAAAAAGGTATACGTTGACTAATCATGGTCAATAGAGTTCTCTCCTGCATTATTTTATCCTTTTTCGGGCTTGAAAGACTAAATTTATGAAAAAGAACAATCATGGAGTTTACTTATGTTTTTCTTATGACTCCCTAAAACTTAAAAACACCTAGTTATTCCTATACTGGACTCGTTAAAATTAAACAGTACAAGACCTGTTGATTACAACAGGACCAAACAAATCCTTCTTAGGGTTTTATTTTAATACTAAGATGGATCATCCGAAGGATGAGTTTACACAACAAGCAAATGTTATCCTCCTCAAGCTTGACAAAAATAAAGAGGTACTTGCTAGTAATGGTGGGGTGAAAAGAGAGAAATAATCCATCTGTCATCCTTGTTTTAGAAAGCATCATGTCGCTCTTGAACATGACACTTTGTGACACTTGTACCTGGGTTGTGAATTCCTTTGTCAACAGTTAATAGAACCACATTGAAAGTCTTCAGCCAGTTTCTGCGTATTATATTTAGCTCAAATGCTGCCAAGCCATTTACAGTGTCATTATGTGTTCAAGAGAAAGTTCAATTTACCATTCATTGCAAAAAAAGTCTCCATTCGCGTTGACCATCCCTGAGTCATTCCTTGCAAAACATTTCTTCAAAACTTGATCTAAAGGTTTCAAGTCGTAGGATTTTCTGTGATGAATCACTTTCTATTGACATCAGCTGATTATTTAGAAAGTTGATCTAGAATCCTATTAGTACCTTGGAATCTACATGCCATAATGGCAGGTTTCTTGCTTTCGACGATAGGTTTTCATCGTTGACCTTTTATCGAATGATTCTGTGAGTATTTGATTGCAAATAATTCATTCACACTTCATAGATTATATTGAATTCCTTTGAGGGCCACTGTCATTATTGGTGGTTTCTCTCACACTTGTTAACGGTTCTCATCAATGTTGAGATTCAACAAGATGATGAGCCTAGTGAAAATTAAGCACCTTCACTAGGTGGGGCCCGCAGGCTATTTTTAGGTGTATATCTATTTTTATAATGGCGATCATATTCTAAAACTAGCAGGATGCTGATTCTAGATGGTTGAGAAAATTCTATCTTTATATGAGTTTCTATTTTTAGAACATGGGCGAAGTCTATTTATAGATCGCTAATCTAAAAATAGAATGCATGTCGATTATTATTAGCCCTTAATAATAATCATACAATAAATAGTAACTTATTCTCTTGGAGCACTTGATTTCAGTGAACAGATGTGGCACATCAGTGGGCTGAAGGAATTACATAATTCCTAGGGTGGTTGGTGACTCATGCATGGAGAAATTTGTTATAACTGATTGTGGCAAGTTGTAACAGAGTTGGAAGAGTAGTTATGGGAGTTTTTATTTAGTTTAACTTAGTTAAGTGAGTTAAACTCAATTGTTATAGTTGTAACTAAATATACACTAGTGAAAGATAAGTGAATTAATTATTTAATTAATTCACAAGTAGTGTCTTACTTGAAATTTTATAAATACATCAGTTAACTAATTGCATGTCAGATCCAGTGGAGACCCAGTGGAGAGATAGGTGAAAGGATGTGTTTGACTATCAGTTGTGACTATAGTGATGCATTCAATGCATCTACATAGACATTGGAGATGAAAATGATGATTGCATAGTCAAAGCAAGGCAAGATCGAATTCATTCAGGGTTCTTCTCTAGCAGGGATTACACAGTGGAGGCAGGCTGTCAGGAGGCAAGAAATTGGTGCATAGATATGCAAATTTCTGCATGACAATGTGTGACAATTGTATATTGTACTGAGAGCTCTATGATCTGATATTTGTATGAGATTGTTACATGTTCCATTGATATGCATAATATATGATAGTTGGGGGTTTTAGCTCTAAGATTCCCCGGTAAAACATCTTGTTATGTGCGATTGATTTTTTCTTCATATGTTTGCAATTGGAAATTTAATTTCCACAAAAAATTAAGTGGAAGGATAATTATGTATTTAACGTAAGATTAAATTGTTAGATCAGGAGAATCCAGATATACATTATTGTGTTTATAAATTTCTACATGGTATCGGAGCATTGTTAATCAATGGAGATTGCAATATTGAAGCGGTGTTGAGTTTTGTGCTGGTGGACAATTCAAATTCGCTACAATAATTTCTTGGTGCGACAGTTGAGTAAAAATTGAAATGGATTTCAATGGGTTTCGGTTGGAGTATGCACTCGAGGGTAGCTCTAACTAAATATCCTAGAAAGTGTTGGAAATGTTGTCATTGATGGCAAAGGAGATGAAAAAGGAGGAGCACCTGAAACATCAGCCAAGGAGCAGAGGAAGAAAAAATAGAGGTAGCAGAGACAGCAAAAAGAGAAGTAGGGAGCAGCATCATTCAAAGAAGTAACAGAGGCAGCAGAGAGAGCATAAGACAAGTAGCAGAGGCAACAAAGAGAGCAGCAGAGATAGCAAAGAAGAAGAGAGGTAGCAAGGCAGCATAAAAGGAATAGCAGAAGAGGGCCGTTTAATAGCAGATCTGGAGAGACAGAGCAATGAAGATTGGAAGGGCCTGAAGGAGTTTAATACAGAGGTTTATTTATGTATTAGGGGTTTAATACAGTTGCAGATGAATGCTGGAAAAGATAGAATTAAGAGTGGACCTGGAATAAACTCTGCATGAAGAATTCTATGTAGATATGCCTTGAAGTTCTGGGAAATCATGCCTTCAACCCAGTTTGGAATATTGAAAGCGTGACCAATTAAGAGATGGTCGATGAGAGACGAAGTCTATTGTTTAACCCTATGCGTGACTAAAATAATTCGAACCCTGTGTGATTTGTGTAACTGGCTTAGTGAGCAACTTAGGCGTAGTGTGAATATGAAATCGAAAACAAAATTGATGGAATGGAGCATTAATGGTGCGGTGGAGTTAAACAAAAGAAAGAATGGAACCGTGAGCATGAACCGGAACCGTGAGAGATAAATAGTAAAACTGGAAGGCAAGGACCGACAATTTTCGCGCAAGTTAAAGGGTGGTAAGTGGAATTGAGGAATTTAACGCGATATCACAAACTCAACGACCCGTGTCCATAGGTGGTTTTTAAAAACCACTTACATCGTGTGAAATTGGAGAGTTAACCCTTGCATATTTAAATTGTGCAATATGTGTTTATTGTCATCAGATCATCCAAAGCTACACGATAAGCTTTCAGCCGTCAGATGTGTGTGGTGAGTTAATTAGTGGGCCTGAATCAACAACTATATGGTTAATTGAAACATAACTCAAATGTTAAGTCGTATGTTGTGAGACCACAGGCAAATGCGTGTGTGGATTCTTGTTGGATACATAATTGATACTTTTTGAAATACCTAAGGTTTAATACCAAAGTCAAGGAGTAATATATATAGAATTTTGATGCATCGGGGTCTAAGCTAAAATCGAGGGTTAATTCAGGAATTGATATATATATATATATATATATATATGATAATGAAGTCATCGATATACTTAACTGACGAGGGTGAACAGTAGAGTGTGGGACCCGTGATCCATAATACGATATATGTGCTGCATTAATATATCTAAACTTTGGGTGAAGGCTGTAAGAGTGGATGTATGTAATTAAAAAGCCAGAACCATTTGTAGCATTAAGACTAAGGGTCGGATAAAGAACATGGCTAAGTCCATGCTGGGAGTGGAAACATTAATCGAACTACGGAGCCCGAGAGGTTATATAAATATATATTTATATTAGTGATGGGTTTAAGTCTGAGCAAAAGACTTAATATTATGTTGACAGATAAATTTATACATATAGTGTGGGACCCCCCCCCCCCCCCCCACATAAAATTTCGAGAATCATTACCCCAGCTGGAGGATACATTAAAGACCAAAGCGGCAAAGTATACATATATACCTATATGCAGCGCTTTATATATGGGTAGCGCTTTTTAAAAAAAGGGTCAAAGTATATATATATATATATATATATATATATATGTGTGTGTGTGTGTGTGTGTGTGTGAAGTACTCTATAGTTCGGGCCTAATACAAACAAAGTCTTATACTGTGGGACCCTCACCAAATCGCATCGGAGAAACTTGGCAGCGGAACATGTAAACAAAAGGTTGCGATTGCAATTGAGTTCCAGACCTGATGGGCATATAAACTGTGATTAATATATGTTTGAGTTCCGGCCTAATCGCATTGGAGCAATTCATCGCAATGGCGCAGAGAAATGTACAGTAATTGATCGCATCGGAGGTGAAAGAGTATCGAAAAACTGAAAGTTATGATTGCGAATTAGCGATTGGATGAGAGCTGTTAGATTCACTAAGGGATGGACGGCGGAGATGATTCGACTGGCTATATGGTGGGCTTTTGCTAATTGCATCGGCAGAAATCAAAAGACCAAATCGCAGGAGCATTGCGAATGTTGCGATTGCGATTAAAATAAGCGAGCGGAGTATAGTTGACATGTGGGGTCCATCCAAAGTTAAGAGCAATAACAGATTTGCTCCAAGTTAATTACTCCAAAGCTAAAGAGGAAAAGAAAGCACCATGGCACATGTATATATATGCAAAGCAATAAGCACATATTTCCAATATGAGGATAGTAATGCATTACATCGGAGAATAGAGCAAGTTCAGCAAGTGGGCCCGTAAGGGCTTTCTAAGTATTAAAACGTTTTATTATCTGTATAACGCCGAGAATTGAATTGCGCAGTTATATATATACAACAGACACACAATCACAGTGAACAGGAATATGCACGGGAACGAATTTTACAGGTGTAGAAACACAGAAAACTGGAAAATATGTAGAAGATAGTGAGCAGAAGAAGGCAGGACAGTTACCTGACAGCAGCAGAAAAGACAAAGCCAGAAAAGCCAAAAGCCAGAAAATGGGCTGAGTAAAATTGTTTTTATGTAACTGAAAATGTGAATGTTGTAATTGATTTTTATTGTTTGAGATGCATTGGCAAGTCTCCGGAAGAAAACAAAATCCCACTGTAATATTAAAATTAGTACCTACAGTTATATTTTTCTGAGTGAGCTGAAAAGAAATGAGAAGGCAGAAGACCAAGGGCTATGACTATCCATTTCGAATTCCTAGAGGAAAACAAACAGTCATCAGGAAATCTCTATAAGTAATATGACCTTGATATGCATAGAGATGTTAGAGAGAGTGAGAAGAGAGAATTCAGAGTTTGGAAAATTGAGGGAGAGAAGATAAAGAAGGAGGAGCAGAACGAGATGCAGTGAAAAGTTAGAGAATGCAGAAATGAAGAAGTGAGGTAGAGAAGAAAGAGGAGCTGATAGTGAATCTGAGAAGATGTAGAAATGATATAAGGCAGATATGAATACTGATACACAACAGTGAAGATAGTACAGAACAGAGCTGATATCTGAGGTAAATTAGCAAACATTTCTTTTGATAAATTGAGGAAGTTGGAGCTTCCCTATCAAGTTTAAGCTTGATAGCTGTCAGTTTTAGCTGACTGAGGTTGGAGCCTCCTGTAGGTTGGTGCCTGCAGAAAATTTAAGGGAGTTGGAGCTTCCTTGCAAGTTGTAGCTTGCAGAATTGAGGTCGGAGCCTCCTATAGGTTGGTGCCTTCAGAAAATAGATGGGATTTGGTGCTTCCACATCAAGTTGTAGCTTGATAAAATGTTAGTTGTAGCTGACTGAGGTTGGAGCCTCCTGTAGGTTGGTGCCTGTAGAAAATTGATGGGAGTTAGAGCTTCCTTGCAAGTTGTAGCTTGCAGAATTGAGGTAGGAGCCTCCTGTAGGTTGGTGCCTACAGAAAATCAGTGGTGAGAGGGATTTGGAGCTTTCCTTTGCATCACAACAATAATAAGATGTGGTTTTCTCCCTTTATGGGTTTCCAATTATATCTGGTGTCTCTGTGCATGATGTTTATGTGTTGATATGGTTTATCTAATCTGCTTAATACTTGTTGTTGTCATATTAAGTCTGCTGTTACATTATATTAATGCTTGCTGCTCACATTCTAATATTACTCACATATTAAGTTGAACATGAAATGAAGGTGTAAATAAGTTTTCATGAAAAAAAAAATATTAAAAGTCCATGTATGTGTTAAACTGATTCACCCCCCCCCCCTCCCCCCTCTCAGTTTAACTAAGGGTTCAATAGAAGGATAGGATGGAGGCGGTGCTTGAAGACAATGGTCTGAAGGAGTTCATCAATAGAAATGTTCCTAAGCCCACTTCGACGAATGCTACATTACTTGACGCCTAGCAAAAGAAAGTAGTGAAGACAAGAAGAATTCTATTAGAAGGTGTGAAAGACCATATTATGTCAAGCCTTCATGGGAAAGCCACTCCATTTGCGATGTGGAAGGCTTTGACAGATCTTTTCCAATGCTGCAGTGACGATAGGAAGTTGGCACTGAAAGATAAACTCAGAAAAATCAAAATGGAGAAGGGTGACAGTATTAGAAAGTATCTCACAAAGTTTGTCCAAAGTAGGGATATAGTTGCTGATGATGACTTGGTGAGCTTGGATCTCCTTGGACTTCCGAACATTTGGCACAGTTATCAAGACTTTGTCAATGGGCGGGAGAAACTGCCAGATTGGGAGCGACTTTGGTTAGATCTAGTGCAGGAGGAGATAAGGTGGAGTACCAGGGATGGCTCTCCATCAAAACATGATGATGAAGAGGATTTTTCTTTGGCTGTCAAAGTAAGGAAAGGGAAGGGGAATAAATCCCATCCAAAATCCGAGGCTAAAGTAAAGAAGTTGGATTTGTCCAAGGTGAAGTTTTTTCACTGTCATGAACATGGGCATCTTGCCACTAACGGCCCACAGAAAAATGATAACAAGAAGGCTACTGGAGTTGCAGCTGGTGAGGCCCTTGCCTTGCAATTTGAACTTGATTTCTCTTTGATCTCATGCTTGGTTTCAAACGCAATGGGATCGGTGTGGTATCTTGATAGTGGTGCTTCTTTCCACATGACAGGAGATAAGGAGTTTTTCAGTGACTTGGAGGAGAAGGATATCCAAATGCATATAGAGATGGGCGACGATGGATGATACAATGCGACTGGCATTGGTACCATTACCTTTGAGAGAGATTCAGGTAAACCATTTCTATTGAAAGATTTTATGCTTGGTCTCAGCCGTGATGTTGGAGGATAGAGGTTATGACGTTTTTTTTAGCAATGGAAATGATTTCCTGCGATATAAAACAACAGGTCAAACCAAGAGGATAGGGATTTGAGTCAAGAGTCTCTACAAGCTGGAGGTAGATGGTTGCCCTACAATGGTGGGCAAAGAAGAAGAAATGGGGAGCCAGGATGAGGGTGAATTATGGCACAGGAGATTGGGCCATCTTCACTATGGCGCCCTGAAGATTTTGCAGTAGATTTCTACTTGACTTCCAAGGGTACACTTGTGTAGATAGATCAGTGAAAGGGATGTACTATGGGTAAGTTTGTGAAGACCACCTTTCATGAAAAGGAGAACTGTGCCTTGGTGATCCTGGAGAGAATTCACACAGACGTGTGTGGACCATTCTCGGTTTCTTCAGTAGCAAAACATAGGTATTATGTTATTTTTTTTTATGTCTATTCTCATAGATGTTGGATCTTCTTCATGCAGAAGAAATATCAAACATTCTCAAATTTTTGTGAGTTTAAAGCATGTTGTGAAACTAGCTCCAAAAATAGAAGAAAATAGATATCAATGCCTTAGAAATAAGCCACTTCGAGGGGGAAACCTCCAATACATTACATGAATGAACAATTCTTGGATGATACAAATGACCAAAACCTCCTTCTATATATAGGAGTCCATGGGGCCACAATATAATCCTAGTGGGGCCACAATGTAATCCTAGCTGACCTAACAATAATAACGTAAGGTCAAAATAATAAAAATATGGGGGTTACAGAGGTACAACAATAACAATAAGGGGGGCTACACTAACATAATAAGGGACTACACTATTAATATAGGGACTTAACATGCCCCTCTCCTTCAAACAAGTGTTGTCCTCAACGCTTGATTATTTATTAATGCTTCTGTATTAAATTCTCATCCTCCCATGTGGAATCTTCTATAGGAAGGTTCTTCCACTTGCTGAGATACTCTGAAATTGATCGTACTTGTCGAGTTCTTGTTTCTATGAATACTTCAGAACTTCTTTCGATGTGATGTTGATCTTCCTGTTGTTTCATTAGATTCTGCACCAAAGTTAGGTTATCCTTTGAGATTTGGAGAACTTGTTTTTGATGCTCGATGTGATATTCCACTAATTTATCATCCATATTAGCTATTATTTGATCCTTCAAACCATCCAACTTAGCCTCCCTTTCTGTTTTTAAATCATCTATGTCATCTTTGGTTGCTCTTTGTAAGATCGAAATTTGTTGCACTTGGTACCGTAATTTTGATATCTCATACTGCAATTCTTCCTCTTCATGTGTCATAGTATAGCTTTTTGAGGTCTTAATGGGTATGGAATTATTTTTTTGAAGAATTATAGAACCCTAAACTGATAAAAATTCTAAAATATGCCCTTGGAATCACTTCAAACTGCTTTTTCAAACAAACGTTATGCAATTTTAAAAACCAAATCCACACCTTTTTCTTGCTTTTGAGGAGCTCGATATTGAAACTGAATTATCTATGTGATTTCAGATCTTCAATATCTAAAATTTTGCCCTGTAGTAGTCTCTAAATATTCTTTCAAATGCCACAGGTCTGAATTGATTTGGATTCTTCAAGACAAAGTTATGTCCAATCTCCCACAATGACATAATTATGGATTGGTTCAGTAGAGCAAACTTGTATGACTTTCCACGTGTCATTGTTTCCTCCTTCGGCTCTGAAATTTATAGAAAGGAAACTACAGTCCGTGTAATTGCGGCCACTTTTTACAGAATCTCAACCTGACGCTGAGAGAGAGAGAGTTATGATGTTTTTCCCATGATCACCTCTTTGACATGAAATTTAGGAGCCTGAAAAAGACCTAACTTCCATAGATCATATCTCTGTAAATATTGAGAACCCAGCTCTAAAATTTTGTGATGATGTTCCTCAGGATTTCAGCTTTTCTATATAAAAATTTCAGCTTTTTAACCTTCATAGAAAAAACATTATACCAAAAATTCCGCGATGACCTGTTTAGGTTAAATTCAGGAGCCTGCAAAAATACCTAACTTCCACAGATCATATCTCCGCAAATATTGCAAACCAAGATCTTCAATTTTGCGACGATGTTACTTAGGATTTTGGCTTCATTCCCTAAGAATTTCAGCTTCTAAACCTTTGTAGCAAACACTTTATAGCGAAAATACCACGATGACCTGTTTGGAGTAGCGAAACCCTAGAATCCAAAGCTCTGATACCAAATGTTGTGAAACCAGCTCCAAAAATAGAATAAAATAGATATCAACGCCTTAGAAATAAGCCACTTCGAGGGGGAAACATCCAATACATTACATGAATGAACAATCCTTGGATGATACAAATGACCAAAACCTCCTTTTATATATATGAGTCCATGGGGCCACAATATAATCCTAGTGGGGCCACAATGTAATCCTAGCCAACCTAACAATAATAATGTAAGGGCACAATAATAAAAATATGGGAGTTACAGGGGTACAACAATAACAATAAGGGGGGATACACTAACATAATAAGGGACTACACTATTAATATAGGGACTTAACAAAACATTGGTGGAGAAAGAGTCGGAGAAGCAAGTGAAGGCTTTGTAGAGTGATAATGGTGGTGAATATATCTTGAACGAATTCAAAGACTTCTGTAGCAAAGAAGGAATTCGAAGAGAACTCATAGCGCTTCATAACCCACACCAGAATGGGGCCACGGAGAGGAAGAACAAAATGATCGTGGGTGTTGCACGAGCTATGCTTGAGAGGGAGCGACACTTGCATACAGAGGAGGAACTTCTGGTTCCCAAAGATGAGCCTCTAGATGTGGATCAACCACGGGAGGAGATCATGGAGTGGAGGCTAAAGCTTGATGTGGTAGAGAATGTAGGAGTCCTTACTTCACAGCGGAGACAAAGACAGTCTCCTAACTGATATACTGGATACATGGCTCTCATGAGCAAGTGTATCGTGACATAGCCATCTTCCTTTGAGGAAGCAGCGCAGGAGCCCACATGGGTAGATACAATGGTGGAGGAGTACGAATCCATTGTCAGAAACAGTGCTTGGGAAATTGTTCCAAGGCCGGTTGATAAATTAGTGGTAGGTTCAAGATGGATCTACAAGGTAAATCAAGTTGCTGATGGGAGTGTCGAGAAGTATAAAGAAAGATTTTTTTCCCGAAGCTTCTGATAGATCGAGGGGATTGATTATGAAGAAACCTTTGCACCTGTTGCATGATATTCTTCCATAAGGACCATCCTTGCTCTCTCAGCACAGATGGGTTGGCACATTCATCAGATGGACGTGAAGACTACATTCCTTAATGGGATCATTGAGGAAGAAGTGTACATTGAGCAGCCTAAAGGATTTGAGATCTTCAATAGCAAGTTGCATGTGTGAAGACTCAAAAGAGTGTTCTATGGGCTGAAGCAAGCACCCCGTGCTTGGTACACTCGGATTGACAACTATTTCACTGGACTTGGCTTCACCAAGAGTGAGGCGGATGCAAAACTATATCAGATTGTGGTGGAGTGTAAGATTTTAATCATTTTTCTTTATGTTGATGATTTAATACTCATTGGTGATGAGCAGCTGATACAGTCATGCAAGGAGGACCTTGCAAAGGAGTTCGAGATGAAGTATATGGGCCTCCATTATTTCCTTGGATTGAAAATATGGAAGCGAGAAGGTGAACTGTTTGTGTCTCAAGGCAAGTATGCATGGGAGATACTTGGTAAGTTTCATATGGAGGACTGCAAACCCATGGATACTCCTATTCCAGGAAACTGGAGGAAAGAGGATGCCACATCGGCAAAGGTAGTGAATTCTACTGTCTATCAACAGTTGGTGGGTTCGCTCATGTATTTAGTTAATACAAGACCGGGCATATGCTATGCGGTGAACCAGCTTAGTCAAGTGATGGTTAAGCCTACAAAGCTCTTTTGGAAGGAAAGCAATCATGTCTTGATATATCTCAGGGGCACATATGAGTATGGCTTATGGTACAAACAGATGGATGATGTGAAGTTGCATGGCTTCATGAATGCACATTAGGCAGGTAGCTCAATGGACAGAAAGAGAACATTAGGAGGGGTTTTCAGTATCGGATCTACAGTTATTTCTTGGTACAATAGGAAATAGAGATCTGTGGCACTCAGTTCAGTGGAAGCGGAATACATGGCAGCAAGTCAAGCTACATGTGAGGCTATCTAGATGAGGAAGATCCTGGTCGGTTTATTCAGTTCTCATTTAGATCCTACAGTGATTCATTGTGATAATCAGAGTTGCATTAAACTCCTGATTAATCCTGTGTTTCATGATAGATCTGAGCATATAGATATCTGGTATCATCATATCAGAGATTGTGTGCAGTGGAAGATCATGTTGCTTCAGTACATTCCTACGGAAGATCAAGATTCAGATATTCTGATGAAGGTGCTCACCAGGAGAAAATTCAAATACCATAGAGACAGGATCGGGGCGAAGGATAATCCCTATCTTGTTGAGAGGGAGTGTTGAGATTCAACAAGATGATGAACCTAGTGAAAATTAAGCATCTTCCTTAGGTGGGGCCCGTAGGCTATTTTTAGGTGTATGTCGATTTTGAGAATGGTGAGCATATTCTTAAATTAGCAGGATGTTGATTCAAGATGGTTGAGAAAATTCTATCTTTAGATGAGTTTCTATTTTTAGAACATGGGCGAAGTCTATTTATAGATTGATAATCTAAAAATAGAATGAACGTCAATTATTATTAGCCCTTAATAATAATTAGACAACAAATAGCAACTTATTTTCTTGGAGCACTTGATTTCAGTCAGATGTGGCACATCAGTGGGATGAAGGAATTACGCAATTCTTAGGATGGTTGGTGACTCATGCATGGAGAAATTCATTATAACTGATTGTGGCAAGTTGTAACAGAGTTGGAAGAGTAGTTATGGGAGTTTTTATTTAGTTTAACTCAGTTAAGTGAGTTAAAATAAGTTGTGCTAGTTGTAACTAAAGATACACAAGTGAAATATGAGTGAATTAATTATTTAATTAATTCACAAGTATTGTCTTACTTGCAACTGAAGAAATACAGTAGTTAACTACTTGCATGTCAGATCCAGCGGAGACCCAGTGGAGTGATAGGTGAAAGGGTGTGTTTGACTATCAGTTGTGACTATAGTGATGCATTCAATGCATATACACAGACATTGTAGATGCAAATGAGTATTGCGTAGTCAAATCAAGGCAAGATCAAATTCATTTAGGGTTCTTCTTCAGTAGGCAGGCTGTTAGGAGTCAAGAAATTGGTGCATAGATATGCAAATTTTTGCATGAGAGTGTGTGATGATTGTATATTGTACTGAGAGATCTATGAGCTCATATTTGTATGATATTGTTACATTTTCCTTTGATATACATAATATATGATAGCTAGGTTTTTTAGCTTTAAGCTTTCCTGGTAAAACATCTTGTTATGTGCGATTGATTTTTTCTTCATATGTTTGCAATTGGAAATTTAATTTTCACAAAGAATTAAGTGGAAGGGTTCTCTATTTAACATGAGATTAAATTGTTAGATCAGGAGAATCCGGAAATAAATTATTGTGTTTATAAATTTCTACAATCATTGAACGGTAATCAAGTGGTTTCTATCATGTTTGACTTCGACAAAATCAATTGCATGGATAGATTCGTACTAGTTTGAGAAGCAGAAATCAAGACCTGGATATATTTCCACCATCGAGGCTGCAAGGAGATTTATTATTCATGATATAGTAGATTGCTTATGAGAGATGGCTGTGTCCATACTATGTCTACTTTTGATGTAATATTGAAATCATATCTGTACCAAAACATTTAGTTAGTTTTGATCTGAGTATTGGAATGCCTACCTCAACGATGATTTTTACAGATTTTTCGACTGGTGCGTCCAATCCAATCCCCAGAATAATAAATCACTTCACTCTTCAGAAAAAATCTCAAACTTCGCACTTTAGGGGGAAATATGTTACACGTCATTTTGTCACCATGACATTTGACTGTTCATATGGGTCTATCACCATCCATATCATGTTCCCTTAGAGGTAAAAAACATTTATGTTCATGAACCAAGTCTTGGAAATTGGGTAAAAGCTCTATAAAACTCCTAAAAGATTGCTTGCGTGGATTTTCTAGCCTTTTCCTGCGCATGCGTTGATGCTTCTTCAATTAGTCGCGACGATCGTCACTCTGTTTGCCACTAAAACCTGCGCACCCCCATGAAAAGAAATTAAAAAGAAAAAGTAACATCTAAAAGCCTAGTTGGTCGAATATTCTCCCAAGTGGAAGCCTCTAGAGTCGCGCCCATTCGAGCTTTATCCCTCCACTCATGGAATTTATCCCTTGGTCCAAGGAACTCAAATCCCTTCATGGGAGGAATTTATCCCTCTCTTAATGGATCCAAAACTACCTCAATCCCTCTATATATTGAGCTCCTGTTTCAGGTTGAAGGGTATATACCTGTAAGGTCCCACCTTACCCACCATTAGTAAGATAGAGAAGTAGATGTCACATAATCACTAGTACTCTTTTGCACAAAATCCTAAAGTATTAGTCACTGTAAAATTGTTTCCAACAAAAAGCCCTTTTTTTTTAGCTTTAAATAATACAAGAAACAACTGTCTGATTCACACTTCAGCAAATTATTAAATTCATTTTCACATTCATACTAAAAACTTGTAGACATAGGAAGCTACACCCATTAAATAGTTTATTTATAATTTATAGTAACATAAAAACAACAGTAACTAAGAATTTTACACTAAAAATTTATATGCACAAAAGCTACAGCCATTCAAGATTTTTGACAAACACTTTGGAGACATGCACTCTACACTCATTGAGCCCTTATGACAAACACTTTGCAAGCATGCAATTAAAGGTCATTGAGGCATTTTGTCAAACACTTAGCAACAATGAATTTAAGATTATTCTTCAACATATTTATTTCATAAAATTTAGAATTGAAACTTTAAATGTTTCCATATTAAAACATGGACTAAATAATCTTATTCTTTCATCAAAGACTCAACAACAGGCGCACATAACTCACAGCAGCAATTTTCCAAATCGCCCAGATTTCTGATCTGGGTTCTGAAAAGTATTTTTTTGGAATGAAATCAAGGGTTACATGAGCATTAGGCACGGATACCCCCTAATGTTGGGCTGAATCGAATTAAAAACGCTCCGGAATGCGATTCTTGAAAACAACAAAACTTATAGCCTAAATGTTTCATTTATGACTTTTGTCAAACATATGGAATGAAAACTTACAACTACACCTCTACATGAGGAAAAAAAACCTAGAGTTATGCTACTAAGATATGCTCATTGAAATCACACATTTCTATATCCACCATATGAGTTCTTGAAACATTTTACCACCCACAAGCTAATTCATTTGACATGATTGACAATATTTTTGCACCAATTGCTACAATTTAACAAACATATGGCAGCCCTGAATGCTATAGCCATTAAGGCTTTCTGTCAAAATTCTGATAGTACTATTACAACAACTTGAATAACAAAACATTGAATTATTGATAAGAATATGAAACATAAGCTATAACTGAAATTTATCTCCAACTTACCTCAGGCATTTGATCTTCCAAACCATATTTTAGTTGCCATTATTTTTGCATTTTCTTTTAAGATTTGATTCTGTAATTCCTCCAGGTATGTTTTGGGTACGTGTCCATTTTCTTACTTCGGATGTAAGCTGCGAGTTAGCACTTATTCATGCATAAATAACATTATTCATTCACGGACTTTGTCAAACACTTTTCAAACTATCCTAAAACCATTTCTAAAACATGCATCTAATTACTTGAAACAAAACCATAAATCGTGAAATACTTACCCAAGTCCTTTGGAATTTATTTATTGCAATTACCTTCAACAATATTTGGCTTTCCTTTCTCAAATGCTACAATACCAAGATTAGTACCATAAACTACACCAATAATAACTCCAATATTGAGATCTAAACATCCATACATATATATTAATCTAGTCTTCATTTTTAACTAATCAATAATATTCTAGATAACATAAGCCTAAACCAAAATTAGATGCTTACAACAATTTAAATGTCTACTTTTTATTTTATGCTAAAGCTATAGTATAATTTTAGGACAATGGAAATTATACCTGAAGAGATATTCAGCTCCAATTGTTGAGAGTATGATCCACCTTCGATCCCTTAACCAACTCATTTGAACCATCCGATTTTCCACCCAACCATATCTAGGGAGAACTCCTCCCCCTAGAACCCTTGAGCTGTAAAAGCTCACAAACAGTACCAAAATACAACAGTAGAGAGAGAGATGCAAGGAAAACTAAGGAAGATAGTTTTCACTTCCTCTAAATACCACTCATGTTCAACCTCAATAGATACTTAGTAGATTAATAAGAAATTCAGATTTGTTTTGGAAGTAATTGGATACTCTCCATATCTCTCCCTCTCACAATATTCCTCAAGTCTCTTCCACTCTTGGCATTACCCCTCTCTCCCAAATGAGAATACATGAGACTCATATATAGGAGGAGCAAAAAATTATTGTCATAAAGGAGGATTAATATGCATGCATTGTATTCCATTTAGAGGAGTGTAACTTATGCCATTAAGGAGAGGTATGCATGCTTTATTTAAGGAGAGGGTAACATATGCATTAAAGTGAGTGTAAGAGGAATATTTTATGACATATATTTAATGAGTGTGAGAGGAATATTTTATGACATATATTTAATGAGTGTAAGAGGAATATGCCATTCCTTGATGAGTGCATAAAAGAGAGTGTAATGTAATGTTTAAAATAGAGAGAGTTTCATAGAGCCATGAGAGTCATGAAGGAGAGAGGTGTGAAGTGATTGAGGAGATATAATTCCCTTTTAATAATAATATCATAGTCTCATAAAAGATCATAATAATATTAATAATATTAATAATATTGAGGATTAAGTCGAGATTGAACTATTACAATTGATTAATCATAAGTTAAGTGATTTTCCTTCAAGTATACTTGTTTACCCATTGATTGGAGGTGATTTATTATTTTTGGAAAGTCATACTTGAAATAGTAGGCATGACTTTATATTTTTAGAAATTCACTCCAAAATTGTTAGGAATGAGATCTTATTAAGGAAATTCATATGTGAGCTGCCCATGAGTGGTATTTTGGATAATAGGAATTCCGTACCCCTATTGTATGCATCTTCGTCCCTTAGTAGATTGAGGACTCCACGCCCTGATCTACTCTAAAGATCCAAGATTCCACACCTTGATCTTTTTAAATATTTAGGACTCCACGCCCCAAAAATTTCATTATAGATTCAAGACTCCATGTCTTTATATTTCATGGATTTAGTACTCCATGTCCTAATCCTTTTATCATATATCCAAGACTCCACGTATTTATATTTCATGGATTTAGGACTTCACGCCCTAATTTCCATGGCTTCTCATCTATTCTGCTTTGAAACTCCACGTTTCACCTTAAGGTACTGATTGTGATCTCATACCCATTTGATGGTTAGTTGGTAAGCTCTTCTTCCAAGACCTGCACACATCACAATCTCATTGATCAAATAAATAAAATGAATTTCATAATTAACTTATTCAAATTTTACCAAATATTGTGCATGACTTCCACAGTCATTTTGGTTTTGGAGAAATGACTTCCACAGTCATTTATAACTTGAGCATCCCTGTTGGAAATGACCAAGTGCCCTACCACGTCATGCTTAGTACGATCTTACGCACATATAATCATACAAATCATGTATCATCCATAAATCATAATTAACCATATGTTCTACCTAACCATGATCATCCATCGATCTGTGTCTCATTTCTGAATCACCATTCATGTCATACAGCTATGTCCAAAATAGGATACCAAAAGAGAAAACATCGCTAATATGCTCTTAACCAAAATCAATTCTTGTCTACGCAACCATAGATATTATCATAAGCACACAACAACCAAGTGACCTAAACCAGGTCATAGCATATAAGAATGTACATAAGTCTTTCATACATAATATTATATCATTATATCAAAATCACCATCTCTAAGTGTCATCAAAGCTATCTCACTAAGAAGGGACACTACAATACCTAGAGCTATTGTTGTGAATAGAGACTGATTTGTATAGTTTCTAACCTGGAGAGAGTTCATAGAGAGCATATTTTCTATACTAGTGAGTTGTTGTTGACACATCGAAGATCACATATTTGTGCCCATGACTTCATGTTGATCATTCTAAGAGGAAGGTTTATCAAACTGAAGGAAAATTATTGCGCAGGACCCCAAGAGGAATCTGTAGAGCATCAAGGCATCTGGTTGTAAGATTTATATTTCTAATTTATGATAATACATATGGATCTCTTTTTCTCATTGTCTTGATTCTGAATTTCTATAAATGATGTCAATACTTATATTCCTTGATCACTAAGTTGGATTCATATTTTTTATTATTATATAATGTAGATGCTTTGATTATTTATCTTGTCTTTGATTTCAGGTTCTACTCATCATTAGAGAACTACTTTGGAGCGACAGACAAAGGGCTACATCAAAAATTTAGATTTCAAGGTAGGATCATGTCCTCTCTACTTTCCTAATTGTAATAATCCTAAAATACAAATAATCTAGAGAAAGATATATTCAATGGACCTCTGTTTCTAGTTACTTGTTGGAGTACTAGGGACATCTCTCTTGTCCTCAAGAGGGATTAATCCAAGTAACAGTTACATAGCACTCCATACCTCTTTGTGCTCGGCTCTCGATGCCTTTCTCTGCTCGACCATACCTCTCTCTTATCGATTCTTCATACTTCTCTATGCTTACAGGTGTTTGTGCTTCAAGGGTGGAATTTTGATTTCCCTCAGTCCTACACCTGTGTGGGCTCCATTACGCAGTGCCCTTCACCTGTGTCAGCCCCCACATCGCCATCTCCCACTGCAATGTTCCCACCAACTCCCACTACTGCATTACTTCCCAACTGCAGCTCAAATTCCCATTGTTGTGTGGCCTCAACTCCCCACGACCATGTTACATTGGCCCTCAAAACTACTACATCACTGACCTCCCTTCCACCTGTGTGTCCTCAACACTGCTATAATGTCGGCCTCCCTCCACTTGTCGGCCCTCCCTCTGCATTGCATTAAGAAGGAAGACTCATAAAGCTGTAAGGTACCTCTGCTCATGCACAAAAATTTGTATTCAGTTCTCACTATGATGAAGGTACATTCCCATCAATTATTTTATGGCATGCTAGGTTTGGACACTTTAACTATGACAACCTTTGATTGTTGAAGAAAAAAGGTGTTACTGATTTGCCCACATTTCCTAGGAAACTTAAGCAATTTAATTCTTGTATTCGAGGAAAGAATAGCATACAGTCTTTTATAATTCATATTCTAGAGCACATAGAAAACTTGAGCTTATTCATTTAGATTCATGTGGCCCCATGCTCATTCCTTTTGAAAATGGAAATAAATATATGATGACATTTATTGATGACTACACCAGAATGTGTTGGGTTTACTTATTGAAGAAAAAATCAAATGATTTTCAAACATTAAAAAATTTTAATGCATGGATTGAAAATGATGCACAAAATCATATTGGTTCTTTACGCACTAATAATGGAAAAGAATACACTTCAAATGAATTTGAAAACTATATTCGCCAACATGGGATCAAACATCAAACACCTATGTCTTATAATCCCCAAAATAATGGTGTAGCTGAAAGAATGAACAAGAAAATTTTAAATATGGTATGTTCCATTATGTTTTTCAAGAATGTAAAATTGATGTTTTGGTCTAATGTAGTTCAATGCACCATGTACATAAAGAATAGGTGTCCTTCTAATGAAATTCGAAATAAGACTCCTTATGAAATGAGGCATGGCCACATTCCTTCGGTAAAGCATCATTACTGTCGACCAATTTTCATATCATGAAAAGAGACCCCTAACAAACGTCGATGTCGTTCTACCCTATGTAGACACATCTGCTGAGACGCTTACACGATACCAAGAATTTGGCCCTAACCAGTTCAAACTAGCGCCCATCCTTGGATCATTCCTAGGAGATCCCCCTATCATACCGGAACCATCAGCTGATATCATAGAGGCTCCGATGTGCATGATTTCTACATCAACCACTGAAGCCAGCCAGGAGACAGAGACGAGCAATAACAAAACTGAGGCCTCTACCATGACAACATCTCTATCTTACACTGTCTCCCAAACTCCTTTCCTATACCCTCCACTTAGTTTTTTGTCACAACAAGTCTTGGCAACAGTAGTGCTGCCAAACATATCCTTTGCAATACCAGTTTGGTACTTGGTCCCCCCTACCACGACAGGAGTTACTAGCATTACCTTTATAGGGTTAACTCCCCTCACTCCTTAGGAGGCCTCGCTCGTTAAGGATATTTTCGCCACCATACCATCTAAGATAACTCTCATCGCAAAACCGATGGTTACAACCAAGAAAACCAATAAAAAGGGGGAGAAGGTAGAAAATCCCACCATACAGCGGGAATTACAACCTTATGCCATATGCGACATAGTAGGCCACCCTACCCACATCTTCCCAGAGCTAGATGAACTAAAACCGCTCCTTAGCTTTGAGGTAAATATCATAGCAACAAGTTCCTGTAAAAAGGAACCAGCCACCAAAAATCAAGGCAAGGCGTTGTGTACTAACCATGCATGCGCTATCTGCGGCAATTATGGGATTTACACCCATTATTTTCCACAAATTATGTGATACAGGGATGAATTACATGCCATCTAACAATCTTATTAATATGATCCCTCCATCTAGCCAAATGGAGAAGAACCTCGTGTCATTTTATACCTGCAGGAGGCATGACAGTCACCAGAAAGACTCCCGTTCATCTTCCCTCAACCTATAATACGTTGTGAACTTTGCGACGAACGTGACCATTTCATCAATGATTGCGCAGCCCTGGAACTCATCCGAAGATGGTATCCAGTTGAACATGTGTACTACGTTGGCTTGCGAGCAGCTCAATTTTCACACACATTAGAGCAGTGTCATTTCATCCATTGGTTTCACTCAATGCTAACTAGTTTATGCATAGCCATAGTATGCCTCTCCCATGAAGATCACTTTGATACTGAATCCATGGATATCTCGAAAACGCAGGAGGATGTGACAATTAGATCCATCCTCTTCCTGTCATCTAAAAAGTGGCTGGTCGGGGAACCGTTAGTCACCCCCAACCACCCTCCACGGAGAAGAACAACATGTGAATTCTATAACACACGCAATCATGTGGTCACCACATGCCCAGACCTAGAAGTGCTATGCTGCTGGTACCCGATAACGTCATGAAACGAATAGGATGGGAATACCAAAGAACGACGTTCTTTTCTAGTATGTCAGGGCAACCATCATGATCAGTGTTGCACTTATATCCCTTGGGTGCACCCACTAATTGACATCATTCATTCATTCATTAGATATGCACTGCCAGGATCTTATCAATCCAGAACTTAGGAAACATAATAGAAGGTAGATTTCCCCTAGGAAACCTACCCCATTTCCACGCCGACACATCGGGCAAGTTAAGAAGGCACATTGACCTAGAACGACCGAAGTCCAGCCTAAGATGGCATGCAAGCTATGTGAAAAAATCGACCACAAGGTCAATTAGTGAAAACAACTGAAGCACCTCATGAACAAATTTCGCATAGTCTCTTCCCTCCCTCGGAGAAATCTCTCTAAATAAGATAAAATCACACACTACTATTGCCATGTCTGCTCACATTTTCACCATATTATGAGATGTGAACACCTCCCCAAGCTTTGAGCGGTGAGAGTAGCATTAATTCTACACTCCCCAAAAGAATTAGACTTATCCAAACTAAAAACTCGTAAATGGAATCAGAGAACTTTGTCCCCTACGCCTGACCCTTTCCGATCATCCACCTTAGGGACGAAGAGTAGTGTTGGTTCCCACACAATCTACTCAGTAGGCACAGTGGTACCATGCACCATTTGCACATGCCATAACCACGAACCAGAGGCATTCCCATTAATGGAAACATTCAGGCACCTCTACACCAAGCACAACTTCAATATCCCAGATAATGCTCAGCCTAACAAGGAATCTAGCCTTGCTCCCACGAAAGCCTCCATGATGGAAATTCCTCCCCCACCAAACTTCAACAACACGATACATCACATATGATTAATGTCATAATGTATCATAACCATGACTCAGGTTGTCTGCTCATCATTCATAGGTGTCGAGTAAGCTACAACTACGAGAGTAGTTGTACCAACGACAATGAAAACCCAATCCATCTGCACCCTATCGACTGCATCCAATTCCACCATGTTATGCAGAATTATGATCTACTGATAAATCAAACTCCCTGAGTGTGGTGCTAGTCACTTAGAACAACATATTAAAGACTTTTCTATCACTTTCTCTAAGAATAAATATGCATACAGAAAGATAGAAGAACCTACTTGTGATCCAAGCACTTCCTATTCTCCTTCTGTCACTTTTGTTGTAGCCCCCAATCCAACTTAGATTTCCAGATTGATTCCTGCAAGTATAAACAGAGAACAAAAAAGAGATTGCAATATACATATGCCTATTTACCTTAATCTGTTAAATTTATTTAACATGAAACATATATATCATTCAAGACTCCATTGCATGAGAAATAGAAACATAAACAGATACATATATGGGAAAATGAACAACAATATTTATTAAAGAGTATAAGGGGGATGTTACAAGCAATGATCGATTTGATGTCACTAGCTCCAGCTTCATCCCAACCTCATCACAATCAACATCTCACCAACAACATATCACTTCTTTCACTCTCTCAATTGAGAATCCAACAAAATTTCTTTACCAAAATTATTCCCCCCTTTAGCACCAGGATCTATGCTCAATTTATAGGGAAAATGATGGTAGTTTCTCAATGAATGAATTTCTAATAATAGGCAAGACATGTTTCTAAGTTCAGAGGTGTTATATGGACACTTGGATTTGAAGTTTGACACATATGGACTCTTCTAGAAGGCACTGGCCATGTGGAGATTCTGGAACAATGAGAATTTCACTCCCAATTGACCAACACACCCTTGAATGTTGGGAAGTGCATTACAGTGCACTCTTGAATGGAGGGAGGTGCATATGAAACACAGTTAGTCCCTTGAGAGGTGACATTGGTGAGATAATAAGTGATATAACATATGCTTCAAACCTTGAAAATCTTACAATAGAACTCATGAATGATTTGTTCTTGTCTTAGGGCGTGTAGCAACTAAAATAATAGGGGGTGATAGACCCTATTTCATTGGTCCTGGGGACGATGTGCAGTTTGACCAGTGGGGAATGATGCCCAAATTGACCTATAATAGCTGCCCCCTAAAGCATGAAGTCAAAATAATAACAATATTTCTTGAATGAGATGCTTTATGACGTGATAGGCTAGAACTAAAGAGGAGTGGTGACCTTCATCAATATTACAATACATTACATCATGATATATCCTCTTGATCACAAATTGTTGAGGGAGGCATTCTCATGCTCAGCACATAAACTATCTAATAACATGTACATAGTGTAGAAAGTCATCTACATTGGAATGTTTCCCAATACATACATGCCTACAGATATAGGCCCATGTTTTGATGACGATATGTATGTAGGGTAACGTACAGATGATGTGTACAACAAGACTAAAATTGCAGCCCAGATGGTTGAAACTAGATTTGGGGTATTCTTATCTCATTCACTCAATTGTTTGTGTACAAGTCTAGTCATCCGAATATATGATTTGTAGTCGAACATGGTAAGAAATCATTTGATTATCAGCTAAAGATGTGAGTTGTTAACAAACGTGAGAGAACCACCATTGATGTTAATGGTTCTTAAGGTACTGCAGTACATTTTGTGAGGCATGAATAGATGATTTGATGTCGAATGCCAAACAAAATCTTTCGGTCAAATGTCGAGAAGTGAGGATTTTGTCGATGTTGTAACAAGCCTCATGGTACTGGAAGATGATGTTTCTAAGTAAACTTCTAGAATGATTATTTGATGTCGATAGGAAGCCACCTTATCATGAAATGGGAGTTATTAATTTTAGAGACAAAGTGTGAATTGATATAACAATTTTCAGAGATGAATGTCATGAGAATGAAGGGTTATGAGTATTGCAGAAGGATGAGTATTCATTGGATGACTTCTCTTGAACATATTGGCGACACTAAGATGAGTTGGAAGCATTGACCCAAAACCGAATTGAAGGTATGATGAACCATAGGTATGAATGAACCATAAAGAATATTACCCAACCCAAACAGTTACAATGATGGAGTGAAGTGGCATGTTGAAGAGCGACCTGCTATCATAAAAGTTCTGTTCACTTTCCCAAATTTTCCCTGGTCATTTTTTGACCAGTACCTCTTTATTTATTAATAATATTGAGGAGGATAACATATGATTGATCTATAATTCAACCCTTCAAGTGAATACGCATCGCTATTTAATAATTTAATGAGTCTAGTGATAAATGAAACTCAATCCTTGTCATGATCGACAAGCCCGTCGCTATTTTATGTTTTAACGAGCCTAACGACAGTGACAACTCGGTCCTTTTTCATATTTAGAGAGTTTGAAAAATAGGGCAATAGAAAAATCCATAAGTATTTTTTCGTAAAGTTGTCGCTCAGATCCGAAAAAGTGTAAAATGATATCTGAGAGAGCCTCCTATCCATATTCGACTAAGGTTTTCCTCTTTCACAAATAATCTATCTCAGTCCGGAAAAGGGTTAAAATTATACTGAGTAGATATCAATTCATTTACTTTTACGAGCTCAAAAATACAAGTACTCAACAATCTTTTCACATTATCGGAGTCTGAAAAGAGCTAAAAGAAGACTCCAAGAGTTCCTTTTTCACTGTTATCAAGGCTCAAAAAAGAGATAAAAGTGCACTTCAAATCCTTTTTCATTTTTATCAAAGCTCAAAAAATAAGGATAAAGTATGCTTTGTGTTCAAATCATTCTTGAAATAATTGTGCACGACTAATCTGCTATATTAGCTGTAAACTTGTTCAGAACAACATCAAATGGATTAAAAATAATTGTTTCATGATAAAAAATGAATAAAACCATAGTCACAACAATAAATATGTTTTGCAAATAATAAAATGACTAATTAAAAGATTTTTACCATTCATTTTTTACCATTTGAAGGTTACCATTTTCATTTTGGAGCTCTGAACCTATTTTTTCCCCCGAATTTCAACTGTTGATTGGGTGCAATTGGTAAGAATGTTTTGAATGCACCCTACAAGAGCACAATTCGAATTCCCCCTGTAAGAGAAGATACCCCCCAAGCTCCATTTCATTCACCTAAGTAGACTAACTGTTACTAATAGCTGGATGGAATGAAGGTTCATTTATGAGATCAAATGGAAGACTCATCTTAATTAGGAGAGGATTTGTTTCATTTTTTAATGAGCTTAACACAGGAGAGAACTATGCTCATGGAGCCATGTTTCATTTTTTAACGAGCTTGACTCAAGAAAAGGAACTATGCTCATGGAACCTTATTTCATTTTTTAACGAAGTTGATATAAGAAAAAGAACCATCCTCAACACCTGTTTCACTTTTTTAACGAGGTTGATAGAGTAAAAGAACCATCCTCATGAATTTGTTTCATTTTTTAACGAGGTTGACAGAGTATATCCTCATGAATCTGTTTCATTTTTTAACGAGTTTGACATATTAAAAGAACCATACTCATACCCTATTTCATTTTTTTAACGATGTTGACAAAGTAAAAGAACTATAATCATCAATTTGTTTCATTTTTTAGCGTGGTTGACACAGTAAAAGAACCATCCTCATACCCTGATTCATTTTTTTAACGAGGTTGACACAGTAAAAGAACTATCCTCATCACATGTTTCATTTTTTAATGAGGTTGACACAGTAAAAGAACCATCCTCGTGACTTGATTCATTTTTTAATGAGGTTGATAACAACCAATCCTAGTCAAATGTATTAATTAATAACGAGGTTGATAACAAACAAATTGGCGACTCCACTAGGGATCGATCCCAAAATATCTGGTTTCGCAGATTAAAATTTTTAGAATCTACTGATAAATTAAATTCCCTAAGTGTGGTGCTAGTCACTTAGAACAACAGATTAAAGATGTAATATCCCAAAATGGGAATTTTCAACAACAAATGGAATATCTTAAGATATTCCAAAGTTGGAGCTTCATCAACTCATGAGCATGGAAATGTAGAACAACTCATCATATGTAAAATAACATCTAACCAGTAGATGTAAGTACCTCAGCAAGAGTATGGCCTATATCCTCCTTCCCAAATGGGGAAATGTAGTAATATAGGGCATAAAACAACTGTCTTCAGAAAATAGCGCTATACAAGTGAGAAATTGGACTTGGATCCCTTATAATACATGATATAAAACTCACATGCAGAATTAGAGGTGAAACAAATCACTCTAGCCAACATAAACAGATCTCCCCAAATCAATATGCCTCAAATAAGCCCAAACCCCATAGCCTAGCTCATGCAGAGAGTATTGAAGCAAGGACTGTTTTATTTTAATGAGGGTTTATGCATAGCATGTTGAGAAATAAGATATCAAGAATTTCAAATCATCCAATGGCTGAGAAAATGGGGATTCCTTCCTTTTTATATAAAATAATATTACCCGGCAAGGGTTACATGAGAGTACAATGTATAAAAATGCAGATCTATAGATATAGATCTGAAAAATGCATTTTTACTGTAGCAATGAATAAATATGACTGAAATATACAAGTGACAGAAGAAGAATGAAATACAGAGCTTTCCGGGAGAAGGGTTGGCCCTTTCTCCAAGGAATGAGCTCACAAGCAAGGGATCAAACCCTGCCACTACTGCTATGGAAAAAATGACGCAGTTTCCCTAGTAAACTACGCTATAGTGGATGGGAACTGAGTTGGCCACTTTCCAAGATGTAAAATAAGCTTCGGGACCTCCTGTGCAGATCTTGTAAATAAAGGGGAGCTCCCTCCTCTGAAAGATAAGCTTAAGAGCTGGTGTTGTGAATCTCCCACTGCACACCCAACAACACAGTGTTTCCTGCTGCAAGAATAATGCTGTAGTTGTAGGAGGTGCTAGGCCTCAAGCTTAGATATGGGATAATGAGGAACATAACTCCTCCAAGTGATCTCTCAATGAAGGAGAAGGAATCCCTAAGAAGGAATGCCTTGTGCTAAACAGCACTGCATACTCAACTCAACAACTGAAGAATGCTCAAGTGTCTAAGAAGATATGAAAATGTAATCCATAAGCTAACCCCAAAATTCTGCCATCTTCCTCCTTATAATGTTTGTGAGCCTTCTCACCTTGGGTCCCACCTATTAGGGTTTCCAACACCATGTGAATACATTCCCTCCAAAACTACGTTGTCTTCTCAAGAAAGCCACACCTTCTTAGGCAGCGCTGTTGACTTGGTCAACTTTGATTGAATCATCATGATCCTCTTCCTGTTCACACATGATAGGTGAAAAATCCAGCCACCAAGTTATCCCATTTTCATAGCAAGAGGGATTTTATGTCAATACAAGTTAAATATGGGTCCTTTTTCCCATTTATTCATCTACTGGGTGTAAAAATAAAAATCTAATATTCCAATTAGCTGCATGCTAATTTTAGGAATATTATAGTCCTCCCCTCTCAAATATTGCTTGTCCTCAAGCAAGTGCAATGATAGACTGAGTTATGTCTCCTCCTCTCCATGTAGCATCCATGTATGATGGTCTCCTCCAAGTAAAGAGATGTTGTCTCAACAATGAATCCTCATAGTGCCTCTCCCAAGCAAATAAAGTAGCATACGGTGGACATCCCAAATGGCTATCATCATGAAGAAGTAACATACTCAAGGAGACAACTATGTGCTATATAGAGGTCCTCTCAAGGCATGGAGTATGAAATGTATGGGAAATCCTCATTCCCAAGTGAAACCTCCACCCCCAAGATATCATCCATATGATATGAGTCACCCTCCAACATGGAAACTAATGAAGAATCTCCTCCAAATTTCGCTCCTGAAGTGTAGGTGGGATGAATAAATGAACATGATAGGCAAGAGGGCCTATCCCACACTGTCCTCCCCTCCACTTATGATAAGTGTAGAGGGCATGTTGATCTTGGGTTGCAACATGATTGCCCTCCAATGGCAAGAAGGAGATTGAGCCTCCAAGTACCCTTCTTCCAAAGTCATGAACCATACCAACCCAAACCATTCCATACAATATGAATGGCACATCATCACCATATGGCATCCAGATCAAAAAATGGTTGAAGCTTATGTTGTAATGTTCCAAATCTGGAACTCTATAATCAACAAGTTGTATAACGGTCTGGTTATGATGAATAAGATTAAAATATGCATAAGAAACACATAGACATAATTTTTAGCTACAGCAGAAACTTGCACTTTGTTTCATGATCCGGCAAGTGGGGAAAAAGGGGATTTTATTCCCTAAAAAGGTTATTTTCAGAAATGAGCATACAAATAAGCAGGGGAAATGGCTGAATATGATATCTTAGGTCATAAGGGACCTATTATTCTAATTTCATCTCAAACTAATGCTTCTAGCTATATTAAATAGCTCCTCCTTTCCCGACTAGGCTAGAAAACACTCATTTCCCATGACTTTACTAAACAGAAATTTCTAAATATTGTGAGAGCGTAATTTTCATGAGGGCTTCTACATAAAATTATGGAATAAGTCTTATCATAATTTTGTATTATTAATACAACAAAGAAATGTAGGTTTAATCACTTATACAGTAAAAACAAGACACCCGGCAAGGTTTCTGGCAAAATGCATGTACAAAGCAGCACTGCAGAAAATAATGCAGTTCACTAAAAAAATGTATTAAGCATGAATGAATATGAAATATAAATGATGAATAATACATAGAATCTCCTTAAGCCTTCTTATTGGAGCTCCCGGAGGGAAATAAGCACCTCCTCCTCAAAGATAAGCATACAATCAAAGGATGCAGCTCTACTGCTGCTGCTCCTGCATAAAAGATGCAGTTTATTGAAGGATACTATGTTGTGGATAAAATTAGATGAATGGCCTCAAGAAAAATACAAAAATGAAGCTCAAATCACTCACCTTTGATCCCTTAAGCAAGCTAATCTAAAGAGAGGATGGAATTCCCGCACGAGAATTCTTTGCACTAAGCAGTGTAGCAAGTCCAGCTAAACAACTGAAGCATGCAATTAGTGTCAAGACCAAAATAGCTAAATAAATAAATGATCTCCCTTTGATTCTATGCCTTCCTTTTATCTTTGGTGAGCCTCCTCACCCCGTACCCCACACAATGTGGAGGTGACTTCTTCATGAAGCTTCCTCTTTCAAAACTGCGCTGCCCTAGCTTGCTTCCCTCCTCTTGTGGTTGCGCTATTGACTTGGTCAACTTATACACCTCCAATGCCTCTTTTCACACTAGGGATCTTCAATCTAGTTCTCATATGTGTGTTTAGGCTGATCCTTGTTCACATTGAGCTAGTTTACTTGAGTGTTTTCTTCCTCCTCAAGAATGCATGTTGACTTAGTCAAACTTGACTATGTCCTCATCCAATTTGTCCTTGTTCACACTTGGAAGTGTAAAAATAGCTCCTAGGGTGATGTATTTCCTTACTAAGGTGGAATTTATTCATATTCTTATTGTTCATGGGCTCCCTTACCCATTTATTCCTCTCCTAGGTGAAAGTAGCAAAATCTAATGTTCTAATTTGCTTGTTGAAAAATTGGGAACATTACAGTCCTCCCCTCCCAAATTTTTCTCATTCTCAAGCAACTGCAAGGATAGGACTAAAGAGCACCCTCTTCTCCCCTACAGCAACCTCATAAGATGAAATCCTCCAAGGATCAAGGTGTTGTATCATCGATATATCTCCAATTTTCCCCTCCCAAGTGTGCAAGCCATATATTGGGGAACATCCCAAATAGCTAACGTTGTGTGACAATGAAACATCCATGGAAGCTATTGGTCTCCCGTGTTTTGATAGTTTGGCAAAGAAAAATACAAGGCAACATCAGAACCAATATTTAGAGTTACATGATCTAGTCCTCCTGCTCTTAGAGAGGGATATCTCAAATTATTTGTTTTTGCAAAGGTTTATCTTGTGTGCTTTAGGTATTATTTTTAGACTAGTTATTAAGTGCAAGTGTTTGTTTTTTTTTTTGGTTGAGTTGATATAGCATGACATAAAAAGTTTAGGAAAGATAGATAGAAAGGGGAAATGTCAGTTTCATTGGGCAATGGAGTCAAAGAGAGGTTATGACAAACTTATCAATGGATATGGGATATCAAAGGGAAAATCTAACTTGGCCACAGGATCCTTAAGTTTATGGATGACATGGACATTAATGGTTTAGAAAAGAGAAATTTAATTCTCAACAAAGGGAATTTGAAAGCATAACTTGAACAATAAAGAGTAATTTGATAGATAGGTCTAACCATGAATTCTACAAACCACACTTTTTAAGTAAATAATGACTTCAAAACAACTTTTAAGATGAAATCTAACATTCGGGGAACACCCTATTTCCTCAAAGATTTTATTTCAAATGACTTAGAAAACATAAAGATTCACTGATAATTACGGTCATAGAAGATGGAACACCTAAATACATCTATGATCACAACTATAAAGACCTTTAAGACAACTGTTCAAGCAAGGACAAAGGGCAAGATCAAAACAGACCTCCTTGGCTCACTATAAACAAAGATACTTCAAAGGGAGACTTCAATAAAAACCTTTAAGTGGCAATAGACATGCAAGGAAAACCATAAATCATGCTAAAACCAACGATTTGAACTATTAGAGAAATAAACAAGCATGAGGACTAAAGAGAGAGATTAAAGACTCTAAAATACCTCAGCAGAAGAAAACATAGAATAGTGAAGGATAAACAGGTCTAAGGTGCTTCCAAGAGTCATTTGTTTGCCTAAAACTTTCATCCTACTGTAGTAAGCATTTATGGAACAAAATGAAAAGAGTAGAAAACATTAAACAGTTCAGAATACTTCACTAATAGCCAAGCTCATGGATCCAATGATAGAGCCTTCTCAAGAACAAGCATGCAACAGCATCATCAGGGCTTCCAAGACTTCAATTTCTTCTTCAACTTCAACAGACTATGTATTATTTCAGAGAGTTTCAATATTACAACTAGTGATCAACCAACCAACAAATCCTCATCTTCTTTAGAAATATTTATAGAAGAAACAAGGAGGTGGAAGAGTTTAGGATTGGAATGTAATAAATTCTACACTAAATGCAACTCCTAGCCTCGAAAACCATGCAAGGTCTAAGGCAGGAGAGCATTGAATTATAATTCTATTTCATGTACTCTATCTCTATTTTTTTTAGGCTAAAATGGGAAAAAAATTGACTTCGAGGCTTACTTATCCTTTACAATAACTTCGTTGACAGTTTCAAAATATGTTCTTTCTTTGGAAATAACTGTTCAGGTGTATTTATGCAGATATCTTCGAACTGGGCAATAAGTAGGCCTTCTTTTGATAGCTTTGAGGCTGTAGGTGGCTCTATGGTAGCTGGGGGATTTAATTAGCCCCTGATGTGGTAGCGCAGGCTTTTTGGACTGATAGATATTATTGTTTTAACCTAAAACACCTTTAATTTACTTGAGTTCTATGTTTTAGGCTTAATGAAGCCTAATTCCTATCTTCTGGTCCTCGGAATGTCTTTAATTGTGGATCAGGTCTCTGATTAATCGAATTAATGCCTTAATCCTTGCAAAATTGTGTTAACAGTCTTAGATTTCTTCACTTTTGTAATGATTTAATTCCATAAAACTGATACTCTTCAACTGTGGTGTTTGCTGTGTTTCCATTGTTTGTTGCAGGCATGCAGAGGTTGTATAAAGGCATCAATGCTCATGAGATAATGATAAAATGCAATTTGGAACCCTGCGGAATGATTTCCTTTGTGAAAACAAAAGCCTGGGGGATCTTCATCCCCGGCCTTCAACTTCCTTTTAAAATAATTGAAAAATCATTAAAACCTACAAAATACACAAAAATTTACAAAAATCCTACGTGGCTGGGTAAAAACTGCTTTGGAAGTTGTGTATTAGGTCGCAGCCATTAGATGAAAGCATCCAATGGTGGAGATTTGCTTGCGGGAGTCAAAGGAGGCGGTTGGAAGAATTGTGCAGAAGATTAAGTCCAGGTCGTAGATCTGTTTTGATTGACGGTCTAGATCAATCGGGGTAATAATAATGTGAAGGAGTCACATATATTATGTAATGTCGAAAAATGCAAAGAAATAAGGTTAAAAACCCTTGGTGGAGAAAAATGCATTAAAAGGCATTCGAGGTTTCCGAAAAGATTTAGGGCCGTCAGATGAGATCAGCCCAAGGGAATCAATAGTGGAGATTGATTTATGAAGGCCCTTGGTAATTGGAGGAGGGCGATAGTTTAAATTCCAAATTTAATCTAAGCTGTTGATCTACAAAGATCAACGGCGGGGAGCGCGTGCTGTTGGGTGTGGAGCCTGATTATCTTGTTTACTTTGTATCACAGCATTGGAACCCTGTACCTTAAATGGGGTGGCAATTCCGCCCATAAATTAATCGCTGCTGTGGGGGGTCCAGGGGGGGCGGCAGTGACTTTATGGAGCCCCCCCCTGGCGAGGGGTTTCAGGGGCAATGCCCCTGAAGCTAAAAATAGATGTAAATTTTCCTTGTAAAAGTATAGTAATTTCTAGTCAATCTAGGTCGTTCATTAGGCAGATGATCTGACTGTAGAAGTTATGTTTAGTTTATGGTTTTTTTCCCTAGAAGGCAACCCCTCGCTTGTATGAGGGTATTGTATTACAGCGTGTATTACATGTGTATTCTCGGAGCGAGAAACAGAGAGGGAGACTATGAGAGAGAACAGAGGATATTATAGCGAATCTGCTGTAGGTTTTGTCTCTTCATTTTTGCTGGATAATAGAAAGGAAGGACTGGATGTTCAGGGTGGACATAGCCCAAACTGGGTGAACCACGTATATCTGTGTCTCTCTGGTTTTATGTGTTTTGTGTGCTTGTATTTTCCGCATATTTTATGTGTTGCATTGCTATGTAATATATAATTTTCTAACAACTGGTATTAGAGCCGAAGGTATATTTGGCTGATAAACTTGTAGGAAAGAAGGGTTCGTAGTTCAAGTGGGATCAATGGCAGAAGATGGTAAGTTTAGGGTCGATAAATTTAACGGCCAAAACTTCCCATTGTGGAAGATGCAGATGGAAGATTATCTGTATTAGAAATATCTGTACCTACATTGAGTGGAAAAAAAAAGAAGCTGGCGGCCATGACAGACGTGGAATGGAACATTCTCGATAGAAAGGCACTCGGAATAGTATGGTTGTGCCTTGCAGCATCAGTTGCCTTCAATATTTCAAAGGAAACAACAATAGAGGGTTTGATGTAGATGTTGGTGAAACTATATGAAAAACCCTTAGCCTCAAACAAGGTATTTCTTATGAAACGACTATTTAATATGAAGATGTCGGAAGGTGGATCTATTGCAGACCATTTAAATGATTTTAATACAGTTATCAGTCAGTTAAGTTCTATATGGGTAAACTTTGATGATGAAGTTAGAGCTCTGTTATTCTTGTGCTCATTGCCAGAGAGTTGGAATGGTTTAGTAATGACCATTAGTAACTCTATCTCTAGATCTAGTACTGTAAAGTTTGATGATGTTGTCGGTGCTATCCTTAGTGAGGAAATGCGACGGAAAAGCTCCGGTGAGACATCGGGTAATGCTTTGAGTGCAAAGTCTAGGGGAAGGAGAATGGAAAGAGGAAAGAGCTCAGGATATCGCAGTAAATCAAGAAAAGGCAGATCCAAGTCCAGATCGGGGATAGTGTGCTGGAAATGTGGAAAGAAAGGACACCTAAAGAAAGACTGTAGATATCGAAAGGGAAAAGCAAGAAAACAATCATGAAGCAAATGTGACAGGTGATGTGTTACAAGATGCTTTGATTCTTTCTTTTGAAAATGTTACTGATTCTTGGTTTTTAGATTCAGGGGCTTCATTCCATGCCACACCTGATAAGGAATATTTTCATGACTATGTTCAAGAAGATTTTGGACAAGTTCGTTTGGGTGATGATAAACCTTGTAAAATTGTTGGAATGGGTAAGGTTCTTGTAAAACAACAGAATGGAAACCAATGGCTATTAAAGGAGGTAAGGCATGTTCCATATCTAAAGAAAAATATGATTTCAAGAGGGAAGTTAGGTGGTGAAGGTTGTGTTACAACTTTCACAGATAAAGTTTGAAAGGTCACCAAAGGAGCCCTGGTAATAGCAAAAGGCGAAAAGGTTGGTACATTGTATTTATGAAATGGTATTTCTAACTCTGTTAATGATTTAACTTCCAAAGGAGCAGATGCAGCATTATGGCATCATAGGCTCAGACACATGAGTGATTTGGGGATGAAGATTCTTCACTCAAGAAATTTGTTGCCGGGTTTGAAGAATGTTGATTTGAATTTCTGTGAAAATTGCATTTATGGAAAACAAAACAGAGTCAGATTTCTCAAGGTTGGGAAAGAAAAGAAGAGCAAAAAATTGGAGCTTGTGCATACAGATGTATGGGGACCTGCTCAGGTATCATCTCTCGATGGCTCTCACTATTATGTTACGTTTATTGATGATGCAACTAGGAAAACTTGGATTTATTGTATTCAAAATAAATCTGATGTATTTGATACTTTCAAGAAATGGAAAGCTTTGGTTGAGATTGAGACAGGAAAGAAGTTGAAGTGTCTCAGATCAGACAATGGAGGTGAATATTGAAGCAAAGAGTTTGATAGGTACTATTCAGAGCATGGAATTCGTAGAGAGAAGGCAAAGGTATACACCACGGTAAAATGGTGTTGCAGGGATGAAAAGAACAATCATGGAGCGTACGAGTGCATGAGATTGCACGGATTGCCTTTACAATTTTGGGCGAGATGCGTAGATATTTTGTTGTTTATCTAATAAACGGAGGGCCTTCAAGTTCCTTGGATGGTGGTATTCGGAGAAGCATGGACGGGTAAAGGTAAACTACTCCTTTTTAAAGCCTTTTGGTTGTGAGGCCTTTGTCCATATTAATAAAGAAAATAAGACAAAGCTTGAGGCAAAATCAAAGAAATGTACCTTTATTGGATATGGTGTTACTGATTTTGGTTATTGCTTATATGATTATGAAAATCACAAAATCATTAGGAGCAGAGATGTAATATTTAATAAAAAGGTCTTGTATAATAATGAGTTGCAGGAAAAGAAAGAAAGGAATACACAATTCTTGATGAGATAACTGAAAAAGTAAATGTGCCTGAAAATAATAATAATCAACAACCACAACAGCAGCAACCACCACAACAGCAACAGGCACCTCAAACACCTACAAGTGGTGTTAGAAGATCTACCAAGATAAGTAGACCCCCTGAACGATACTCTCCTTCATTATATTATCTATTGCTGACTGATTTTGGTGAACCCGAATGTTATGAAGAAGCAATGCAGGTTGAAAGAATGAAGAAGTGGGAGCTAGCCATGAAAGAAGAGATGGACTCCTTAATACATAACCAGACTTGGGACTTAGTCAAGTTTCCTCCAGATAAAACTACATTGCAGAATAAATGGGTTTATAGGCTGAAGGAACAAGATGGAGGAAAGCAGAGGTACAAAGCTAGACTTGTGGTGAAGGGGTTTTTACAGAAGAAGGGTATTGGTTTTGATGAAATATTTTCTCTTGTTGTTAAGATGAATTCAATCAAAACTATCTTAAGTCTTGTAGCAGCGGAAGATTTACATCTTGAACAGTTAGATGTAAAGACAACATTTCTCCATGGAGATTTGGAGGAAGAGATATACATGCAGCAACCAGAAGGATATGAGGTAAAAGGGAAAGAAAAATTGGTGTGCAGGTTAAAGAAGAGCTTGTATGGCTTAAAATAGGCTCCAAGGCAATGGTATCTAAAATTTGACAAGTTTATGTCTGAACAAGGTTATACTAGATGTCACTCTGATCATTGTGTTTATCTGAAAAAGCAAAATGATGGCAGCTATATTATATTGTTATTGTATGTAGATGACATGCTTGTTGTAGGGTCTAACATGTAGGAAATAAATGTGCTCAAACAAAAATTGGAAAATTCATTTGCAATGAAGGATTTGGGAGCCGCAAAACAGATCCTTGGTATGAGAATAACCAGAGATAGGAAAAATAAAAAATTAACACTATCTCAGAATGAGTACATACAAAAGGTGTTGAAAATATTTAATATGAAGAATGAAAAACCAGTTAGTACACCTTTTGCTAGCCATTTCAAACTTAGTAAGGAGATGTGCCCAAAGACCCAAGAAGACATGGATTATATGTCTAAAGTTCCATATGCATTAGCAATTGGAAGCTTAATGTATGCAATGGTCTGCACAAGGCCTGATATTGCACATGCAGTGGGAGTTGTAAGCAGGTATATGAACAATCCAGGAAAAGAACATTGGATGGCAATAAAATGGATTCTCAGATATTTGAGAGGTACCACAAATCAAGCATTATGCTTTGGTGGTTCAAACATTGCTCTACAGGGATATGTTGATGCAGATATGGAAGGTGACAGAGATAATAGGAGGAGCACTACAGGATATGTATTTACTGTAGGTGGAACAGCTGTCAATTGGGTTTCAAAAATCCAAAGTGTTGTTGCACTTTCAACAACAGAAGCAGAGTATGTTGCTGCTACAGAGGCTAGTAAAGAAATGATTTGGTTACAAAGCTTTATGTGTGAATTGGGTAAGAAGCATGATATGGGCACGCCATACAGTGATAGCGAAAGTGCCATTCATCTTGCAAAGAACTCAGCATTTCATTCCAGGACTAAACACATACATCTCAAGTACCATTTCATACGGTCAGTATTGGTAGATGGAGAGTTGAAGCTGGAAAAGATAAACACTAGCCAGAATCCTGCAGATATGCTAAAAAAAGTTGTAACCAGGGAGAAACTGAGAATGTGCTCAGTTTCAATTGGTCTTCAAGGATGACGATGAAGATGAGAAATAGCCAAGTCTAAAGAGGAGTCATTATCCAACAAATGAAGTAGCAGTGGAGTTGCTACAATCAGTCACCAAGTGGGAGATTGTTGGGTGTGGAGCCTGATTCTCTTGTTTACATTGTATCACAACATTGGACCACTGTACCTTAAATGGGGCGGCAACGCCGCCCATAAATTAATCACTGTCGTGGGGGGTCCAAGGGGGGCGGTAGCGAATTTATGGAGCCCCCCCCCCCCCCACTTGTGGGGGGTTTCGGGGGCAGCGCCCCCGAAGCTAAAAACAGATGTAAAATTGCCTTGTAAAAGTATAGTAATTTCTAGTCAATATGGGCCATTCATTAGGCGGATGATCTGACGGTATAAGTTATGTTTAGTTTAGAGTTTTTTTCCCTAGAAGGAAACCCCTCGCTTGTATGAGGGTATTGTATTGCGGCTATGTATTACATGTGTATTCTCGGAGTGAGAAACAGAGAGGGAGATTGTGAGAGAGAACAGAGGATATTACAGCGGATGTGCTGTAGGTTTTGTCTCTTCATTTTTGCTGGATAATAGAAAGGAAGGACTGGCTGTTCGGGGTGGACGTAGCCCAAACTGGGTGAACCACGTATATCTATGTCTCTATGGTTTTATGTGTTTTGTGTGCTTGTATTTTCCACATATTTTATGTGTTGCATTGCTCTATAATATATAATTTTCTAACACGCACGATAAAACACAACAGAAATGGGAAAAGTGGTTTTGGATATGAAAACCAGGGGTTTCGCGCGGCAGAAGGGTTGGTAGGTGGTTTTAACTTTTTGAATGTGATATGTGTTCCTACCCAACACGTGGCATTGGAAAACTTCTTTTATCGTGCAAATTGGGATCATTAACCTTCAGGCCAAAAAGTTTTGTGAAACTGCTCGTCAGCTGTCGAATCAAGGGTCTTAAATCAGACGGTCGGGGAGAGAGCACGATGGAGGATAGATGCGTGGTTGGAAGCAGGTGGGGCAGTTTAAATCTGGGCTTTCAGATCAAGGTTTTGGATGGCTGAGATAAAATCTGGGTTAAAATGAAACAATATACGAGGCAGAGATAGGTTCAATATGGGCCGTTGATCTACATAGATCAACAGTTAAGATCGGCCGAAGAACATTATAAAGCGGGGCGTATATTTTTAACCAAGGTCGGGAAAATTGATCTGGACCGTTCGATCTAGACACGTGGATGGTCCAGATGCAATCGGGGCTTTGTAATCGATGGGGGGGAAACTGAATGGCTCTGATGCGATTGGCTTTGGGCCGTCGATCTGCAGATCAGATCGACAGTGGGAGATGAATTGGGGGTCAGTAATCGGAGGTAGGCCGATGCGATGGTGCGATCGGGCCATCGCAATCGGAGGGGGGAAATAACATATTAATCGTGCCCGAGGGAAACAATCCTATGCGATAAGCACCGAAAGGGTTTAGCGCTTGGTTCCAGCACCAAGGAATATGGTGGGGAAGTGGTTAGGACTTGGCGCAAAGGGGCTTAAGCCCATAGTCAAAACACTTATTTTTTATGAATTTTTTCAAAGTTTTTGATGGATTTGGGGGTTTATGTAAGGTTCAAAAAAGGACTTTCAAACCTTACAAAGGGAACTTTATGAAGGGGAAAAAGGGAAATAATGAAGGTTAAAAATGAAGGTTAATATGAATGAAAGAAGGGGTAAAATGAGGGGAAAAAGGAGTTTTTCAGTAGTCTTTTTCTTCAGGGAAAACAACAGAATTTCTAAGTTTAAAAGGGACACAGCAGTGAAGATTAAGGTAAAGACAAGATGTCTTCACAAGACTTCAAGAAATAACAATTTTTATCAATAAAACTTGTTTCTTGCAGGCCCAAAAAAATGATTTAGCCACCATTTGATATGACAAATTTTAAGGGTGGCTAACAAAAGCAACAATGGGCTATTTGTAGGTCCTCTTGAAGCATGAGGGCTGATATAGGTTGGGATTCATCATGCCCATTTGAATCTCTCCTCCCCAAGCTATCAACCAAACAAAATGAATCACCCTCCAGGATGGCAACTCATGAATAATCACTTCCACCTTGAGCTCATGTAAATAGGGTGGGTTGCATGGCTGACTGTGTGGAGTCAAAATGTACATCTCCTATTGTTTTTCTCTCCACCTATGATATATATGGGGCTGATACTAATATATTGCTGAAATATAATAGTCTTCAAGGAAGCCCCAAGCCACCCCATCAAATCCAACACCCATGAGGTATCTCCTCAAAGAACTCAAACCTCCCAAATGAGTCCTCTCATTTGAAGGCAAGATGTATGGTATGGAAACCAAGGTCTGCCCACTATTATTTCTGAAATATGTAGCATGTGTAATGTGAAGAATCATATTTTCATTGGGCCTCTTCAACTCTTGTGCCACTCCTCCAATGGTGCTTCCTACAATAAATGTTTTAGCAGCATAATATGGAAGCATAAACACATGAAAATAAGGAGGTAGAACATAGTCCCAAACATGGAACCAACGCAGGGCATTCTTTGCCTGCCTCAATACATAGTGCAACAAGTGTCTTTTCAGCCACTTGTTTTCTGCCACATCCATTTTAAAAAATTAAATCATGAAAGCATAATTGGGTGCCAATGATGCACACCGTAAACCATGTGGCTTTCCCCCACAATCCACAAATAGAATGGCCATCATAAACGCTACAAGTGGCCTAAAGTACATAATAATATAATATGAAAGAATAAAATACCCTTCTTGGTATGATATGTTGCTCATAGATAAGGAAGTGTAAAATACAAAGAAAAATTTTACCTCCTCCATCATGTACTTCTGTCATTGAGCTGAAATGGCTCAAGTGCAAATTCTCCCTTGCTGCAAGTGAGTAGGGAAGTGGTTGTGCCAACCTTTTCTTCATCTTCCAGGATGTGCATCTCTCCATATGCTGATATAAATTCAATTGAATTCCCTTCCAAGTGAACTCCTCCATTGAGGTATGGTATGCATAGAAATGCATGGAAGGAAGTCCACAAATGCTGCATGTAGATCTTCCTCCTTGTGCTTGTGACTCCAAGCCAAGAATATCAAAACATAGTAAGGGATACTATCATCCATTACTTCCTCATGCTCCTCTTCTACATGCCTCCATAGTGCATTACTTGTGAAGTGGTCTTGGGGACACTTCAGCAAGCAATCCAAGCTCCTAAGTGACAGCGTTGCTAGCCTTTGGAGTAGGGCTACTGTCATCTGAAAGCTCAATTCTTTAACAAAGATTGTGTCAAAGACTCTTCCCAAGATACTGGTGTAAATGTAGAGCTCCTCCCAAGATGAAGGTGCTGCTCTTTGCACTATGCTAGTGCCATCCCTCACTCTTGCAACATCATGCCAAGTGTGAGATCAATTCTACCCTTGCTCTCTCCCGTTCCTCCAAAGCAACAAATGACCTTGCTGCCTTACCATGCCTCCATCATACAACCAATGTGGTGAAAACATAATTATCACATCATCATAATGCATCCACACTCCTTGCTGCCCCATGATGAAGGTATCCATCCAATCTTCCTTCCTCTTCTCACTCCATGGAAAAGGACATGTCATAGGTTGACCAAACTATCTCAAGAGTAGCCAACGAAGCATTGCTTCTTGCTGCCCGGTGTCATAGACTTGCAAGAGGCTTACCAACCTCTTGTCTCCCATCCACATCCACTCAAATTCATGTGGATGCCTCCTATCTTTCTCCATCTTGGAATTCCCCCAATGAGGTCTACCATCCTCCCATATTGAACCTTTCTCTTTGCATTTCATAAGAGGCTGAAATGCAACTCCTTGGAGACCTCCAAGAAAAGTTCTCTCATCAATGATTATCTTGGACCCATAAGGATCCAAAGGGGCTAAAAGCAAAGGGTCCTTGCTTCTACCTCTTGACAACGTTGTATCCCTCCTCCAGGGTAAAGTTGCTGCCTCATACTCCATCTCAATTTTCATGACTCGCTCCAAAAGATCACACCTCAACCTCAAGGGTTTTGTTCAACTCATTATGGTTCCATGAGAATGATGGTCCATTTGTGTCTTGACCCATTCAGGTCTGCACAGTCCAGTGCAATATTGATGCTCTACCCCAGCAACAATGTTTGATCCTGGGCCATATGAAAACATATTTCCACAACTCTTAGAAATATTTGCTGCAATAAGTAAAACTGGATCTTCCCATACCTTGGTGAGATGGGGGCATCTCTTGTAGAGCTACAAAGGCTCCTCCATCTAATGTAATGGCTGCCCCAACTGCTGATGTAGAAATCTGCTCTTCTAAGGCTGTGACAGCGCTGGTACTTGTCTCTCCCCATGGTGGTGTGGACCCTCTCTCCTCTGATCTCTCTTCATCAAAAGTTCTGATCAGCTCTTGAGTGAACTCAGAAAAAGAAGTCACTCTTGTGTGGCTTAAGTGACTGCACCACCAAGCATTGGCTTCACCCTCCAGGTGCAACGATGCAACTTTTGCTTCCTCCCTCTCTTCCACTGGATGAAGTAGGAAGAATGCCTCAAGCTTTCTTGCCCAATTTTTTGTTGTAGTTGACCCATCAAATTTGGACAATAGGAATCTATTGCCTTTAATCTCCCTTTGGATGCCGGGTCTTTTCTCTTCTCTCAGTTGAATAAACTGAGGAAAATATAGGGTCTTTCCGAAAGCCCTAGGTTGGAACTTGTATTCTACCAAATATCCACTTAGGATTTCATGCTCTAAGTGGTATCCTTTCTCTTCACCCCCTCTATGAGAACAAGAAGTGCATGCATCTTTTTCTGCCTCTTGAAACCTAGAGGTTTCACTATAGCTTTCTCCTCCTTGAAACCATTTTAGAGTTTCAATGCATTTATCTGCTTCTTTCTTCTTGGATCTGAAAATGTATGAGAGTAAGCTCATCCTCTCCATCATTTTTTTCTCCTCTCCTTCTTATCTTCTGAGTGGATCTGAAATCCACAGGCTGAGCCAAGATGAAAGCTCTGATACCACTGTAATGTTCCAAATCTAGAACTCTACAATGAATAAGATGTATAATGGTCCTGTTATGATGAATAAGATTAAAATATGCATAAGAAAAACATAGACATCATTTTTAGCTACAGCAGCAACTTGCACTTTGTTTCATGATCCGGCAAGTGGGGAAAAAGGGGATTTTATGCCCTAAAAGGGTTATTTTTAGAAATGAGCATAAAAATAAGTAGGGGAAATGGCTAAATATTATAGCTTAGGCCATAAGGGACCTATGCTCCGAATTTCAGCTCAAACTAATGCTTCTAGTTGTATTAAATAGCTCCTCTTTTCCCGACTAGGCTAGAAAACACTAATTTCACATGAATTTACTAAACAGAAATTTCTGAATACTGTGAGAGTGTAATTTTCATGAGGAATTGTAAATAAAATGATGGAAAAAGTCTTATCAGAAGTTTATATTAGTGATACAACAAAGAAATGTAGGTTTAATCACTTATACATTAAAAACAAGACACCTGGCAAGGTTTCCGGCAAAATGCATGTACAAAGCAGCACTGCAAAAAATAACAAAGTTCACTACAACACTGTATTAAACATGAATGAATATGACATATAAATGTTGAATAATATAGAGAATGGCCTTAGGCCTTCTTATTGGGGCTCCCGGAGGGAAATAATCACCTCCTCCTCAAAGATAAGCATACAATCAAAGGATGCAGCTCTACTGATGTTGCTCCTGCATAAAAGATGCAATTTACTGAAGGAGACTGCATTGTGGCTGAAAGTAGATGAATGGCCTCAAGCCAAGTATAGAAATGAAGCTCAAATAACTCCCCTTTGATCCCTTAAGCAAGCTGATGTAAAGAGAGGATGGAATTCTTGCACGAGAATTCTTTGCACTAAGCAGTGTAGCAACTCCAGCTAAACAACTGAAGCATGCAATTGGTATCAAGACCAAAATAGATAAATACATGAATGATCTCCCTTTGATGCTATGCCTTCCTTTTATCTTTGGTGAGCCTCCTCACCCCAGACCCCACACAATGTTGAGGTGACTTCTTCATGAAGCTTCCTCTTTCAAAACTGCGCTGCCCTAGCTTGCTTCCCTCCTCTTGTGGCTGCACTGTTGACTTGGTCAAATAATCCACCTCCAATGCCTCTTTTCACACTAGGGATCTTCAATCTAGTTCTCATATGTGTGTTTAGGTTGATCCTTGTTCACATGGAGCTAGTTTACTTCAATTTTTTCTTCATCCTCAAGAATGCATGTTGACTTAGTCAAACTTGACTATGTCCTCATCCAATTTGTCCTTGTTCACACTTGGAAGTGTAAAACCAGCTCCTAGGGTGATATCTTTCCTTACTAAGGTGGAATTTATTCATATTCTTATTGTTAATGGGCTCCCTTACCCATTTATTCCTCTCTTAGGTGAAAGTAGCAAAATCTAATGTTCCAATTTGCTTGTTGCAAAATTGGGAACATTACATATGTGCAAGTTTGGATGATACACATAGTCTCTTTGGTGGATATAGCACAGTCCTTTCAATTGCTGATTCAGAGCATCAAGTGGCAATTTGTTCTTCAAGGAATTTGCAGCTATGCATGTTAGCTCATCTACTATGGAGTAGTAAGCAACAACATATACCAGTTGTGTACAATCAAAGCAATACAATACTTGCCCAAAGTCATGTAGAGATGGGTTATCAACATTACAAAATTTGACCCTGAAGTGACCATGAAACCCAAAAATAATCTTGCTCTCTTGTGGAGCAATGCACTTGTTACATATGGTGAGAAAATACAAATACTCAATAGAGTAATCAACAAGCACATAAATGTATTTCTTACCAGGCATCATGTGTGAGTTGAAGGTGAGGTCCATGAGTGAGTCCTCCCATTATAATCTTCTCATAAAAATCTGCAAGAGGAGAGGGTGCATACTCACTTTGGAACACTCCATCAATAAAAAAATGCTCTCAAGTGACAGCGCTGTAGGCCTTAGTAGCAAGGCCCTTGTCACTCCATGACTTATCCCTTTGACATTCCATATGCCAAAGCCATCCACCATCATGCTGCTATGTGAGAAGATCTCCTTCCTACATGGAAGCCCCTCATAATTCTCCAATGCAAAAGGGTAGCCTGCTTGCACCATGAATGTTACTTTCTCCTCCCTGCAAATTGTTGAGGCATAAAAGGTATCTTTTTAACACCTATTTATCTCACATTAATTATCAATCCGGGAGCGAATTTTTATTTCAAGAGTTTACTCTGTCTGAGGCTGAAATTCATCCAAGAGAAATGCTGTGAAGATGTAGTACATAATTCTAAATTCAAGAATAAACAAATGGTTGTAAAGGAACCTAATTACAAATGGAAATGCTCTGAATTAAATCAAACTGAAAAACATCAATCAAGGATACAGTAGCAATAACTCTTTCCCTTAAAAATCGATGCAAGATAACCAATCTGGGGACTTGGGAGCAATAACCTCTGTCCTCTACAGTTGGTGATCTTAAAACAATCGAAATGAAATCAAACTCGAACTACTTGTTGATAAAGATAACTAAAAGGAACTGCAAAGGCTAAAAAGGAACAACAATCTTGTAACTCCTACGCATACACAACAACTGTAACCAAAATATCGCTAAAGTAAAGCTATGGATCAGAAATAAGCAATAACTAGAAATGGAACAACAATATAATTCGAACAAAAATTACAAACTTAACTAATCTCAATACTTCAATCTATCACTGGCCAATACTGCATATCAATCAATCACAAAGAATAATAACTTAGAATCAAATACAGAACGACAAAGCTTTCATAATGGTAGCAGGATAAATGAACAACAAATTAAATAGCAATGCAATTCGTTAATGGATTTGTATTCAATATAATAGCAGTCAATCAACTCTGTAATCGAAATAAATAGTAGACACACTTCACACAATAGAAAAAAAAGAATAGAAATACAAACAGTGGATCGATCCACCAGGGTCGGGCCCTCAACCGCCGGTGAAACGCCGCTGGGCTACTGCAGAGCTTGAGAAATGGAACGAGAACGCCTATTTATATTAATAAAACATGAATATCTTTTACATCAGTTGCTCTTTGCTCACAAGAGTCAAGGAATTATAGTGTTACAAAGGGAATTCAATAATCATCCATTGTTTTGCATCCTCATCCAATACACAATACATGCTCTCATTTTATAATCAAAAGGAAGAGAAATTAAATAGCAAATATAATCTCCCATAACAATATTGGATTTTTCTCAATCAACTTGATCAACCAGAAAATAAATTTCCAACAATCTTTCAACAAGAGCAAGGCAAATTTGGCTTTGCAGCTGAGATTTGGAGGACGGTCGCAACAACAAATCTGATAAAATCATGCTCAAAGAACCCTGTGTTTCTCTCAATACAGGCCAAATTTTGGCAAACCGTTCATTACTAAAGTTAATTGGGCCCATTCTAGACAAAACCCATGTTCCAGATTTTCCAGATTCTTCTTCATTTGCCCAGAATCTCAACTGCAAAACTATCACTTCTTATTCTAGCGAATTTCTGAGTTGGAATATTTCATGATGATTTGGAAATTAAATCTGCAGTCTGGCAAATATCTTGGAGGCTAAAATGGTGAGTGATATTACAAAATATATTAATAAACCATCATTGATAAAATTATGCATAATAATCATCAATTTATTAAAAATAAAGGAGAAGAAATAATATTCATCCATAAGAGCATAAATCATTATAAGATGGAATTATATGATAAATTATAATAAATGACATGATAAAGAAGAGTAAAAATGGATGAAATAAGTGTTAAAAAGTGGTCGTATTCACGACCCAACATACCCCCAAACTGAATATATTGCATGTCCTCATGCAACCCATAACTAAATATATTGCATGTCCTCATGCAATCCAAAGACAAAACCCATGTGTTAACCAAGCAAAGAAAATTGTTCATCCCAACCCATGAAATGGATGGAACAAATGCATATTTCCTCAAATAATGAATATTCAATTTTAGCAATAGAGGCATAACAATTTTTACAGTTGACGTTCAACTATATGTATATGAAGTTGCAGAAAAATGTGACATAAATAACAACAACCCTCATTAATCATTTTCTAAAAAATCAGATCGTTTTGATGCACGGATCATGAGATATAAACAAAATGGTTGTAGGTGATAGTGCATAATTTTCAAAATTTTATGAACTAATTTAGCATGAAATTATCTGGGTTTGTGTTTTTTAATGATACTTCTTTGTTATCCAAAAATCACAAAAATTCAGTTCATAGTTTTAAAGATATATGCAAATCAATTTCTGCACTGTACAAAAATGAAATTGTATGCCTTAAATGAGAAAGAAAGTGGAAAACATCCATCATGTGTAGCAATTCCCCCCCAAACTGAAGAATTAGCATGTCCTCATGCGATGCTAGAAAAAAAAGAGAGGAGGTTGCTACAATTTGTTGAAATCGATGCTTGGTATAAAACAACATGGAATAATGGAGCTGTTGAGAATGAATAAGAATATCAATGGATGATAAAGAATACGACTGACATGGTCATAAGAAAGAAATGAAGGAAATCAACACTCCCCCAAACTGAAAGATGAGACGTGTCTAGAAAAATGGGAAGTGGTAAAGATATGGAATGAATGATGATAAATAATGCTCAATGGATGTTCATGAAATTCTCTTAAATTCATAATAAATCAGAAAATTATGCTTTTTTACCTCAAGTGTTACCTCCGAAAAAATGTGTAAGGACATGTAGGGACTGGCCTTTGTTGAAGCTGATGTAGGCTGAGCGGTTACTGAAAGTGATGCAAAAGGTGGAAGCCATGTGCGCGTTCGCGAGCCTTTGATGTTAGTTGCAATAGTGTGATCGTGTTGCGAATAGAATCTCCCCCATACCTTTTGTTCTCCTATAAACAAATCACAATTATGTATGCAATTTTCTTGAATCCATAGTTTTAGTTTTGAATGGCAACAGATAAGATACATGCAAAAAAGTTCAATCAACAAAAATTCTGTAGAAATGCAGTATGAATATTGTGGCAAAATGGTAGCGTACTGTACATGGAAAGACATACATATTTATGATACAATCAATGAAATTATAGCATTTACTGAAATCCATGCATGTGATAAATCGTAAACAGATATAGAAGCGTTTTGTAATAATTCAAGGATAAGGAGAAGGGACAGCTTAAGATAAACATAAGTACAAATGCATTTATTACCCACTTAAACTAATGTGATCGATTTATGATGATTTTCATGTATAATAGGTTCGAAATCAAAGGTTAAAGATTCATACTTTCATCTGATATTTAAATAGAGATATAGGAAAAAGGGTTTAATATTACTATTGATGTGTATAAATGTGACTCGAATACCATCAGCAGAGCTCTGTTGCCCACAGGTGTCCATAACCTTGACAGAGTTGCTTTCTCACCTGTGGAACCATTGTCCTTTATTTATGCTGAGGAAGTGTTTGTTAATTGTCATAACAGAGGCCATTGTGCTGGCTTGGTGGCCAGATAAATCATAATGCCATTCACTGGGAAGAAGTGAAAAGTGGGCAGGCCGGCTCGTGATGAGACATCTTGTTCCAGGGACTTCTTAATTTTTTCAATTGTCCATTGGACCATATTCCTGGTTTGGTGGCCATGATGGGAATGCCACTTCACTTGCTTCATTATGAACATGGTAGGCTGGCTCTTGATGAGACCCCCTATCCTCCATCTGCCAAATTATAAAATTATTAGTGAAATATGTAAATATTTTTCTTTTCATATAACACTTTCCTATTTATTCATAAAGGATGGCTCAGCACTCCTTAAGAGTAGGGATGGTGGAAGAAGTCTGAACAGCTCAATAGAAAAGAATATGCCCTTGTTCCTACTCCATAAGTAAAAATCAAAGAAATTTATAAAATATGGGAAAGAACCAACATGATAAATATAATCGATCATATGAATTTAGTGGTAGTAAGACAACAAGATCATGTTATTGATTATGTCCCTTTTTCCTTTTTCTTATAATTACTAAACAACTTTCTTAAAAATGACGATTTCTTTTGATTTGCTGATTACAGTAAACTTTAATTTGTATTATTGTGTATCCTTTCATAAATTGTATGTTTGCCTTTCAAAAAGTGATGAAAATTCAAAAAAAAATTCTAAAAATGTTGTTTATAAAAAAAAGAAAAATGCACTCAAAAAGTGTTGTTCCTTTGGAAAGGAACAGCAAAAACAATCTGCGAAAATGTTGTTCCTTTGGAAATGAACAACAAGAATAATCTGCGAAAATGCTATTCCTTTGGAAATGAACAACAAGAATAGTCGGTGTTGTTCCTTTTGAAGGGAACAGCAAAAATACTGTTCCTTTTGAAAGGAACAGCAAAAATGAGCGGTGCTGTTCCTTTTGAAAGGAATAGCGAAAACATGCAACAAAAATGTTGTTCTTTTTGAAAAGAAAACTAATCAGCGAAAATGTTGTTCCTTTTGGAAGGAACAACAAAAATAAACACATAAATGCACTGCTTCTTAAGAGGACCGGTTGTTGTTCCTTAAGAGGAACAATAACTATCCCTTGAGAGGAACAACAAAAAAATATAAACACACAAAAAGGAAAAAAATAGAAGAAAGAACAAAGCTAATATGCAATCCATTGCCAAGCAGATCCAATCAAATAGAAAGGAAAGTTTATGTACAGGTTTCAAGAAAAAGTAATTTTTTACAAAATTGCTGCTACTGAAGAATTACCTTCTGCAATTGAAACTTGCATGGTGGGGTCCTTATTGTGCAATTGCCACTGGAGCACAAATTGCAATTTGAAGGGATCAACACTTAAAACACAAAAACATAAAAGAAATCACAAAAGAAACAACACTTTATTAAGTTACAACAGTTATGATGTTATTTCTTAAGGAAATATCAATCTAGTAATGGGAAAAAATGATCTTTTGAAAAATGTTTTGGCAGTAGTAACATGAATATTGAAATGGGAACCAATTCCTCATTTCTTCTTGTTATAAATCTGTTAGGTAATGAACTGGATGAAATGCCCTTGTTTCACTAAAATTTCTTTTAGGAATCGCTTGTTCATAAATTGATCTTCTTTGTTCTCCTAAGACCTGCAAAAAAACGAGTCTCTACTTGCAATAAAACATTAAATCATGAATAAAGAGAGGTGTACAGGCTCCCTTAATCCAAGAATTATACAAAAAACTAACAAGTAGTTACTCTATAGAACAAATCCATGGACAGAGTAAAATTAATTTATTACCTGCGGTTAAGCAGTGGCCAATCATGCTAACCAGCAGTGTTTCAATCATAACTTTTTCTTCTTTTCGTCCGATTCAAGTGATTCCAAAGCCGAATGAGATCTAATTCAAAGGTTTATCTCCAATAGAAACAGGTTTTAAAAATTTCATGTAATGGTATGTTAAATCTTCTGAGAACAACCTACATAATAGAGTTATTTTCGATTTTCCAGCTTAGACCAACAGTTGATATTTCAAGCATAAAGTATTAGTTTAATGGCGGATTGAACTGATTCAAATTGGAGATTAAATTATATTCAAATATTTATCTCCAATAAAAACAATTTTTGAAAACAAGAAGAATTGATGGGTCAAATATGTTAAGGAACAACCAAGAAAACAGAGTTTCAAGAGTGCTGATTTATGATAGGCAGTCAGTATTTTGGTCATAAATTCCTCATACGATATCGAAATTGAGTGATTCAAATTGTGTTGTAAACTATATTCATAGATAAATATACCATAGAAACAGGTTTTAAAAATATAGTCATTTAGGCCTCAAAAAACTGGCTGTCCCAACTTTGTTGTTGAGCTGCCTACTAGACACCCTGTCAATGTTTTGGTTCTAACTTTCTTGTTTCAAATCCAAATTGAGTGATCCAAATTGAGTTAGAAATTATAAATCAAGATATACTTAGGATAGAAACAAGTTTTAAAAATATTTATTTTTTGTCCCCCAAAACATGACTGTCCCAACTTAGTTTTCAGGAATTTCATCAAACCCGCAAGCCAAAAAAATGATATTCGAACAATTTTTTCATATTGATGATAAAAATGAATATGAGTGTTTGCAGAATTGTTATTTGCAATATAATTCATCTACATACACAAATAAATTAGAATATTTATCATCAATGTTGATTTCCATAGCGTGTTGCAACAAAAACAACTATTTTTACAAAAATAAAAAAAATGTGTTTATTTCCTTATTTATTTTATTTTCTCCACTATCCTACTCTTTTTTGAGAATCGAATATGCTTATGTATAAGAGTATTCCCAGCGGAGCCATTTCCAAAATAAGGCCTCTAGTGTGTACATACCCAGATTTGGAAAATGCATGTTAATAAATAGTAGGGTATGAGAGGCCAACTTCCCTTCTTGTAAAAAAAAAAAATTGGGCAAGAATTCTCAATTTCTTAGGAATCTTGCTCAGTCTCTTCTGTTTGGCTATGTACTTCAGCAAAGGCTACAGATGGTGACTCTGTGGCCTGAAGGGAACTAGTAGGTTGTCTAGAAATAACTTTCCTAGGTCCTATTGATGGGTGAGATTCAGTTCTCTTAAGAATTTCGTCAATAAAGGTCCTTCTCCCAAGGGTCACCAGTCCCTTAGGCTTTTCAGGTTTGGGAGGAATTTTGTCTTGTTTATATTTTCTAGTCATTCAAAAGAACAAGCCTTCATTCCTACCTAAAGAAAGAAATTTACCCAATTCTGCTATGAAGCGGGCAGTAAGCAAGTATGTTCCTTGCTCGGTGCGCAGGTTCTTACCTTCCATCTTTAAAACCCAATTCTTCCCAAGCAGAAAAAAGGTCAAATGTGCATCACTCCTTCTAAATGGCATACACTCTCCCCCGCAACGGCGCCAAAATTTCGAGGCATAAAAGGTATCTTTTTAACACCTATTTATCTCACATTAATTATCAATCCGGGAGCGACTTTTTATTTCAAGAGTGTACTCTGTCTGAGGCTGCAATTCATCCAAGAGCAATGCTGTGAAAATGCAGTACAGAATTCTAAATTAAAGAATAAACAAATGCTTGTAAAGGAACCTAATTACAAATGGAAATGCTCTGAAACTTGAATTAAATCAAACTGCAAAACATTGATGAGGGATACAGTAGCAATAACTCTTTCCCTTAGAAATTGATGCAAGATAACCAATCTAGGGACTTTGGAGCAATAACCTCTGTCCTCTATAGTTGGTGATCTTAAAAAAATTGAAATGAAATCAAACTCAAACTACTTGCTGATAAAGATAACTGAAAGGAACTACAAAGGCTAAAAAGGAACAACAATCTTGTAACTCCTACGCATACACAACAACTGTAACCAAACTATCCGCTAAAGTAAAGCTATGGATCAGAAATAAGAAATAACTAGAAATGGAATAGCAATATAATTCGAACAACAATTACAAACTTAACTAATCTCAATACTTCAATCTATCGCCAGCCAATACTGCAGATCAATCAATCACAAAAAATAATAACTTAGAATCGAATACAGAACGACAAAGCTTTCATAATGGTAGCAGGATAAATGAACAACAAATTAAATAGCAATGCAATTCGTTAATGGATCTGTATTCAATCTAACAGCAGTCAATCAACTCTGTAATCGAAATAAATAGTAGACACACTTCACACAACAGAAATAAAAGAATAGAAATACAAAAAACGGATCGATCCACCAGGGTCGGGCCCTCAACCGCTGGTGAAACGCCGCTAGGCTACTACAGAGCTTGAGAAATGGAACGAGAAAACCTCTTTATATTTATAAAACATGAATAGCTTTTACATTAGTTGCTCTTTGCTCACAAGAGTCAAGGAATTATAGTGTTACAAAGGGAATTCAATAATCATCTATTGTTTTCCATCCTCATCCAATACACAATACATGCTCTCCTTTTATAATCAGAAGGAAGAGAAATTAAATAGCAAATATAATCTCCCATAACAATATTGGATTGTTCTCAATCAACTTGATCAACCAAAAAATACATTTCCAACAATCTTTCAATAAGAGCAAGGCAAATTTGGCTTTGCAGCTGAGATTTGGAGGACGGCCGCAACAACAAATCTTAGAAAATTGTGCTCAAAGAACCCTGCGTTTCTCTCAATACCGGCCGAATTTGGGTAAACTGTTCTTTGATAAAGTTAATTGGGCCCATTCTAGACAAAACCCATGTTCCAGATTTTCTAGATTCTTCTTCATTTGCCCAGAATCTCAACCGCAAAACTGTCACTTCTTATTCCAGCGAATTTATGAGTTGGAATATTTCATGATGATTTGGAAATTAAATCTGCAGTCTGGCAAATATCTTGGAGGCTAAAATGGTGAGTGATATTACAAAATATATTAATAAACCATCATTGATAAAATTATGCATAATAATCATCAATTTATTAAAAATAAAGGAGAAGAAATAATATTCATCCATAAGAGCATAAATCATTATAAGATGGATTTATATGATAAATTATAATAAATGACATGATAAAGAAGAGTAAAAATGGATGAAATAAGTGTTAAAAAGTGGTCGTATTCACGACCCAACAGAAATATTATGAAAAGTATGGGAAAATTTCTGCCCATACTCTCTTCTTGTCAACCCAAGCAACCATGCCTCCTTCTTATGCATTCCTCTCTTGAGATACAAGGCATGATACAAGAAAATCAAAAACCTTGAGTGGTACCCATATTCACCCAATAGAAACCAGCATAGGTCATCTCGCTTTAGATCTATATGTGGTAAGTGGTTTATATGCCACTTACCTGCTGCCCTCATCATTCCACCAAGGCTGAAGGTGAAATGTATATTTGGTGCTTTAGGGAAGCACCCATCATGGTGCAAGAACTCCCTTAGCCCATTAAGGGAGTGGTCATATTTGGAAATAGTTCTGGCCCATAGTTGGCCATGAAGTTTATATGGAAAGACACTCCTTTTAGGAGTCATGGTCTGCATATGTAAATCAAAAGAATGCATGCAATAATAAAGTAAAATGTGATTGACATAAGCATGCTTCTTACCCAAGTTCTCCAGTGCTGGGATAGTTCCTCTCTTAGCCAAATGTATCATCAATGTACAAGGTTGAGAGAACACTTTTCTCTTTTCATCAAGAGGTTGCCCTGGTGGGTTTCTTCCAAGTAAGGAGACATCAAGGCATAGATCATGATAGAAAGATGTATGGATTGATGTGTCCTTGATTTTCTTGCACAGATCTTCATGCCTTCTTAGGACATCGCTCCTTTGAAATAAAGAGGGGTAAATGTTTCTTACCCTATGAAGCTTTCCCTCCCCTTTATCTTCTGCGGTATTCAGGATCTCTCCATCTGATAATGATGGCACATGCTGCTCATGGATTGTGCCATAATTTCTATATGTGAGACTCTTTGAAACTCCTTGCAAGAGTGCAAGAGCTTCTCTTCTTGGAGCAACTTCTTCTTCTTCTCCTTCATGAAATGCTAGAGATGTGTCTGTCAATGACTGTGCTGTCACCCCTAGCCTTTTCTTCAATGGTGGAAAATGCCTCATCATCAATAGGAGACCTTAGATCTTGGTATACCTTTGAAAGAGGAATCTTCATCTCTTCTTTTTTAGAAGAAGACTCTTCATCCAAATGTGGATGCCTCCAATCATTTCCTCCTTTGGTATCTTCCCAATGAAGACTACCAATCTTCCAAAATAGATTTCTCTCCTTACACCTCATGGGAATTCAAGGTGTAACCCCTTGGAGATATTTCAGAAAAGACCTCTCGTCAATCAATCTCTTGAATCCAAAAGGATCCAAGTGTGCTAAAAACCAAACACCAACAAAAAGTGGCACAACATTCATCATGCCTCCCTCCATATTGCACCCTAACTCCTCATGCTGCATGCAACTCAAATAAGGTGCAAAGGAATGAATGTTCATCCCTTCTTGGATCAATCCCAAATTGCACAGCACTGTGCAAGCTTGTTGTTCCACCATAGCAATGAGTTTTGATCCTGGACCATGTGAGGACAAATTCCCAAGGTTTTCCATAAGAATTTCTGAAATGATCAGAAATGGAAATACATACATACCTTGGTGAGTCTTGGGAACCTCTTGTATGGATGCAAGGGTTCCTCTCTTTAATGTGTTGGCTGATACAACTGCTACTACAGATGGTTGTCCCTCCATGATGGTGACAACAATGGTACAAGGCTCCTCAAGTGGAGAAGAGGACTCTTCCTCCTCTAGTCTTCTACTGTCAAATCTCCTGGTTACTTGATGAGTAAAATCAGAAAAAGTAGATACTTTTGCATGAATTCCATAGTTGAACCACCAAGAGCTTGCCTTGCCCTCCAGGTGTAGTGCTGAGATCTCCGCAGCCTCTTTCTCCACTACTGGATGTAGTAGGAAAAATGCTTCTAGCTTCATTACCCAAGTCTCTGCTGCACACTTAAGTGATCCATCAAATGTAGACAAGAGGAATCTATTGTCTCTTATCATTCTCTTTCTGCATGGTCTTCTTTCTTCTCTCAGTTGAATAAACTGAGGAAAATCTAGGGTCTCTTTGAAAGTCCTAGGTTGGCACTTGTATTCTGCCAAATATCCACTTAGGATCTCATGTTCTAAGTGGTCTTCTTTCTCTCCACTTCCTCTATGAGAACAAGAAGTGCATGGGTCTTCTTCTAGTTCTTGAAACCTTCTAGAGGTCTTACTGCAGCTTTCTCCTTCTTGAAACCCTCTTGGAGTTTCATTGCATCTTTCTTCCTCCATCGGTTGAACCTTCTTGGAGAGGCTCTTCTTAGATCTGAAAATGGATGAGAGTAATCTCAACCTCTCCATCATTTTTTTCTCCTCTTCTTCTTATCTTATGATTGGATTTGAAATCCAAAGGCTGAACGAAGATGGCAGCTCTGATACCACTATAATATCCCAAAATGGGAATTTTCTACAACAAATGGAATATCTTGAGATATTCTAAATTTGGAGCTTCAACAAATCATGAGCATGGAAATTTATAATAGCTCATAAGATGTAAAATAACATCTCACCAGCAGATATAAGAGCCTCAGCAAGAGTATGGCCTATATCCTCCTTCCCAAGTGGGGAAATGCGGCAATATAGGGCATAAAACAACTGTCTTCAGAAAATAACGCTATACAAGTGAGAAATGGGACTTGGATCCCTTATAATACATGATATAAAACTCACATGCAGAATTATAGGTGAAACAAATCACTCTAGTGAACATAAACAGATTTCCCCAAATCAATATGCTTCAAATAAGCCCAAACCCCGTAGCCTAGCTCATGCAGAGAGTAATGAAGCAAGGAATGCATTATTTTAATGAGGGTTTATGTAGCAAATGATGAGAAATAAGAGATCAGGAATGTACAATCATCTAATGGCTGAGAAAATGGAGATTCCTTCCTTTTTATACAAAATAAGATCACCCGGCAAGGGTTACATGAGAGTACAATGTATAAAAATGCAGATCTGCAGATATGAATCTGAAAAATGAAGTTTTACTACAACACTGAATAAATATGACTAAAATATACAAGTGACAGAAGAAGAATGAAATACAGAGCTTTCCAAGAGAAGGGTTGGCCCTTTCTCCAAGGAATGAGCTCACAAGCAAGGATCAAACCCTGCAACTACTGCTCTGGAAAAAATGACGCAGTTTCCCCAGTAAACTATGTTGTAGTGGATGGTAACTGAGTTGGTCACTTTGCAAGGTGTCAAATAAGCTCTAGGACATCTTGTACAGATATTGCAAAGAAAGGGGAGCTCCCTCCTCTGAAAGATAAGCTCAAGAGCTGGTGTTGTGAATCTCCCACTGCACACCCAGCAACACAGTGTTTCCTGCTACAAGAATAAAATTTTAGCTGTAGGAGGTGCTAGGCCTCAAGCCAAGATATGGGAGAATGAAGAACATAACTCCTCCAAGTGATCTCTCAATGAAGGAGAAGGAATCTCGAAGCATGAATGCCTTGTGCTGAACAGCACTGCATACTTAGCTCAACAGCTAAAGAATGCTCAAGTGTCTAAGCAGACATAAAAATTTAATCCATAAGCTAACCCAAAAATTCTTCCATCTTCCTCCTTATAATGTTTGTGAGCCTTCTCACCTTGGGTCCCACCTATTAGGGTTTCCAACACCATGTGAATACATTCCCTCCAAAACTATGCTCTCTTCCCAAGCAAGCCACACCTTCTTAGGCAGCGCTGTTGACTTGGTCAACTTTGATTGAATCATCATGATCCTCTTCCTGTTCACACATGGGAGGTGAAAAATCCAGCAACCAAGTTATCCCCTTTTCACACCAAGAGGGATTTTATGTCAATACAAGTTAAATATGGGTCCTTTTTCCCATTTATTCATCTACTGGGTGTAAAAATCAAAATCTAATATTCCAATTAGTTGCATGCTAATTTTAGAAATATTACAAAAGACTTTTCTATCACTTTCTCTAAGAATAAATAGACATACAGAAAGATAGAAGAACCTACTTGTGATCCAAGCACTTCCTATTCTCCTTCTGTCACTTTTATTGTAGCCCCCAATCCAACTTATATTTCTAGATTGATTCCTGCAAGTATAAATAGAGAACAACAAAGAGATTTCAATATACAGATGCCTATTTACCTTAATCAGTTAAATCGATTGAACATGAAACATATATATCATTCAAGAGTCCATTGCATGAGAAATAGAAACATAAACAGATACATATATGGGAAAATGAACAACAATCTTTATTAAAGAGTATAAGGGGGATGTTACACGAAATGATCGATTTGATGTCACTAGCTCTAGCTTCATCCCAACCTCATCACAATAAACATCTCACCAATAGCATATCACTTCTTTCACTCTCTCAGTTGAGAATCCAACAACATTTCTTTACCAAAATTCTTCCCCCCTTTAGCACTAGGATCTATGATCAATTTATAGGGCAACTGATGGTAGTTTCTCAATGAATGAATTTCTAAAAATAGGCAAGACATGTTTCTAAGTTCAGAGGTGTTAGATGGACACTTGGATTTAAATTTTGAAACATATGGACTCTTCTAGAAGGCACTGGCCATGTGGAGATTCTAGAACAATGAGAATTTCGCTCCCAATTGACCAACACACCTTTGAATGTTGGGAAGTGCATTACAGTGCACTATTGAATGGAGGGAGCTGCATATGAAACACAGTTAGTCCCTTGAGAGGCAACGTTGGTGAGATAATAAGTGATATAACATATACTTCAAACCTTTAAAATCTTACAATAGAAGTCATGAATGATTTTTTCTTGTCTTAGGGCATGTAGAAAATGAAATGATAGGGGGTGATAGACCCTATTTCATTGGTCCTGGGAATGATGTGCAGTTTGACCATGTCATGGGGAATGATGCCCAAATTGAGCTATAACAGTTGTCCCCGAAAGCATGAAGTCAAAATAATAACAATATTTTTTGAATGACATGCTTTACGACGTGATAGGTTGGAACTAAAGCGAAGTGGCGAGTGCATCAATATTACAATACATTACATAATGATATATCCTCTTGATCACGAATTGTTGAGGGAGGCATTCCCATGCTCAACACATAAACTATCTAATAACATGTACATAGTGTAGAAAGTCATCTACATTCGAATGTTTCCCAATACATACGTCCCTATAGATATAGGCCCATGTTCGGATGACGATCTGTATGTAAGGTAACCATATAGATGATGTGTACAACAATCCTGAAATTGTAGCCTGGATGAATGAAACTAGATTCGGGGTCTTCTTATCTCATTCACTCGATCGTTTGAGTGCAAGTCTAGTCACGTGAATATATGATTTGTAGTCGAATATGGTAAGACATTGTTTGATTATCAATCAATGATGTGAGTTGTTAACAAATGTGAGAGAACCAACATTAATGTTAATGGCTCTCAAGGTACTGCAATACATTTTTTGAAGCGTGAATAGATGATTGGATGTCGAATGCTAAACAAAATATTTCGGTCAAAGGTCCGGAAGAGAGGATTTTTTTGATGCTGTAACAAGCCTCATGGTACTGGAAGATGATGTTTCTACGTAAACTTCCTAGATGATGATTTAATGTCAATAGGAAGCCACTTTATCATGAAATGGGAGTTACTGATTTCAGTGATAAAGTGTGACTTGATATAACAATGTTCAGGGATGATTGTCATGAGAATGAAGGTTTATGAGTATTGGAGAAGGATGAGTATTCACTGGATGAATTCTCTTGAACATATCGTCGACACTGAGATGAGTTGGAAGCATTGACCCAAAACTGAAGTGAAGGTATGATGAACCATAGGTATGAATGAGCCGTAAATAATATTACCCAACCCAAATAGTCATGATGCTAGAGTGAAGTGTCATGTTGAAGAGCAACCTGCTATCGTAAAATTTTTGTTCACTTTCCGAAATTTTCCCTAGTCATTTTTTGACCAGTACCTCATTATTTATTAATAAGATTATGGAGGATAACATATTATTGATCTATAATTCAACCCTTTGGGTGAATATGCATCGCTATTTAATAATTTAATGAGTCTAGTGATAAATGAAACTCAATCCTTGCCATGATCGACAAGCCCATCGCTATTTTATGTTTTAACGAGCCTAACGACAGTGACAACTCGGTCCTTTTTCATATTTAGAGAGTTTGAAAAAGAGGACAATAGAAAAATCCATATGTATTTCTTCGTAAAGTTGTCGCTCAGATCCAAAAAAGTGTAAAATGATATCTGAGAGAACCTCTTAGCCATATTCAACTAAGGTTTTCCTCTTTTGTAAATAATCTATCTCAGTCTGGAAAAGGGTTAAACTTATACTGAGTAGATATCAACTCATTTACTTTTACGAGTTCGAAAAGACAAGTGCTCGGAAATCTATTCACATTATCAGAGTCTGAAAAGAGCTAAAATAAGACTCTAGGGGTTCCTTTTTCACTGTTATCGAAGATCGAAAAAGAGATAAAAGTTCACTTCAAATCCTTTTTCATTTTTATCAAAGCTCAAAAAATAAGGATAAAAGTATGCTTTGTGGTCAAATCATTATTGAAATAAATGTGCGCAACTAATCTGCTATTTCAGCTGTAAACTTGTTCAGAACAACATCAAATGGATTAAAAATAATCGTTTCATGATAAAAAATGAATAAAACCATAGTCACAACAATAAATATGTTTTGCAAATAATAAAATGACTAATTAAAAGAGTTTTTCCATTCATTTTTTACCATTTGAAGGTTACCATTTGCATTTTTGAGCTCTGAACCTATTTTTTCCCCCGAATTTCAACTGGTGATTGGGTGCAATTGGTAAGAATATTTTGAATGCCCCCTACAAGAGCACAATTCGAATGCCCCCTGCAAGAGAAGATGCCCCCCAAGCTCCATTTCATTCACCTAAGTAGACTAATTGTTACTAATAGCTGGATGAAATGAAGGTTCATTTATGAGATCAAATGGAAGACTCATCTTAATTAGGAGAGGATTTTGCTTCATTTTTTAACAAGCTTAACACAGGAGAGAACTATGCTCATGGATCCATGTTTCATTTTTTAATGAGCTTGACTCAAGAAAAAGAACTATGCTCATGGAAACTTATTTCATTTTTAATGAAGTTGATACAAGAAAAAGAACCATCCTCAACACCTATTTCACTTTTTTAATGAGGTTGACACAGTAAAAGAACCATCCTCATGAATTTGTTTCATTTTTTAACGAGGTTGACAGAGTATATCCTCATGAATCTGTTTCCTTTTTTAATGAGGTTGACATAGTAAAAGAACCATCCTCATACCCTATTTCATTTTTTTAACGATATTGACAAAGTAAAAGAACTATCCTCATGAATCTGTTTCATTTTTTAGCGAGATTGACACAGTAAAAGAACCATCCTCATACCCCGATTCATTTTTTTAATGAGGTTGACACAGTAAAAGAACTACCCTTATCACCTATTTCATTTTTTAATTAGGTTGACACAGTAAAAGAACCATCCTCTGACTTGATTCATTTTTGAATGAGGTTGATAACAAACAATCCTAGTCAAATGTATTAATTAATAACGAGGCTGATAACAAACAAATTAGTTGCTCCACTGGGGATCGATCCCAGAATCTCTGTTTTCGCAGATTAACAAATTCAGAATCTACTAATAAATCAAATTCCCTAAGTGTGGTGCTAGTCACTTAGAACAACAAATTAAAGACTTTGCTATCACTTTATCTAAGAATAAATAGACATACAAAAATATAGAAGAACCTACTATTGATCCAAACACTTCCTATTCTCCTTTTGTCACTTTTTTTGTAGCCGCCAATCCAACTTATATTTCTAGATTGATTCCTGCAAGTATAAACAGAGAACAACAAAGAGATTGCAATATACAGATGTCTATTTACCTTAATTATTTAAATCGATTAAACATGAAACATATATATCATTCACGAGTCCATTGCATGAGAAATAGAATCATAAACAGATACATTTATGGGAAAATGAACAACAATCTTTATTAACGAGTATAAGGGGGATGTTACAAGCAATGATCGATTTGATGTGACTAGCTCCAGCTTCATCCCAGCCTCATCACAATCAACATCTCACTAGTAGCATATCACTTCTTTCACTCTCTCAATTGAGAATCCAACAACATTTCTTTACCAAAATTCTTCCCCCCTTTAGCACTAATATCTGTGCTCAACTTATAGGGCAACTGATGGTAGTTTCTCAATGAATTAATTTCTAATAATAGGCAAGACATGTTTCTAAGTTTAGAGGTGTTAGATGACACTTGGATTTGTAGTTTGACACATATGGACTCTTCTAGAAGGCACTGGCCATGTGGAGATTCTCGAACAATGATAATTTCGCTCCCAATTGACCAACGCACCCTTGAATTTTGGGAAGTGCATTGCAGTGCACTCTTGAATAGAGGTAGGTTTATATGAAATGTAGTTAGTCCCTTGAGAGGCAACATTCGCGAGATAATAAGAGATATAACATATACTTCAAACCTTGAAAATATTACAATAGAAGTCATGAATGATTTGTTCCTGTCTTAGGGCATGTGGAAACTGAAATGATAGGGAGTGATAGACCCTATTTCATTGGTCCTGGGGATGATGTGCAGTTATACCAGGTCATGGGGAATGATGCCCAAATTGACCTATAACAGCTACTCCCTAAAGCATGAAGTCAAAATAATAGCAATATTTTTTGAATGAGATGCTTTACGACGTGATAGGCTGGAACTAAAACGGAGTGGTGACCTACATCAATATTACAATACATTACATCATGATATATCCTCTTGATCACGAATTAGTGAGGGAGGCATTCCCATGCTCAAAACATAAACTATCTAATAACATGTACATAGTGTAGAAATTCATCTACATTGGAATGTTTCCCAATACATACATGCCTATAGATATAGGCCCATGTTCGGACGATGATCTGTATGTAAGGTAACTATACAGATGATGGGTACAAAAATCCTGAAATTGCAGCCCGGATGGCTGAAACTAGATTTGGGGTCTTCTTATCTCATTCACTTGATCATTCGAGTACAAGTCTAGTCATACGAATATATGATTTGTAGTCGAACATGGTAAGCCATCGTTTGATTATGAGCCAATGATGTGAGTTGTTAACAAACGTGAGAGAACCACCATTGATGTTAATGGCTCTCAAGGTACTGCAGTACATTTTTTGAAGTGTGAATAGATGATTTGATGTCGAACTCCAAACAAAATATTTCGGTCAAACGTCTGGAAGAGAGGGTTTTTTCGATGCTGTAAAAAGCCTCATGGTATTGGAAGATGATGTTTCCAAGTAAACTTCTTGGATGATGATTTGATGTCGATAGGAAGCCACTTTATCACGAAACAAGAGTTATTGATTTCAGAGACAAAGTGTGACTTGATATAACAATGTTTAGGGATGACTGTCATGAGAATGAAGGTTTATGAGTACTGCAGAAGGATGAGTATTCACTGGATGACTTCTCTTGAACATATCGGCGACACTGAGATGGGTTGGCAACATTGACCCAAAACCGAAGTGAAGGTATGATGAACCATAGGTATGAATGAACCATAAATAATATTATCCAACCCAAACAGTCACGATGATGGAGTGAAGTTTCATGTTGAAGAGCGACCTGCTATTGTAAAAGTTCTATTCACTTTCCCAAATTTTCCCTGATCATTTTTTGACCAATACCTCTTTATTTATTAACAATATTGAGGAGGATAACATATGCTTGATCTATAATTCAACCCTTTGGATGAATATGCATCGCTATTTAATAATTTAACGAGTCTAGTGATAAATGAAACTCAGTCCTTGCCATGATCAACAAGCTCGTCACTATTTTATGATTTAATGAGCCTAATGACAGTGACAACTCAGTCCTTTTTCATATTTAGAGAGTTTGAAAAAGAGGACAATAGAAAAATACATAAGGATTTTTTTGTAAAGTTGTCGCTCACATCCGAAAAAGTGGAAAATGATATCTGAGAGAACCTCCTAGCCATATTTGACTAAGGTTTTCCTCTTTCCTAAATAATCTATCTCAGTCTGGAAAAGGTTTAAACTTATACTGAGTAGATATCAATTCATTTACTTTTACAAGCTCAGAAAGACAAGTGCTCGGAAATCTTTTCACATTATCGGAGTCTGAAAAGAGCTAAAAGAAGACTCCAGGGGTTCCTTTTTCATTGTTATCGAAGCTCGAAAAAGAAATAAAATTTCACTTCAAATCCTTTTTCATTTTTATCAAAGCTCAAAAAATAAGGATAAAAGTATGCTATGTGGTCAAATCATTCTTGAAATAAATGTTCACGACTAATCTGCTATATCAGCTGTAAACTAGTTCAGAACAATATCAAATGGATTAAAAATAATCGTTTCGCGATAAAAAATGAATAAAACCATAGTCACAACAATAAATATGTTTTGAAAATAATAAAATGACTAATTAAAAGAGTTTTACCATTCAGTTTTTACCATTTGAAGGTTACCATTTGCATTTTGGAGCTCTGAATCTATTTTTTCCCCCGAATTTCAACTGTTTATTGGGTGCAATTGCTAAAAAAAATTTGAATGCCCCCTGTAAGAGCACAATTCAAATGCCCCCTACAATAGAAGATGCCCCCCAAGCTCCATTTAATTCACCTAATTAGACTACCTGTTACCAATAGCTGGATGGAATGAAGGTTCATTTACGAGATCAAATGGAAGACTCATCTTAATTAGGAGAGGATTTGTTTCCTTTTTTAACGAGCTTAAAACAGGAGAGAACTCTGCTCATGGAGCCATGTTTCATTTTTTAACGAGCTTGACTCAAGAAAAGGAACTATGATCATGGAACCTTATTTCATTGTTTAACGATGTTGATACAAGAAAAAGAACCATCCTCAACACTTGTTTCACCCTTTTAACGAGGTTGACATAGTAAAAGAACCATCCTTATGAATTTGTTTCATTTTTTAACAAGGTTGGCACATTATATCCTCATGAATTTGTTTCATTTTTTAACAAGGTTGACATAGTAAAAGAACCATCCTCATACCTTATTTCATTTTTTTAACGATGTTGACACAGTAAAAGAACTATCCCCATGAATCTGTTTCATTTTGTAGAGAGGTTGACATTGTAAAAGAACCATCCTCATACCCTGATTCATTTTTTTAACGAGGTTGACATAGTAAAAGAACTATCCTCATCACGTGTTTCATTTTTTAATGAGTTTGACACAGTAAAAGAACCATCCTCGTGACTTGATTCATTTTTAACGAGGTTGATAACAAACAATCCTAGTCAAGTGTATTAATCAATAACGAGGTTGATAACAAAAAAATTGGTGACTCCACTGGGGATCGATCCCAGAATCTCTAGTTTCGCAGATTAACAAATTTAGAATCTACGGATAAATCAAATTCCTTAAGTGTGGTGCTAGTCACTTAGAAAAACCTATTAAAGAATTTTCTATCACTTTCTCTAAGAATAAATAGACATACAAAAAGATAGAAGAATCTACTTGTGATCCAAAAACTTCCTATTCTCCTTCTGTCGCTTTTGTTGTAGCCCCCAATCCAACTTAGATCGCCATATTGATTCCTGCAAGTATAAATAGAGAATAGCAAAGAGATTGCAATATACAAATGCCTATTTACCTTAATTAGTTAAATCAATTGAACATGAAACATATATATCATTCAAGAGTCCATTACATGAGAAATAGAAACATAAACATATACATATATGGGAAAATGAACAACAATATTTATTAAAGAGTAGAAGGGGGAGGTTACAACCAATGATCGATTTGATGTAACCAACTCCAGCTTCATCCTAGCCTCATCACAATCAACATCTCACCAGCAGCATATCACTCCTTTCATTCTCTCAATTGAGAATCCAAACTTATTTCTTTACCAAAATTCTTCCTTCCCTAGCACTAGGATTTGTGCTCAATTTATAGGGCAACTGATGGTAGTTTCTCAATGAATGAATTTATAATAATAGTAAAGACATGTTTCCAAGTTCAGAGGTGTTAGATGGACACTTGGATTCGAAGTTTGACACATATGGACTCTTCTAGAAAGAACTGGCCATGTGGAGATTCTGGAACAATGAAATTTCGCTCCCGATTGACCAACGCACCCTTGAATGTTGGGAAGTTCATTGCAGTGCACTCTTGAATGGAGGGAGGTGCATATAAAACACAGTTAGTCCCTTGAGAGGCAATGTTGGTGAGATAATAAGTGATATAAAATGTACTTCAAACCTTGAAAATATTACAATAGAAGTCATGAATTATTTGTTCTTGTCTTAGGACATGTAGAAACTGAAATGATAGGGGGTGATAGACCCTATTTCATTAGTCCTGGGGATGATGTGCAGGTTGACCAGGTCATGGGGAATGATGCCCAAATTTAACTATAATAGCTGCCCCCTTGTTATCACAAAATTGGACTTGATAAGCTGCTTAAACAGTCAACTTAATGTAACTATTTCAAACCTAATCTTTTGACTGAGGCTTAGCCTCCTCAGCCTGAGTGGGCTCTCTCAAGGGTTAATGATTTGGATAAAAATATATATGGCTAACTCTATTTAGGTAATAAACAGATAAATGATAGATGTAGATTGAGAATCACATCAGCATGTACACATTTGGCTTATGGAGTTAAGGATATTTAGTAATTCAGAAAATCTACTTAACATGGAAGTTGAGGCATATCAGAGTTTTAGTCATAAGGTACACACACATGAAACTGTAAAAAACACAGTCAGTTCACTTATATAGGAATTCAGAGCATCTAAAAGATGAATTCTAAGTAATATAGATGAACATCACTGTAATGAGACAAATAAGAGATGCAAATAGAATAGGAAAACACTAAAACTCCTTCTGAATCTCAAGTTGGTCAAGTAGAACATCTTTGTATTAGCTGAAAACTAGTCAATTCACAACAAGCACAGTTTTGCCAAAAATGTCCCACCCTTTACAAATTCGACCTCTTGGCCTTTAATATACCTTTTACAACATGAGATGATCTTCTTCTAGGCTAGATGCATCAAATTTCTAACTACTGACACCTTGCATAACCATAAGACATGGAATTTATTACAAAAAGACACCTAATCTACTCAAATTGCTTAGTGCTTATCTTTAAAAACCTTATCTATTTAAATTTACATCATTTCCAAGTGTATCATCACATGGTCGAATCTGGACGATGAGCTTCATTTCTTCATGACCATATTGTTGACCTCCATCAAAATAGGAAACAGAACCCTGTTTTTTAGGCATAAGATTTTTTGCATTCTTTGAACATTCTGACCATCATGTACCCTTCATTTCGTGGTCCTTAGTTGTTGGAAGTTGTCATAACACGTCCCATAACTCCTTCCTAGCCTCCAACTGTCTAAAACAACTTTAAACCCTGCTCGAAATGCTGTAATGTTCTGTGCTACAAAAACACAACAATTTCGTAGCGCCTTTTGTAGCACTGCTATTTCAACCTTTATTCTTCAAATTTTTGACTTATTTCCTCCAAGATTGTTTTAATTACTCTTTAATACATCCTCCACAACAAATTAAATTCTTGATTCATTATTCAACCCTTCAAAAACTGATCAAAATAAGCAAGAAAAGCTGCACAGCAGTTTCATAGCACATTCTGCTTTTTTGCACTGAATGCGCTACGAAACTGCTGAGTATGCATTTTTGTCAAAAAATTTCAAAGTGTAAACTGTAGTTATGCCAAAACTCAAAATATACCTATCTCCATCATTTAAAAACCATATCAACTGTAAAAACACAGTCATTCTAGCTTTCTTGAGGCCCCTTCTTCATTTACACTTGGTTGAGCTATTGGTTCTTCTATGACTGTCATCTTAATGCCTCTGCTCTTTAACTCATCATGAATCAACTCTAGCTGCTGCTCTAATTCCTCCACCTGATCTTTAAGTCTTCTGCTAGTAGCTCTCAAATGAGTATTTATTATTCTGACAAACTTAGCTTCCTTTATTGCTGGAACTGTCCACTTGAAAAATTTCTCTGCAGCACTTGGAGTTTTAGAAATAGAATCAGATTGTCCTTCCCACAATGCCTTCATATTTTTAAACTATACTTTCTCGACACTGTGATTTCTAGCTCTCTTTTTCATGACAACAATTTCTTGGTTTTCCAACCTTACTTTATCCTCAAGATGCTGAAACTATGTTTTCTCTGTCATTTCCTCTTTTCCCCTCTTTGTTCTGCTGATTGTATGCTTCACTGTAGGTGATGAGAGATCAATTATCTCTTTGGATGCTTTAGCTTTCTCAGTGGGTATTTGAACCTCCTTGCTGCCTTCCATCAATTTCCTATCATTCCTAGTCATAGGATTTCTTGCTTGAAAGATGAAACCTGCATCTTCCCCCTAAAACTCTATCTTCTTTGCAGATTTTGCTTTTCTTAGCTTATGCTCCTCTTCCCCAATGAACTCATCTTGGACAATGGGTGTCTCTTCTCTGTCAATGGCATGAAGAATATCCTCTAGATTCCCCTTTGTTATCAGGTTGTCCTCTGTAGCAACTATCTTTCCTTTTAATGCCACTGCTTGCCTTCTAGTTACTCTTTTGGTCCCCTTGCTAATCACTTGTTTCTATTCTGCATGTTTGAAAACCTTTGATCTCTGTTTTGTGGGTGGGAGAGTTGGAGTATTAAGAATTTTCATTTTCTCTGGCCCTTTCTCAGTTTTCTTTCTTGGCTTCACTCTTGCAGTTTTTTTTGGTTTTGCAGCCATAGGTTGACTTGTTTTTGCTGGTGGTGGTGATGGAAATCCTTTAGTTTTAGGGTTTCTTGCAGGGGTTAGGGTTTCCAATTCAAATCCATTTATAAACAAGAAAGATGACCAAATCTCTGCCTATCTTCTGAAGTTCATCTAAAATTAATAACTTCAATAAACCATGATGAAACAAGGATGTTTCACCCCCTTCATATTTTTCTTGCACCTTATCAGCCATCTTTGCAAGACTCCTATGCAGATAAAAAGGTAAATCAAGTGAAATATTACCAGTGAAGTGTAGAAGAAGTTTGAAATTATATGAATAAACCTTGTGATATCTGCCTTCACGTGTAAAATATTTCTGAATGTTGAGCAGCAGTTTTGAGTAGTTATCTTTGATGCAGCTTCTAGGGATAGCATTATTAAGGTCCATGTCTGTGTACTCAGGCTTCATGAACTCTTTACACTGCTCCATATCAAATTTGAAACTTTTGAACTAGGTTTCTTGACCTCTTGGTATCTCTGTAATAGCAGCAATGACCTCTGGTGTAATAGACACACTTAGCATCCCGACCTTAGTGGCTGTTCCATTGAAATTCATGGCAAATTCCTTGGATACCTGTGTGTGACAGCCCTGCAACTTCTCACAAAACCATAAGCAACCTAATCTTTTGAACACTTCCATCACTACTAGGTATTCAATTATTGCCTTCATGTCTTCAAGTTCATGCCTTAAGCAGTGTCCTCCTCTGTGAATTTTCTTTTCCTCTGCCATGTTCTTAAACAAATCTTTCAACCTTGCTTGAAAAAATGTAACAGTAGCCTCGCTTGAGAAATTGTAACAATAGCCTCGCTTGAGAAATTATCAGCCTCACTTGATATGGGTGTTTATATGAAACAACCACAGGTTTTTCTTGGCACTCAGAGCTTAGACATTTCGAATGGAGGCAAAAGGGAATGAGAATGACTAATTAGGAAAGATTTTGAAATTTAAAATGTCCTCTCATTACTGAATGATGACTCTTTCATACCTAACATGACCATGATGACTGCGAATGTGGGTGTGTAGCTTGATTTCATCTTTACATGACTCAACATGCCATTATCCTACCCTTTCCCAACGGTTTTTGACATCTGCCAACTCAAATCACAAGACAGTTATAAATCCGCACTTTCATAGTGACTACAGTGTAATTTTTCATGTTTGCGCTACAAAACTATCAGCGCTTTCGTAGCGCAAAATGACTTTTTTCAATGGATGGCGCTACGAAAACAGGGTTTTTTGGCTAATTGAACATTTTTAACACGAAACTTTAGGAAATGACCCAAAAATGAAAATGATGAATATTTGACATGAAAGAAATTTAAATAAGGCTTTATTTGAACCTTAGGATGAGCTTTAAACTATAAAAAATCTAAGACCTACCCTTGATCAAACCTAAATTGACTCCTAAAACCCAATTTTGATCCATGAAATTTTGTAACCTTGTCACAATGATGTGCTAAAATTTTTGGGTGATAACACCCCTAAAGCATGAAGTCAAAATAAAAACAATATTTTTTGAATGAGATGCTTTGTGACATGATAGGCTGGAACTAAAGTGGATTTGTGACCTGCATCAATATTACAATACATTACATCATGATATATCCTCTTGATCATGAATTGCTAAGGGAGGCATTCCCATGCTCAGCACATAAACTACCTAATAACATGTACATAGTGTAGAAAGTCATCTACATTGGAATGTTTCCCAATACATACATGCCTATAGATATAGGCCCATGTTCGGATGACGATCTGTATGTAAGGTGACCGTACAGATGACATGTATAACAATCCTGAAATTGCAGCCTAAATGGATGAAACTAGATTCGGGGTCTTCTTATCTCGTTCACTCGATCGTTCAAGTACAAGTCTAGTCATGCAAATATATGATTTTTAGTCAAACATTGTAAGACATCGTTTGATTATCAACGAATGATGTGAGTTGTTAACAAACGTGAGAGAACCACCATTGATGTTAATGGCTCTCAAGGTACTATAGTACATTTTGTGAGGCGTGAATAGATGATTTGATGTCAAACGCCAAACAAAATCTTTCGGTCAAAGGTTCGGAAGCGGGGATTTTGTCGATGTTGTAACAAGCCTCATGGTACTGGAAGATGATGTTTCTAAGTAAACTTCCTGGATGATGATTTGATGTCAATAGGAAGCCACTTTATCACGAAACGAGAGTTATTGATTTCAAAGAAAAAGCGTGAATTGATATAACAATGTTTAGGGATGACTGTCATGAGAATGAAGGTTTATGAGTATTACAGAAGGATGAGTATTCACTAGATGACTTCTTTTGAACATATCGACGACACTGAGATGAGTTGGCGGCATTGACCCAAAACCGAAGTGAAGGTGTGATGAGCCATAGGTATGAATGAACCGTAAAGAATATTACCCAACCCAAACAGTCAAGATGATGGAGTGAAGTGTCATGTTGAAGAACTACTTGCTATCGTAAAAGTTTTGTTCACTTTCCCAAATTTTCTCTGGACATTTCTTGACCAGTACCTCTTTATTTATTAACAACATTGAGGAGGATAACATATGCTTGATCTATAATTCAACCCTTCGCGTGAATATGCATCACTATTTAATAATTTAATGAGTCTAGCGATAAATGAAACCCGATCCCTGCCATGATCGACAAGCCCATCGCTATTTTATGTTTTAACAAGCTTAACGACAGTGAAAACTTGGTCCTTTTTCATAATTAGAGAGTTTGAAAAAGAGGACAATAGAAAAATCCATAAGTATTTTTTTCGTAAAGTTGTCACTCAGATCCAAAAAAGTATAAAATGATTTATGAGAGAACCTCTTAGCCATATTCGACTAAGGTTTTCCTCTTTCGTAAATAATTTATCTCAGTCTGGAAAAGGGTTAAACTTATACTGAGTATATATCAATTCATTTACTTTTACGAGCTCGAAATTACAAGTGCTCGACAATATTTTCACATTATTGGAGTCTGAAAAGAGCTAAAAGAAGACTCCAGGGGTTCCTTTTTCATTGTTATCAAAGCTTGAAAAAGAGATAAAAGTGAACTTCAAATCCTTTTTCGTTTTTATCAAAGCTCAAAAAATAAGGATACAAGTATGCTTTGTGGTCAAATCATTCTTGAAATAAATGTGCACGACTAATATGGTATATCAGCTGTAAACTTGTTCAGAACAACATCAAATGGATTAAAAATAATCATTTCAGATAAAAAAATGAATAAAACCATAGTCACAGCAATCAGTATGTTTTGAAAATAATAAAATGACTAATTAAAAGAGTTTTACATTCATTTTTTACCATTTGAAGGTTACCATTTTCATTTTGGAGCTTTGAACCTATTTTTTCCCCCGAATTTCGACTATTGATTGGGTGCAAGTGGTAAGAATATTTTGAATGCTCCTGGCAAGAGAAGATGCCCCCCAAGCTACATTTCATTCACCTAAGTAGACTACCTGTTACTAATAGCTGGATGGAATGAATTTTCATTTACGAGATCAAATGGAAGACTCATCTTAATTAGGAGAGGATTTGTTTCATTTTTTAACAAGCTTAACACAGGAGAGAACTATGCTCATGGAGCCATGTTTCATTTTTTAATGAGATTGACTCAAGAAAAGGAACTATGCTCATGGAACCTTATTTCATTTTTTAACGAGGTTGATACAAGAAAAATAACCATCCTCAACACATGTTTCACTTTTTTAACGAGGTTGACATAGTAAAAGAACCATCCTCATGAATTTATTTCATTTTTTAAAGAGGTTGGCATAGTATATCCTCATGAATCTATTTCATTTTTTAATGAGGTTGACATAGTAAAATAACCATCCTCATACCTTATTTCATTTTTTTAACGATGTTGACACAGTAAAAGAACTATACTCATGAATCTGTTTCATTTTTTAGCAAATTTGACATAGTAAAAGAACCATCCTCATACCCTAATTCATTTTTTTAATGAGGTTGACACAGTAAAAGAACTTTCATCATCACCTATTTCATTTTTTAATGAGGTTGACATAGTAAATGAACCATCCTCGTGACTTGATTCATTTTTTAACGAGGTTGATAACAAATAATCCTAGTCAAATGTATTAATTAATAACGAGGTTGATAACAAAAAAATTGGTGACTCCACTGGGGATCGATCCCAGAATCTCTGGTTTCACAGATTAACAAATTTAGAATCTACGAATAAATCAAATTCCCTAAGTGTGGTGCTAGTCACTTAGAAAAACCTATTAAAGACTTTGCTATCACTTTCTCTAAGAATAAATAGACATACAAAAAGATAGAAGAACCTACTTGTGATCCAAGCACTTCCTATTCTCCTTTTGTCGCTTTTGTTGTAGCCCCCAATCCAACTTAGATCGCTAGATTGATTCCTACAAGTATAAACAGAGAATAGCAAAGAGATTGCAATATACAGATGGCTATTTAATTTAATTAGTTAAATCAATTGAACATGAAACATATATATCATTCAAGGGTCCATTGCATGAGAAATAGAAACATAAACATATACATATATGGGAAAATGAACAACCATATTTATTAAAGAGTGGAAGGGGGAGGTTACAACCAATGATCGATTTGATGTCACCAGCTCCAGCTTCACCCTAGCCTCATCACAATCAACATCTCACCAACAACGTATCACTCCTTTCACTCTCTCAATTGAGAATTCGAACTTATTTCTTTACCAAAATTCTTCCTTCCCTAGAACTAGGATCTGTGCTCAATTTATAAGGCAACTGATGGTAGTTTCTCAATGAATGACCTTTCTAATAATAGGAAATACATGTTTCCAAGTTCAAAGGTTTTATATGGACACTTGGATTCAAAGTTTAACACATATGGACTCTTCTGTAAGGCACTGGCCATGTGGAGATTCTGGAACAATGAGAATTTCGCTCCCAATTGACCAACGCACCCTTGAATGTTGGGATGTTCATTGCAGTGCACTCTTGAATGGAGGGAGGTTCATATGAAACGCAGTTAGTCCCTTGAGAGGCAAATTTGGTGAGATAATAAGTGATATAACATATACTTCAAACCTTGAAAATATTACAACAGAAGTCATGAATTATTTTTTTTTGTCTTAGGGCATGTAGCAACTGACATGATAGGGGATGAAAGACCCTATTTCATTGGTCCTGGGAATGATGTGCAGTTTGACCAGGTCATGGGGAATGATGCCCAAATTGACCTATAAGAGCTGCCCCCTAAAGCATGAAGTCAAAATAATAAAAATATTTTTTGAATGAGATGCTTTATGACATGATAGGCCGGAACTAAAGCGGAGTGGTGACCTGCATCAATATTACAATACATTACATCATGATATATCCTCTTGATCACGAATTGTTGAGGGAGGCATTCCCATGCTCAACACATAAACTATCTAATAACATGTACATAGTGTAGAAAGTCATCTACATTGGAATGTTTCCCAATACATACATGCCTACATATATAGGCCCATGTTCAGATGACAATTTATATGTAAGGTAACCATACAGATGATGTGTACAATGATCTTGAAATTGCAGCCCGAATGGCTAAAACTAGATTTGGGGTCTTCTTATCTCATTCACTCGATCGTTCGAGTACAAGTCTAGTCATGCGAATATATGATTTGTAGTCGAACATGGTAATACATCATTTGATTATCAGCCAATGATGTGAGTTGTTAACAGACATGATAGAACCACCATTGATATTAATGTCTCTCAAGGTAATTCAGTACATTTTGTGAGGCATGAATAGATTATTTTATGTCGAACGCCAAACAAAATCTTTCGGTAAAAGGTCTGGAAGTGAGGATTTTTTCAATGCTGTAACAAGCTGCATGGTACTGGAAGATGATGTTTCTAAGTAAACTTCCTGTATGATGATTTGATGTCGAAAGGAAGCCAATTTATCATGAAACGGGAGTTAATGATTTCAAAGAAAAATTGTGACTTGATATAACAATGTTCAGGGATGACTATCATGAGAATGAAGGTTTATGAGTATTGCAGAAGGATGAGTATTCACTGGATGACTTCTCTGGAACATATCGGCGACACTGAGAAAAGTTGGCAGCATTGACCCAAAACCAAAGTGAAGGTATGATGAGCCATAGGTATGAATGAATCATAAATAATATTACCCAACCCAAACAGTTACGATGATGGAGTGAAGCGTCATGTTGAAGAGCGACCTACTATTGTAAAAGTTCTGTTCTCTTTCCCAAATTTTCCCTTGTCATTTTTTGACCAGTACCTCTTTATTTATCAACAATATTGACGAGCATAACATATGCTTGATCTATAATTCAATTCTTCATGTGAATATGCATCGCTATTTAATAATTTAACGAGTCTAGCGATAAATGAAACTTAATCCTTGCCATGATCGACAAGCCTATCACTATTTTATGTCTTTACGAGCCTAACGACAGTGAAAACTCGGTCCTTTTTCATATTTTGAGAGTTTAAAAAGAGGAAAATAGAAAAATCCATAAGTATTTTTTCATAAAGTTGTCACTCAGATACGAAAAAGTGTAAAATGATATATGAGAGAACCTCCTAGCCATATTCAACTAAGGTTTTCCTCTTTCGTAAATAATCTATCTCAGTCCGAAAAAGGGTTAAACTTATACTAAGTAGATATCAATTCATTTAATATTACGAGCTCGAAAAGACAAGTGCTCGACAATCTTTTCACATTATCAGAGTCTAAAAAGAGCTAAAAAAAGACTCCAGGGGTTCCTTTTTCACTGTTATCGAAGCTCGAAAAAGAGATAAAGGTGCACTTCAAATCCTTTTTCGTTTCTATCAAAGCTCAAAAAATAAGGATACAAGTATGCTTTGTGGTGAAATCATTCTTGAAATAAATATGCATGACTAATGTGTTATATCAGCTGTAAACTTGTTCAGAACAACATCAAATGGATTAAAAATAATCATTTCATGATAAAAAAGGAATAAAACCATAGTTACATCAATAAATATGTTTTTCGAATAATAAAATGACTAATTAAAAGAGTTTTACCATTCATTTTTTACCATTTGAAGGTTACCATTTGCATTTTGGAGCTCTGAACCTATTTTTTCCCCCGAATTTCAATTGTTGATTGGGTGCAATTGGTAAGAATGTTTTGAATGCCCCCTACAAGAGAAGATGCCCCCCAAGCTCCATTTCATTCACCTAAGTATACTACCTCTTACTAATAGCTGGATGGAATGAAGGTTCATTTACGAGATCAAATGGAAAACTCATCTTAATTAGGAGAGGATTTGTTTCATTTTTTAACGAGCTTAACACAAGAGAGAAATATGCTCATGGAGCCATGTTTCATTTTTTAACAAGCTTGACTCAAGAAAAGGAACTATGCTCATGGAACCTTATTTCATTTTTCAACGAGGTTGATACAAGAAAAAGAACCATCCTCAAAACCTATTTCACTTTTTTAACGAGGTCAACACAGTAAAAGAACCATCCTCATGAATTTGTTTCATTTTTTAACGAGGTTTACACAGTATATCCTCATGAATCTGTTTCATTTTTTAACGAGGTTGGCATAGTAAAAGAACCATCCTCATACCCTATTTCATTTTTTTATGGATGTTGACACAGTAAAAGAACTATCCTCATGAATCTGTTTCATTTTTTAGCGAGGTTGACACAGTAAAAGAACCATCCTCATACCCATATTTATTTTTTTAACGAGGTTGACACAGTAAAAGAACTATCCTCATCACCTGTTTCATTTTTTAATGAGGTTGACACAGTAAAAGAACCATCCTCGTGACTTGATTCATTTTTTAACAAGGTTGATAACAAACAATCCTAGTCAAATGTATTAATTAATAATGAGGTTGATAACAAATAAATTGGTGACTCCACTGGGGATCAATCCTAGAATCTATGGTTTTTTAGATTAAAAAATTTAGAATCTATGGATAAATCAAATTCCCTGAGTGTGGTGCTAGTCACTTAGAAAAACCTATTAAAGACTTTTCTATCACATTCTCTAAGAATAAATAGACATACAACAAGATAGAAGAACCTACTTGTGAGCCAAGAACTTCCTAGTCTCCTTCTGTCACTTTTGTTGTAGCCCCAATTCAACTTAGATCGCCAGATTGATTCCTACAAGTATAAATAGTGAATAGAAAAGATATTGCAATATACATATGCCTATTTACCTTAATTAGTTAAATCGATTGAACATGAAACATGTATATCACTCAAGAGTCCATTACATGAGAAATAGAAACATAAACATATACATATATGGGAAAATGAACAACAATCTTTATTAAAGAGTAGAAGGGGGAGGTTACAACCAATGATCGATTTGATGTCAACAACTCCAGCTTCATCCCAGCCTCATCAAAATCAACATCTCACCAGCAGCATATCACTCCTTTCACTCTCTCAATTGAGAATCCAAACTTATTTCTTTACCAAAATTCTTCCTTCCTAAGCACTAGGATCTGTGCTCAATTTATAGGGCAACTGAGGGTAGTTTCTCAATGAATGACTTTCTAATAATAGGAAAGACATTTTTCCAAGTTCAGAGGTGTTAGATGGACACTTGGATTCAAATTTTGACACATATGGACTCTTCTAGAAGGCACTGGCCATGTGGAGTTTTTGGAACAATGAGAATTTCGCTCCCAATTGACCAATGCACCCTTGAATGTCGGGAAGTGCACTGCAGTGCATCCTTGAATGGAGGGAGTTGCATATGCAACGTAGTTAGTCCCTTGAGAGGTAGTGTTGGTGAGCTCATAAGTGATATAACATATACTTCAAACCTTGGAAATCTTGATGTCAAATTCCAAACAAAATATTTCAGTCAAAGATCCGAAAGCTAGGATCTTGTCGATGTTGTAACAAGCCTCATGGTACTGGAAAATTATGTTTCTATGTAAACTTCCTGGATAATGATTTGATGTAGACAGGAAGCCACTTTATCGTGAAATGGGAGTTACTGATTTCGGAGACAAAATGTGATTTGATATAGCAATGTTCAGGGATGTCTGTAATGAGAATGAAGGTTTATGAGTGTTGTAGAAGGATGAGTATTCATTGGATGACTTCTCTTGAACATATCGGTGACACTAAGATGAGTTGGAAGCATTAACCCAAAACTGAAATGAAGATATGATGAATCATAGGTATGAATGAACCATCAAGAATATTCCCCAACCTAAATAGTCATGATGGTGGAGTGAAGTCTCATGTTCAAGACCGACCTGCTACCATAAAAGTTATGTTCACTTTCCCAAATTTTCCCCAGTCATTTTTCGACCAGTACCTCTTTAGTTTTTAACAAGCTTGAGGAGGATAACATATTCTTGATCTATAATACAACCCTTCAGGCAAATAATTTATTTCTATTGAATAATTTAACTAGTCTAGCAATGAATGAAACTCGATTATTTCCATGATCGACAAGCCCATTGCTATTTTATGTTTTAACGAGCCTAACGAGAGTGATAGCCCAGTCTTTTTTCATATTTAGAGAGTTTGAAAAAGAGGAAAAAAGTAAACTCCATGAGTCCTTTTTCGTAAATTTGTCGCTTAGATCTAAAAAAGTGTAAAATAATATATGAGAAAACCTCTTAGCCATGTTAGACTAAGGATTTCCTTTTTCATAAATAATCTATCTCAATACGGAAAAGGTTTAAACTTATACTGAGTAGATGTCAATTCATTTGCTTTTATGAGCTCGAAATGACAAGTGCTCAACAATATTTTCACATTATCAGAGTCTGAAAAGAGCTGAAAGAAGACTCTAGAGGTTCCTTTTTTGCCGTTATCCAAGCTCAAAAAAGAGATAAAAGTGTGCTTGAAGTCCGTTTTCATTTTTATCAAAGCTTGAAAAATAAGGATAAAATTATGCTTTGTGGTTGATTTATTCTCGAAATAAATGTGCACGAATAATCTACTATATCAGCTATAAACCTGTTCAGAATGTAATTTTCCCAAATTTTCACATAATATTTGGAATATTAGAGTTCTTAATAAACTTAATTAATTAAGTAAATAAAAGGGTGGAGGGACCCATAATCCTCAATATGAATAAATATCCACTTTTTATGTGTGAATGTGGATTGATTAAGCCTATATCTACATAAAGGTGTAGTGGAGCAACTACTAATGTGAATGGAGTGGAGATCATGTCTCATTAATGAGATAGATCATGGAGGTTGAATAAGTCAACTGAGATCATGGAAGACATATAATGTAAGATCATAGAGCATTCATGATGAAGTGATTGTAATGAAGTGATTGTAATATTCCCATATTTGGAATATTAGAGTCCTTGATTTTCTTAATAAATTACGTAAATAAAAGGGTGGAGGGACCCATAATCCTCAATATGGATAAATATCCACCTTTTGTGTGTGGATGTGGATTAATTAAGCCTATATCTGCATAATAAGGTAGTTGAGCAACTACTAATGTGAATGGAATTGGAGATCGTGTCTCATTTATGAGATATATCATGGATGTTGACATAGTCAACTAAGATCTTGAAGAGGTAAAACAAAATATCATGGAGAATTCATGATAAGATGATGCAGGAAGTGGTGCAATTTAATGCACACATGATGGAGAGGGTGTACATTTCACCTAGACATGATGGATGATTTGGTTAAATAGCGCAGTCAAATATGGAGGATTTTGTCCACATGCACAGCGCAATCTAGATGAGGGCCAAGGCATGGGAAGGCTCAAACATTATATAAAGAAGATGAATGAAAAGATGGAGGCATGTTGGTGATTCTTGATGTTAAGGATCGTTTCAGATCTGGAATTTTCATGTGATATTCCATTGCTTTCTTGGGTTGTTTAGTAGATATTTCAAGTGATGTTTAGCACAGGGTGTTCTTGATCTGGAATCCCACCTATTTCTTAGAGTAGCACTAGAAAGAGTATTGTACTTCATTCTACATCAGTCATTAGCGCCACATATCTTTTCCTACTATTTGAAGAACATTCATATTCAGAAATTGTAGATTTCTGAAGATCAGTTTGGAAGGTGGAAGTTGTCTTCAGTACTTCAGCTGGAGAACTGGTGAGGGTTTATTCCTATCACCTTGGGCTTATAGATTGGAATTCCTAGAGCTTCATTTCATATCTGGCATCAAGACAAAAGTTATTGACCTCCTAGCAGTAGTATTTCCCTCAGGAATTACGCTGTCCAATTTACAGATCTAAAAGGAGGAAGGAAGTTACTAGCATTTCAGCTAGTAATCCGCTGAGGGATCATCCCCTCACATTTCCAATAGTATTTCCATCATCCTAGAGTTTATTGCAGCATTTTTCAATAGGAAGAAGGCCTCTCTTTCCCTCACAGCGCAGTTTCTATTGGTAGTTGTGTTGCAGCAGTTGTAATCATTATTGGAGGATTGAGAAGCTAGATTTAGAGATTCTAGCTTGTAGATCTGAAGAAGGGATCAACCCTTCAAGCTTATATCTGATCTTGCAACATATTTCAGCCATCTATTTGACAAATCTAGCTTTAGATCTGTATTTCCCAGTAGATAAAGGATCAAATCCTAGGAGGGTAATTTTCCAAATCTGTAGATCTGGAAAATCCTTTCTGTTTTATCTTGGGAATCCATCACATTGGCTAGATCTTAAATCTTGGCATCATCTGAGCTCCAGATTTGAGTATATTTGCATTTCTCTTTTCAGCCTGTAGTTATATATTCATATTCTGCTGAAGGGACAGTGCAAGATTTGCTTCAGTGGCTCTCCAGTTACGCAGTGCCTATTGTGGCATGTTTTCTGGGTGATTCTAGGCTATCTCTTTGGCTAGATCTCTAGTTTCAGTTCTTATATTGTGTTTTAGTATTACTACATTTTCCCTTTTTGGATATTATAGTGATGGAGGAAGTAGTGCAATTAATGCACACAATATGGAGAGGGTGCACATTGCATCTACACATGATGGACGACTTGGAGAGATAGTGCAGTCAAACATGGAGGATGATGTCCACATGCACAACGTAGTTTAGAGGTGGGCCAAGGAATGGGAAGGCTCATAAACTATATAAATGATATGAAGGAAACAATAGAGGCATGATTTTTATTATTCATGTAAAGGTCTGTTTAGATCTAGAATTGTCATTTGACATTCAATGCTTTCTTTGGTTGTTTAGCTAAGATTGCAAGTGTTTTTTAGCATTGGGTGTTCCCGGTCAGGAATCCCACCTCTTTCATTGAGTAGCTCTTGGAAGAGGGTTGTACTTCATTCTTCATTAGGAATTGGTGCCACATATCATTTCCATTCTCTGCAGAACATCTACCTTCAGGAATTACGCAATTTCTGAAGATCAGTTGGGAGGTGGAGGTTGTATTTAGTATTTCAGCTGGAGAATCGAAGCAGGATTATTCCTATCACCTTGGGCTTGAAGATCATCATTCCTATGGTTTCATTTCAGATCTGTCATTAGGCCAAATGTTATTGACCTCCTATTAGCAGCAGTCCCAACAAGGATTGTGCAGTCCATCATTGTAGATCCAAAGGAGGAAGGAAGTTACTAGTATTTCAGCTAGTAATCCTGTGAGGGATCATCCCCTCACCTTTCCATCACTATTTCCATCAGCCTAGAGCTTAATGCAACACATTTCATCAAGCATAGACACTCTCCCTTTTGTACAGCGCAGTTTCTGTAGTAGCTGCATATTCAGTTGCTGCAATTTGAAGGAGGAATAATAGGAGACAAGATCTCAAGCTCCTAGCTTGTAGATCTGAAGGAAGGATCAGCCCTTAGAGCTTAGATCGGTTTGTAGAATATATTGCAGCCATATTTAGATAATATCTAGCTTCAGATTTGTATAACCCAACAGTCAAAGGATCAAACCCTAGGAGGGTGATTTTCCAAAGTCGTCTCCCAAAAAATGCATAGAATGACCTCCAACTGTTTGGTTAGATATCCTCCTAACACCATGAAGTACCAAGTGACAACCATATGATGTCCACCATCATCATCAATACATGAGATACATCAAATAAAGTGGTTCATTCCACAAAGGAAAATTCCCATCTCACAAAGCATTTCGTCATCCCATGTTTCATGAATGGCATCTTCAGGAGGTTGCTTCTAGCATTCAGCTAGGAAACTAGTGGAGAATTCATCCTACCACTTTGTTCTTCACATTCAGTCTTCTAGGAGTAGCAAATCTATATCCAACATTCAGGCCATTGGGTTTTACCTCCATGCAGCAGCAGTCCCTTCAAGGATTGCGCAGTCTAGTCCTACAGATCTATTGGAGGAAGGAATTTTCCATTATTTTAGCTGGAAATCCTGTGAGGGATCATCTCCTCACATTGGATCTATTGTTTCTAGCACTCAGGAGCTGATTTGACACATCTAGCAGTAGGCTATTGAGCCTCCCTCTCTTACAATGCATTTTTCTTAAGTTGTTGTTTATCCAGCAACTATTTTCGATGGAGGAGATTAGAGGAGCTAGATGTTGAGCTTTAGCCCAAGCATCTAGTGGAGGGATCAACCCTTCTTTCATAGATCTGATTTTGCATCATTGTAGCCATCATATCATCAGATCTAGATTTAGATATCCATACCCAGTAGTATATATGTGAAGCCATAAGAGGATGGTTTTCTTAGATTGACAGATCTGAGAAACCCTTTCTGGGTTATCTTGGGTATCCATCGTAGAGCCCGAATATATATTTTCAGCATCATCAGAGCTCCCATACTGCCTAGATCTGACTTTCTATCTTTCTGGCAGTTGCAGTCCAAATAGTTGTAGTAGGGACAACGTAGTTTACCATCTAGCAGTTTATCAGTTACATAGACCCTCTTCTGGGATCATTGCAGGGTCATTCAAGGCCATCTCTTTGGCTTGAGTGTCTCATATTTTGAGCACTGTTGTACTTGTTATTCACCTCCTATATAATAAAAAGGCTCAGCTTCTTTGTATATTCTGATGTTGTCTTTAGATTTATTGTTTACTTAGTTGCGGTTCTTATATTGTGTTTCAGTATTGCTTCTTTCTCCCTTTTTGGATATTATAGTGGTATCAGAGCATGATCTTTGGCTCAGCTTGTGGACACTTCATCTGTTGTATCAAAAGAAGAAGCAGATAGATGATATCTATCATGAAGGAGGATTGTATTTTTTCCACTCCTCTCTTTAGAACAATTCAAGATCTCTCCAAGGAGGTCAATCAAATGAAGAAGGAAAGGCAAATAAAGGATCCAAGAAGAAGATATGATGAGGAAGTTCCAAGCACTTCCTATCAACAAAAAAGAAAACTATAGAATCATAGATCTACTATGTCCATTTCCTTTGAAGAAGGTGAAAGGTATAGAAACGAAGAAAGAAGAGAACATGAAACTCATGAGACTCTCAATTTGTATCTTGAAGAGTACACGGCATAGTCTAGAGCATTCAAAGAGAGTCTAACTCTCCAAGAATTCTTTGAACTCAAAGAAATAAGATCCTATAGAAACAATAGAAGAAAGAGGCATCATAGGTTCTATTTGCCTACATTTGATGGATCTTCATGAAGCAATGTTAAGGCTTCGAGGAGAGAGTTAGATACATTATTTAGGCTACATCCTGTATCTGAAGGCGAGGCAGTCCAAATTCCAACACTTCACCTTTTAGATGAAGCCAATGATTGGTGGTTTGGTCACATGGAGCATGCAAAGGTGACTAAATATTCAAATTTATTTCACAAGTTGAGGAAGAAGTTTGATGTGAGAAAACCAGAGATGTGTCACAAAGAGACATTTCCTAAGGAAACAAAGGAGGATGTCATTCTTGTCACTCTGGACAAGGGGTCACTACATTCACCACCAGCTGCAGAAGTACTTGTATCCAAAGAAGAGACACTTGCATCTTTGCAAGATAGTCTTGAGATCTTGACATATAGAGTCCCATGCATGATTCAGGAGTTGCATGAGGAAGAGGAGGTATATTCCAGCGTTGGTACATTGATAGAAGAGAAGCCATCACTCTTACCAGTAGTTGGAGACACCATTATCCCGGTTGGAGGAACTCTTGTGTTCTTGCAAGAGGTTCCCACACATCAGTTGATCCAAGATATGGATACATATTCATCACATATTGTTTCAATATATCTTATTGAAACTTATGAAGACATGCCATCAGGGCCAATGCATAACCAAGGATTAGACCAAAATGATGATTTGAAGTAGAAACCTATCACAACGTAGAGGACCCTTGATCTAATCAAGGAGGAGATGAAAATCTATCCCAGTTTTTCATTGATGAAATACATTCAACCCTTTGATTTGAAGTGTAGAGTTTCATGAAATGGGATGAGCATGATCTTATGTATAATGACTGGTTATGAGATCAGCATTGTGCCTTGCTTTGAGACAACATATGTATTACCATGTAGATCTACAATTTTGTCACTTAGTAACAGTGATAATGAAGGGGCCCCATTATTCTTGGAACATTCTGAAGGTAGCTTCACTCATGAAGCAATGGAGGTTAAGATGATAGATGGTAGACATCTTGAGATGAGGAATCTTTTCTCCTTTCTAGATAACACTTTCTCAATGAGCATCTCACAATTCAAAGAGAAACTTATACCTGTAGAAGAACCATAACCTCACTATTTTTGGAGGGCCATTAATGAGAAGAAGGTCTCATTGAGAGATCTCATTAGAGGTGCACTTCAACATTTCATGGAGTGAAAATTTCTTCATCAGTTTGAGGAGAATGGTATTCTATAAAGGGAGGATACCATGTTTATGCAATACATAATTCATCATCCACATTGGGATGAGTGGTTGAGGATGATAAGCCAGGGGTTGAATGACCACTTGCAGATATATGACATGGGCAAGCAAGAAGCTTGGTTACGTTGGTTGCTCTTGGGTGAGTTTGGTTATTACCCAAAGGCTCATATTTCTTTGAACCATGCCCTGAAAAACACTCATGTAATGAAGAAGGAGGCATGGTTGTGCTGGCTACTCTTGGGTGAGTATGGTTACCACCCAATATATCATATTTTTATGATTCATGCCTTGTGTATCAATGATAGAATGCAACATAAGAAGGCATGTTCAATTTTTTTGTCCTTAGAAGAGTTTGCCCATCACATGACATCTCCAATGTCTATGTGTTTTGTGTTTGGTAAAACTTGGCATGATTCTCTCATGATGTGTATTAATGGTGCTTTCCTATATTGGGATGATGTGACATTCCACATGTCTATCAGTATGTTTTTACTCCATGATGCACATGAGGAGGTAAAAAGGTAGAAATATATCTTGTTTCTTTGGTAGCTTTTGGGGGAGTTTGGCTTGTCTATATTACATGGAGGAGATGGAGGATGTCACCAAGAGGCCCTACTCTGGTGGTTACTATTGGGAGAATATGGTTTGACACTTTGGTCTACCCATATGTCTCTATTTCTTCTTTTTCATAATGTTGGAATGATGCTTGGAACCAACAAGGCCAACAAGGCTAAAAATGAGGGCATATCAATGCTCAATGTACTTCATGAAACATGGGATGATGAAATGCTTTGTGAGATGGGACTTTTCCTTTGTGGAAAGAACCACTTTATTTTATGTATCTCATGTATTTTTGATGATGTTGGACATCATATGGTTGTCACTTGGTATTTCATGGTGTTAGGAGGACATCTAACCAAACAGTTGGAGGTCATTCTATGCATTTTTTTGGAGAAAATTTTGGAACCAAACATGCATGACACATTGCAACAAATGGACGAGGCCTTCCCTATGTGGATGCCATTTGGAGGGGAATGGATGGATTTGCATCTAATTTTGCAGTTTCTTGAGGACAAGCAACATTTTTCTGGGTAGGACTGTAATATTCCGAAATTTTCACATAATATTTGGAATATTATAATTCTTAATAAACTTAATTAATTAATTAAATAAAAGGGTGGAGGGATCCATAATCCTCAAGATGAATGAATATCCACTTTTTATGTGTGAACGTGGATTGATTAAGCCTATATCTACATAATGGGGTAGTGGAGCAACTACTAATGTGATTGGAGTGGAGATCATGTCTCATTAATGAGATAGATCATGGAGGTTGAAGCAGTCAACTGAGATCATGGAAGACGTCTAATGTAAGATAATAGAGAATTCATGATGAAGTGATGGAGGAAGTAGTGAAATTAATGCACACATGATGGAGAGGGTGCACATTTTATCTAGACATGATGGAGGACTTGGAGAGACAGCGCAGTCAAACATGGAGGATGATGACCACATGAAATTTAGAGTTGGACCAAGGCATGGGAAGGCTCATAAAATATATAAAGGAGATGATGGAAAAAATAGAGGCATGCTTTTGATTATTCATGTAAAGGTCTATTTAGATTCTGAATTTTCATTTGACATTCCATGCTTTCTTTGGTTGTTTAGCTAATATTGCAAGTGTTGTTTAGCACTGGCTGTTCCCGGTCGAGAATCCCACCTCTTTCATTGAGTAGCTCTTGGAAGAGGGTTGTACTTCATTCTTCATCAAGAATTGGTGCCACATATCATTTCCATTCTCTACAGAACATCTACCTACAGGAATTTATGCAATTCTGAAAATCAGTTGGGAGGTGGAGGTTGTCTTCTGTAATATTCCCAAATGGGAAAAGCAGGAATATAGTGCATAAAATGAAAGAAGAAGTAATTATTTAACACATGAAACCATGAGACCAATATAGAGCCATGTTATTGATCATATATGCATCAAATAAGTACAAAACAATGAGGCACAAATCATGGAATGTGATCACACAAGCCTCCAATACATAAACACGCTCAAAAGTGAGATTTTGTTGCTATACAAAATGTCAAAGAGGGTGCTATAGTGCAGTCACATTAAGAATGAATACAGCTAGAGTTGATACAATGATATAAGAATACTGATATAGGCCCCAATATATTCTAGATATACAGATCTGGGCACTAGATCAACTTTCCAAGAAAACCCAAGAGGGTTTCCGGAAAATGCACACAATGTGCCAATATAAGCTGCAGCCCTAGGGCTGAAGGTATGCTGCAACAATAGAAATGAGAAGATATGGCTGAAGCTGATGTAGAAACATACAACTCTTTTCCAATAGATCCTTTGGATGAAATAATGTCTCCTCCACTGAAGAAATGACCTCCCAAAACAACCACTGCAACCACCCCTGCAACTCCTCCCTAAAATAATGCAAATCTAGACTAAAATTGCACTGTAGGGGATCAATAATCCTTTTCCTGATGCCAAATATGTCAATAAATACCAAGGGGCTTCTTTACAGGCCTTCCAATGGATGGAAACCTTCTACCACTGAAAACTAGCTCTGAAGACACCCAATATAATTCTCCACTGCTGCACCCTGCAACACAACACAATATTCTACAGAAAGTGCACTGATGAAGAAAGATGTAGCTTGGCCTTGAGCCTGAGTGTGGAAATGTAGTGCAATACTCCTCCAAGAGGCCTTTTAAGGAAATAAATGGGATTCCCACTCAGGAACACCCTGTGCTAAACAGTACTGCAAACTCAACTAAACAGTTGAAGAATGCAAGAAGTCTAAACAGACCATATACAAAATAATAAGCCAAAAAACATAACCATATGGCTTCCATCCTCTTCCTTATGTAAGTTATGAGCTTTCTTACCCTTGGCCCCACTCAATTAGGTCACTACCTCCATGCAATCAATCTCCCACCAAAACTGTGTTATTCCTCATTAAACGTCCACTCCTCCCTAACAACGTGGTTGATTTGGTCAAATTTGACCTATTCAACATGTTCCATCCCCTTTTCACACTCAAAGGTGATTTATTTAGCTTCTTAGAAGGTCTCCTTTCACACTTGAAGTGTTTTTATTGTTGCTAAGGATATTTATGGGCCTCCCTACCCACTTATTCACCTACCTAGTGACAAAATAATCTATAATATTCCATTTAGTTGAAAGCTAAATTTTTGGAATATTACAGTCCTCCCCTCTAAAATGTTGCTTTTCCTCAAGCAACTGTAAGGGTTGAGAAAAATTCTCCCCTCCTCCTCTTGTGGCCTCCTCATCAAATAGTCTCCTCCATTGCTTCGATATTCTACAATAATTCTATCTCCCAATGGTTCCTCCCAAATGTGTAGTTTTGCCTTTGTTGGATAAACCAAATGGCTCACATCATGAGAAAATGGAAGGTCTATATGGAAACCTTCTTTTTGTCCAATGGCCTCTTCAAGGTAGGAGTGATGAAAAGCATAGGGGATCTCATTCCTAATGAGAGGATCCCAACTCCATGCTATCATCCAAATGAAATGAATCACCTTCCAGCATGGTAATTCATAGAAAAGTTCCTCCCAAATGTCCATGAGAGGCATATCCCAAGTGCTCCAAATAATCATATGGCTCACCTCATAAAGAAACAAATGATCTACTATAGTGGCCATATCATTTCCCATACTCTCCTTGAAGCATGGAACATAAAAAGTGTGGGAATGGTCTTTTCCAATGGACACATCCAACCAATGTGCCTTCCCTCCAATCATGTTCTCAACGAAGATAAGAGCATCATCAGCATATGGGATCACAATCCAAGTTATGCTAGCTGCCATGTGTAGTATTGGGGAAGGGCAATGATCCCTCAAGTGCAACCAGTGCAGTTTTGCTCCTAACTGCCATAGAATATGATATAACAAGTGTTTCCCCCACCACTTGTTTGATGCCCCATTCTTCTCACATACTTGGAGAAGGTGTATAATGTTTGGTGTCAATGTTGCATACCATGAAGAATACATTATCTTCCCAAAATATTCTAGGGAGTGGCCGACATCATCACTGCTCATGGCCCCAAGTAGCTTATGAAGCCAATAAGAAAGAGTGCCCCCTCTTGAAGCAATGCCCTGCGTATGAGTGGTAATAAAATGAAAGTATATAGTAAGTATATTATGATGCTCAGAAGTACAATTATTACCATACACTTGGTTCAATCTAGTGAGGTAGCTCATGGATAAGCTCCCTCTCACACCCCATGAATAAGGAGGTGGCAATGATAACTCTTCCCAAAAGTTATGTCTCTCCTCAACCTGCAAACAATCTATGCAGTTCCTCATGTGATAATGCATCTCCTCTTTGAATCCTTCCCACATGAATCCCTCCAAGAGAGTATGGTATGCTCTAATGAAACCAGTGGGATTGGAAAGCAAGATCTCATAGGTTGCATGTAGTAGTTTGTCCTTGAGCTTTGAGGTTCTAGCTAAGAATATATTATCCTGATGAAAGATAACCCCATATTTTATTGTATATCCTCCATCTAGAAATTGGCCATCAAGTATCCTGCATGTAAGGAGATCCTTGGAGTATTCCACCAATAGCTGGGACCTCTAATAAGGATCTTAATTCTCTAATGACAGTGTTGTTGATCGATACTGTGTAGCCCCTGTCATGTGGTTGCCCTCTTCTTTGATATCACCTATGCCAAATTCAAGCACTGATATGCTGCTAATATGTTCCTGCTACCCCTCCTGTAGTTACTCATGTTCAAATGTAGGTTGAAAATTTTGGAGGCTAGTCTTCCATAGGAAGCTATCACTTCTCCAAAATCTCCCAAGTCTAGCCAATGCATGCATGAGTGGCAACCATCCTCTACTAATTAGGGAAGAGTCCTTCCTATGTGGAAGTATCCTCCAGCTCTCCAAATCCATGGAGTGGTCTCCTTGCACCATGATGGTGCCATCCTCCATCCTAGAAACATCTTCTCCCAACGCAAAATAGTTGATGAGAGTGGGTGATGATGATATTGGGAGAATGTCTCCCTCCTCCTTGAGCCTACCCAAGACTCTTTGCATTGTGCCAAATCCTCCCAAGGTTATCACCATTCCTGGATCAATGAGTGGTGCAACCTCATGTGAGATGTCTCTCATCTCCTAATCTGGTGGCCTCCTAGGTGAAATGCCCCCATGTAATGAGACATCAAAGTCTAAAGTAGACTGTATAGGTGAGTGGACTGATTTGTCCCTCCTTTCACTACGCAAACCAGTCTCCTTCTTCTGCATATAAAAACCTTTAAATAAACAAGGGTGAATGCTCCCCATCCTTTGATTTTGATCCACATTTTCTTCTCCTCCTTTGATCAAAGAGTTACTACCCATCACTACTGTCACATGCTGCTCCTTGGGAACTTTTTGCAAAGATGCAAAGGCTCCTCTAATTGAAGCAATTGCTTCATGCCCATCTCCATGTGGTAATGGTTCTCCTCTTGAAGTGACAAGGCTACTACTTCCTTTCTTCTCTTCCTCCTCATTAATATTTGAGAATACCTCATCAACAATGAGAGACCCTAGATCTTTGTCTTCCCTTGAAGGAGGAATCTTCATGCCTTCCTTTTGAGAAGGAAGCCCTTCCTGAAATGGGGATCTTTCCCTTGGCAAGGTATCATACAAGTTTTGATCCCCCTCTATAGAAATCTGAAGTGGAGTTGGTGTAATGGATCTTTCCAACTCATGCAAAGGTTTTGGATGTTTATGTTTTGCTAGCTCAATCAAAGATGTTTCAGATTGTTTTACATCAAATCTCTTCACTAATATCTTAGTGAATCCTACATAAGTAGCTATATTTGCATGGTTAAATGAATAATATTCATAAAAACACCAGGTATAAGCCTTACCTTCAAGATGCAATGCTGCTATCCTAAGGGCTTCCTCTTATGAAACTTGATGTAGCTGCAAGTATGAGTCTAGCTGCTCTATCCAATCCTTGGTTGTGCATTTATATGGACCATCAAAATTTGGTAGAAAGAATATACCTATTCTGCTTTTGTTGTGGTTTTTGGGCCTTCTATTCTCCTTGAGTTGGTAAAACCCTTGGAAGTTCAAGTACTACTTAAATCTCCAATATTGAGATTCATACTCCTGAAGATAGTCACTCAAATTCTCCTCCTTTGGTGCATCTTCTTCCTCCATCTCTCTTGTTGTGAATATGGGCATAAAACTACACTATGGATCAGATTGTGTGGATAAATTATCACACCCATCATGTAAAAATATATGGTTTTCTTCATATTCAAACCCCCTTGGAGATCCCCTACGCATCTCCCTTCTCATCATCTTGATATCTTCATGGATGCTCTACATAGTTTGAAAAAGAAGCTTTGAGAGCTCCTCTTCCTCCCTTCCTCCAGATACTGGAGTCTTGTCTTTGTCCCTTTTGTACATCTCCTCTTCTTGTGATAATATTCTCCTTATGGTGACATATTGGTTGAATGCACAGGCTGAGCCAAGATTATGCTCAAATACCACTGTAATATTCCCAAATTGGAAAAGCAGGAATATAGTGCATAAAATGAAAGCAACAGCAAGTATTTAATGCATGAAACCCTGAGACCAATATAGAGCCATGTTATTGATCATATATGCAGAAAATAAGTACAAAACAATGAGGCATGAATCATGGAATGTGATCACACAAGCCTCCAATACATAAACACACTCAAAAGTGAGATGTTGCTGCTACAAAATGTCGAAGAGGCTGCTACAACACAGTCACATTAAGCATGAATACAGCTAGAGATGATACAATGATATAAGAATATTGATATAGGCCCTAATATATTCTAGACATATAGATCTAGGCACTAGATTAGCTTTACAAGACAACCCAAGAGGGTTTCCGGAAAATGCATACAATGTGCCAATGTAAGTTGCAACCCTAGGGCTGAAGGTATGCTGCAACAATAGAATTGAGAAGATATGGCTGAAGCTGATGTAGAAACCTACAAATATTCTCCAATAGATCCTTCGGATGAAATAATGGCTCCTCCACTCAAGATTTCACCTCCCAAAACAACCATTGCAATCACCCCTGCAACTCCTCCCTAAAATAACGTAGATCTGGACTGAAACTACATTGTAGGGGATAAATATTCCCTGGCTTGATGACAAATATTTCAATAAATCCCAAGGGGCTTCTTTACAAGCTTTCCAATGGATGGAAACCTTCCTCCACTACAAAACTAGCTCTGAAGACACCCAATATAATTCTCCACTGCTGCACCCTGTGACATAGCACAATATTCTACAAAAACTACACTGATGAAGAAAGTTGTAGCTTGGCCTTGAGCCTGAGTGTGGAAATGTAGTGCAATACTCCTCTAAGAGGCCTCTCAAGGGAAGATATGGGAGTCCTGCTCAGGAACATCGTGTGCTAAACAGCACTGCAAACTCAACTAAACAACTGAAGAATTCAAGAAGTCTAAACAGACCATATACAAAATAATAAGCCAAAAAACATAACCATATGGCTGCCATCCTCTTCCTTATATAATTTATGAGCTTCCTTACCCTTGGCCCCACTCAATTAGGTTACTACCTCCATGCAATCAATCTCCCTCCAAAACTACGTTATTCCTCATTAAATGTCCACACCTCCATAACAACGTTGTTGATTTGGTCAAAGTTGACCTATTCAACATGTTCCATCCCCTGTTCACACTCAAAGGTGCTTTATTTAGCTTCTTAGAAGGTCTCCTTTCACACTTGAAGTGTTTTTATTGTTGCTAAGGAGATTTACGGGCCTCCCTACCCACTTATTCACCTACCTAGTGACAAAATAATCTATAATATTCCATTTAGCTGAAAGCTAAATTTTTGGAATATTACATCTTTAGTATTTTAGCTAGAGAACCAGTGTAGGATTATTCATATCACCTTGGGCTTGAAGATTATCATTCCCAATGCTTCATTTCAGATCTGGAATTAGGCCAAACATTATTGACCTCCTATCAGCAGCAGTCCCATCAAGGATTGCATTGTCCATCATTGTAAATCCAAAGGAGGAAGGAAGTTGCTAGTATTTCAGCTAGTAATCCTATGAGGGATCATCCCATCACCTTTCCGTCACTATTTCCATCAGCCTGGAGCTTATTGTAGCACATTTCAGCAGGCATAGAGCCTCTCCCTCTTGTACAGTGTAGTTTCTATAGTAGATGCATATTCAGTTGTTGCAATTTGAAGGAGGAAGAATAGGAGACAAGATCTCAACCTCCTAACTTGTAGATCTGATGGAGGGATCAGCCCTCAGAGCTTAGATCTATTTGTAGAATACATTACAGCCATATTTAGATCAAATATAGCTTCAGATCTGTATAAACCAGCAGTTAAAGGATCAAACCCTAGGAGGGTGATTTTCCAAAGTTGTAGATATGGAAAATCCTTTTTGGGTTATCTTGGGTTCCCTTCACATTGGCCAGATTTTGAATCTTGGCATCATCAGAGCTCCTGAGCTCCCTCGATCTACATTTCCTTTTGTAGCAGCTCATGTACATCAACAACAAAAGGGACAGCATAGTATTGCTTCCTGTAAGCTCATTAGTTGCGCAGTGCTAGTTGTAGCATGTTTGCAGGGTGATCCTAGGCCATCTCTTTGGCTAGATCCACTCATATTTTGTACATTGTGAAAATGAATCCTCTCCATATAATAAAAAGGCTCAACTTCTGTATATATTCTGATGTTGTCTTTCGATTTGTTGTTTACTTAGTTGCAGTTCTTATATTGTGTTTCAGTATTGCAGCATTCTCCCTTTTGGGATATTACACAGAACAACATCAAATGGATTAAAAACACATGTTTCATGAATAAAACCATAGTCACAACAATAAATATGTTTTGAAAATAATCAAATGACTAATTAAAAGAGTTTTAGCATTATTTTTTACCATTTTAAAGTTACCATTTGCATTTTGGAGCCTTGAACCTGTTTTTTCCCCCAAACTTCAACTATTGATTGCGATCGATTCTGGTTTTCCTTGCCGTTTGATCTAGGTTGGTGCCATAAACCTCCTCTTTCCTTTAGTAGTCCTTTTGTTTCATTTCATTGCAATTTTTTAGGGATTTGGCCCCCTTAGGGTAAATCTATTTTCAAAAGAGGGAAACACACCCTTAGATATCGAAAACTACATTGGAATGCACTTTAAGTGAAGCTCAGGTGCATATGCAACGCACTGTCTACTGACCAAGGCCACGTTGGGTGCAATTCACATTTTTTATTCTTGCATTGTACCCAAATTTTGCCTATTTTTTTTGCATGAAAAGGGTCCTAATGAGTCTTATGGTTATGTTTCAGGGATTCAACGAACCAAAATGATGATTAATTGGAGGGAAAGAGAGCATGAAGAACAAAACATGATTTCCCTAAATGATCTGGGTACTGTAAAAGCCCTCAGAGACTGTGGGTTGCTGAATTACTTCCGTCTATTAGGTATGAGACAACAGATGGAACTATTGGAGTTCCTTGATCGTGCATGGAATCCGAAAATTGAGGCATTTCATATTGGCAAAAAAGTGGTCCCAATTTTATTGGAGGATAACTATTTTATGACAAGCTTGTCGAGGAGAGGCCTACCCATTTCTCTCTCAGGGTCTAATTTCGAAGGAGAGACTGTGAGAGACTATATATTGCAGTGTTGCAATCTAGGGGAAGAGCTTAGCAAGGATGGGAAAATAAACATCCATAATGTTCGTGATTATCCATTGCGAACCATATTATTCAAGATTGAAAAGCTTGCTGGTACCGCTACACTCCAAGTAGCAAACATATCTTATATGCAGTATGCGCTAGAGTGCATGGAACCCACAGTTTTCAACTAGGCTGCAACCGTACTTTCTCAAATGAAAGAAAAATTGCGCAAGGAAAAGGGAGGAAGGAATACAAATTTCAACTATGGTTTGATCCTCATTTCTTTTTCCTTAGAGCAGATTCCACTGATGCAACCTCAGCATGTGACGTTGGGTATATCTAACATTAGAGATCCCAGGATGCAGATATGGGTAGAACTGATGGCTAGTGTTACACCATTTTTTGGTCATCTAACCTGTTACTATTAGATGGACCTAAGTACACCATGTAAGACCAATTTTACCCTAAGTAAAATTGCTTTCACTATATAAAATAACTTAGTAAACCACATTTATTAAGTTGTTTATGGTCTAAACAGGGAACCCCATGAGGAAATATTAAATAAATCTACATTTGTTTGATTTTCCTCAAGGAATAATTAGTTAAACAGTAGTTTAATTAATATTCCTGGTCATATTTAACCCAAACCAGGAAAATTAATTAGATAAATCATTATTTATCTTATTATTTTCTATGAATAATTATTTAAACCTTATTTAAATAATATTCCTTGTTAAATTTGACTATATCACTCATAAATAATTAAATAAATCATTATTTATTTGATTATTACTCAACCACATCCTTAAAATAATAAATAAATCATTTACTTATTTATTATTTACAAATAAAGGGGTTTGACCCAAGTCAAATTCTTTTTCCCTCCAACAAATATAATAAAATATTCCATAAAAGTTGGATCTTGATTTGGTTAATAATATTTTAATTATGCACCAATATATAGACTAACTCAATATTTTTTTATAAATAGAAGGGTTTTTCCATTCATTCATTACCTTTTGTTGCCTAAAGATCACTCTGGATCTATACTTTTGGTCTGACTTTGATCCACCATCATTGTCATATTTTTCTATATTTTTTATTGTGAGCTTCCTTTGAGTTCCACTTTTTGTCTGGGTTTTCTACATCATCAAGAGAGAGGGCTTTTAGATTTGAAGTGCTGAGGACTTATAAGAACCCATCCCCTTGAGGAGAACTAGTAACATCCTTCTATGTTTTCCTCTCAGCTACCCTTAATATAAAATTCATTCAACATATTATTGTCTTGTCTATTGGATGCATGGAGTAAATTTCATTTTTATTTACTATTTAATGTCTTTTGATACATAGATCTAGATTTTTGCAGAATTTATCTTGATCACCTAATTGCAGATCTGAGGATATTGGCAGCCATATTTGCTGTTAGGGTTATTTGTTATGCACAGCTAAAGTGGTCTTTTTTCGTACAATTGCAATTAAGATTCATACTAACAACGGGCAACTCCACACGAGTTTACGATTACGACCGCTGTCATTTTTCAGATGCATATCCAGCTGCTTCAAACCCTAGGATTTCTCTTCAGCTTCTTCTTTTGGTTTTATTGATTTTGTTTTTAACCTCTAAAACCCTAAAACATATAAAATTCTAACTTACGTGTGTTTTCGGACCTCTTGCGCAGGTGACAGGCATCAGCCGCAGTTGAGATGACACATTCTGCTGAAATCTGCTCTTGAGAGCGCTGGAAGTGCAGGTCGCACTTTTTTTCCCTAAACCTATGACCTGGAGCTTCAGGACGCAGAAATCTTCCTAATATCTGTGACCTTAGCAAGAAATAGGTCAGAAACTACAACCTCACTTTTTTACAAGAATTTTTAAGAAAGTTTTCTGGGTTTGTCTGGGCCTTTGTTCAGGGTTGTGTCACCTCCGTTTACACCCGTTTTGGACCTGTACTTGTTCTGTTTTTCTCAAAAAAGTGGGAACCTAGCTCCCTAAGGCTTTAGTACCCTCCACACTTTGTGGAAGAGTTTTAGCTGCAGCAAGTTGTCTAAAATTTTCAGAGCGTTCAGCCATTTTTCAGATTTGATACCTCACCTTCATATCCACTTCAGATTGGTTGTTTATCCATCCAAATCACCTCCTTTAGTTTTGGTTAGGTTTTCCTCTAAGGTCCCCTCCGCTTCCCTCTAGGATATAGTTTTTTTCCACCTCATTTACAACGATCTATCCTCTTATTTTTTGTTGTTTTCTTCACCAATTTCCAGCAGACTTTACCGCTAGATCTCTATCCCTCCCGACCTTAGATCTATTAGCTATTTTAGTGTGTTTTGACTAGTTTTTTTCCCGCCTACAGACTAGTTGTTGAGAGGCCCGCCTCCTTGGGTTTATATTATTGCATAATTAGCTGTTTATTTTATGTTATTTCAATTCCATATACTATTATTTGCAGGTTTATTTACAGTTATACAACACACTTTTTTTTTTTCTCTACAAACGTCTGGGTTTAAAAATCAAAATTTACACACTTTGAACACACACCCTAAGCGAAAAAGAACTTGGTTAACACTACCAAGAAAAGACTTTAAAACATTGAAATCAATTGATCCTACACCTCTCTGCCCTTGTCTCGACATTGTAATCAGTTGATACTACACCTCCTTGCCCTTATTTGTCTCCTTTTCCTTTGTGCCGTGTTTGTGTCGTCATCATTGTGCCCCAAGGAATTTAGCCCAGATACTTCTTGGCCTTCATCATCAATTTTTGGTTAGAATACTTACTCCTCCACATAGGATTCAAGTTAGTCCTCCATCGATTCTGCACTCTGACTCTTCTTCTGGTTCATTGGGTTCTCCTTCGGATTCCGCCCCCGGTTCTCCTCCTGTCACCTTCACCATGTCTGGTTCAAGACCTAACGCTGGTGGTAGCCTAGGCCCTAATGTTGGGAATACTACTAGTGGGACCGCAACAGGAACTATCCCGCCTGCTCCCTTGCTCCCCTATATGGTAGGCCTCAGTCTTCCCGATTTTGACCAGTTGATAAATGACCCTATACACCATAATGTTGGTTGGCCTGCAATTCCAACTAAGCTCCCTTCCAACATTCCCAAGTTTGAAGGTATTACTGGCGAAGATCCTACAAATCATGTTCTATCTTTTCACATGTGGTGTTCATCTAACTCCATAACCGATGACTCTATCCATCTTTGGTTGTTCCAATGTACGCTTACTAGTGAAGCTTCTAAGTGGTATGTTGATTAGGCCCCATCCTCTCATACCACCTTTGCGACTCTTGCTCGAACTTTTCTGTCTTATTTTCAGCTTCCCCTTCGTTACGACATTGGTACCAAACTTTTGACTTCTTTCCGTCAATCGTCTGCAACCTGCCTATCCGATCATGTCCAGGAATAGCAGAGAAGAAAGAGCCTATGTCGAGCCCCTACCTTCGAAGATCGTGTCTACATGGACTAGTTCCTTAAATATCTCTTGCCTGCTATATGCAAAGATGTCGCATCGCATTACCCTCAAACCGAAGAAGGTGCTCTCCAAATTGCATTAAAATATGACCTGATATATGCTCAGTCAGGTTATGTTTATACCATTCTACTTGATCTTCCTAGATTGGGTGGTGCCAATGCACCGAGGGCATCTCATGCCATCGATGGTATCGTTGGAGCTCTCTTTCATCCATACACTCATCCTCCCATGGGCTATGGTTTTCCTCATGGGAGGGCCAGCACCTCCTGCACTTTTCCCCCTCTCGGTAGCATGTATCTAGGATACGACATGCCTCCTCCTTTTGCTCAACCTCTTGTTTACCACACTATTACCCAACCTCCTTCTTATCCGTATCCATAGCCTGGTGCTCTAGCTCCTCCAGCATTAGCATCTCCTCCTCCCTTTCCTTCTCAAACCCCGCAATAGCAGCCATCGCCCCCTTAGGGGTAGGTGTATGCATAGCAGGGCACGAATGATCCTCCTCCCTCCAAAAAGAAGAGGAAAGGCACTCAAAATCAATCTTCTCCCAGTAATCCTGGACTTAATCCACAAAATAATGCTCCTAACACTACCAAATAGCAACAGGGCACTCAGCCCAAGAAGGACAGGCATGTTCGCATGAACAATACTTGTTCTTGTTGTGGTGTTTATGGTCATGACATGGATGATTGTCCTCTTTTACCACATATGAAGTAGATGTGGGAGTCTCAAGCAACATTCCAAGGACAGAAAGCATCCCCTTTCGTCCCTCCCAGTGTTGCGCCTATTTAGCTGGCTGTGCTTACTAATCCTTTCCCTCAGCAAGGATTTGTGGCTACCCAACCACCTGAAGGTTAGGTGACCACTCAACCTCTTCCATATGGTACCTCTGATTACCAGATTCTCCTGATGAACTCTAACCAACCTATAACCATAGATATCAACATTCAGATTCATTCCTATCAGTACAACAAGCCTCTTGTTACGTCTGTCCCTGAGCCACCTTCTTCAGGTTCTACAGAGCCTCTTTCGACACCTAATGGTCCTTTGCAGATCCCTCCGCCTAAGGCAGAGGTTCATACCAAGATCCCTAGGGGACCACTATGTCGAGATGTTGTTTCTACAAAATTTTCCCATTCTTATAGCATAGTAGATGATTTGGTGCAATCTCCTGCTACCATCCCGACGTTGGAACTCCTCCAGTCGTGCCTTTCACAATGAAAATCTCTACTATCTTCCATGAGCACTGTAGATCCTGTCGATGATCATTTGATCATCTTCAATGTTGACCGATCAGAACATCCTCCTCTTCCTGCTTCCGTCACCTTCCAAATCCTAGTCAAGATCTGGAACTCCAACGTTTCCAGGTGTATCATTGATGAGGGGGCATCCACCTGTGTGATGTCCGCTTCATTTTGGAAGAAACTCGGATCACCTGAGTTGGCTCCTTCACGATCACTCTTTGAGCATAGCATGGCCATGCCTCCCAGCCCATTGGCCTATTCCGCAATTGTCCTATTACTCTTACGGGCAAGACTGTTTACGTTGACATAGAAGTCATTGATGCCCCCTTAGATTACAAAATTATATTGGGTCGTAGCTACACCTATGCGATGTCTGTTTTCCCATCTGCAGTCCACTATAAGATGTCCTTCCCTCATAACATAAATATATTCACCATTGACCAGTTTACATATTACGAACCGAAGTCTCAGACCTCCCCTGAGTCCATCATTTCTTCAGTGTCCAATAAGCAAACCGTCGATCCTTTGACCAGTGTCTCACCTGGAGTCTACAAAGACTCCTCTCTGCTTGGTACATTCCCTGGTCTTCCTCCTCCTATCTCTGATCCCAGCTCATCAAATGTTTGCATGATGCAATCATCTTGGGCTGATCTCAAGCGACCCGCTTTGGCGAGTCAGCAGGCTCCTTGCCCTCCGCAGCCTGCTCCTAGCCCTTCGATTCAGCCTTCTATACCCTCTCCTTCTGGCCCTTCATCAACAGCTGGTATTCATGAGCCTCTTTACCCTCCTGGAATGGTTCCTCCAGGCCCTAACCATCTTAAAGCCATCCTGCCTGGCCATTACCCCTCCGGTAAGATACTGTTCCTAGCTCCCCCTCTAGGAGTGTACACGGTACCTATCATGGCTACCCTTTCTCTTCCCAACCTAACCCTGGGGATTCCCGTCTTGTACCTTGATCCCCCAGCCGCTATCCTGCCTGGTCAACCCAAACCTTATCTTGCTTTGACCCCGGTTCAACCGGTCCATATGACTTATCCTATTGTTACAGTGCCTCAGCCACCTCAACATGAACCATCTCCTATTGCGACCACTTCGGGTAAGAAGGGAAAAGATCGCAAGAAGGCCTCAAAGGACAAGGCTACCCTGAATGACCCTGCACCTCCACTGCCCCCAAATCCCTGTGCTTTGTGTGATGTCGTTGGTCATGCCACCCATACTTGTCCTGAGTTGCCCCATATCAAGCCCATAGTTAATGTTGTGTTCCCTGAGTCTACAGTCCCTAAAGCCTCTGTTTCTTCCTCGGCTGTAGCCAAGAACCCTAAGACTATTCACTCTAACCAACCTTGTGCTTTGTGTGATCTCCATGGCCATTACTCTCACCATTGTCCCCACCTTACGCATTACCACACCTCTTTAGAGGTAGTTCAAGAGTACAAGGTTGAACAGAACCAATCTGCCTCTCCTGTACTTACGCAGTATGTTGCAGGCCAGCCTGAGGATTTACCTACTCCCATTGAAATCCCCCCTCCTGATGTCGAGATGACAGAGCCTGCGGTCATCATCCTCTACCTATCATCATCCATGAGACCCTCGGTGGAAGCTCCCTCTGAATCTTCCCCTGTTGTTTCGCTTGACCTCCCTCCAGCGATCATCCTAGGCTCAACATCAGTGGATATCTTATCTACTTGTTCTTCCGTCATCCCCCGTGACAATGCGAATGTGAACCTCTTTTCTCATGATGATGAGTTGGGTAGCTTCACTGTGTCATGTGGTCTCCCTTCCTCCATTCACTCCATCTTCTATTGTGATGATGACATCATGGAACCCTATTCCACCCCTAACTTCATATTTCCTACCCATAAGCAGGATGGCACCATCCATGTCTATGGTGACTTTCGTGGCCTAAGCAAAAGCTACACCTCGGGTAGCTCCCACACACCACCTACACTTCAACGTGTGAGTAGTAGACATCTTACCCAGATCACTCCCTCTCGTAGTGTTTGTTCAATCTCTACTATGTGCTCAGGTTGCCAGCATTGTTCATCATCCTCCCATTTGTTGTCTTGTGGAACTTTTTAGATGGACCTCCCATCCACACCTTATATCGGTTATGCCAATGGTGCAAGTTGCTACTCTCGGAATCTAGCCTTGGTAGGTTGGGCCATCTTTACCCCCTTGCATTCGCTGGTTCTTTCAAACAGTGTATGCATTGGTATTGCTACCAATAATCAGGCCGAATATGATGTCGTGCAAAGCTTATTAGCTAATGCCCTTTCTCATCACATCCTCCACCTTCATGTTCGTTTATATTCCCTACTTCATGTCATGCAATTGAATGGTGTCTATTGTGTGCATAATCATATCCTTAGATATTTATGAGTGAATCTTTTGATGCATGAATTTGAAATCATTACATTCAGTTATGTACCTAGAGAAAAAAATCACTATGTAGATAGTATTACAAACAATATTCTAGATTGGCATTTAGTACACGCATTTAACACAAGATAATAACATAAACCATCAAAATGATGCATATCCATAATATGTGTTGTCTAAAATGTTTTAGAGTCCATCAAATCTGATACATATGACATGCCCATAGCAAGTTACAAAAACTCAAAAACTGGGGGCATCACCTGCCCTTACATACTAATCACTATCTAGAGGATCTCGAGCTAATGGCTCTGCTCCTGCAGCTCATAGATCATGCATCCCCTGTCCAGCCATCGCCATGTGTCAGAGGACCGCTCGCCACTCCGAGGGTAGACCAATACATGGCTCCATGTACTGGTCCTCTAAGTCTTGCCAACCGCACTCTGAAACACCAGTCAGAAGCCTCTCACATCTACGATGGATGTCCTCCAAGAGGGCTGTTGCATCCTCATTTTGTGGTGCCCTCTATTATTCATCAGTATTTTTCACTTGTTGATGATGACTAGTTTTCAAAGCCAAGTTTTCTAGCCGCTGATCTCCAATTTGTCAAAATTTTCAGCTAGAAAACACCCCTAAACATTTTTCCCTCCTACCTTTTCAATCAGCCTATGATGAGAAAAAACCTAATTGTCAAGCCCTGTCTAGTCTCAATCATACAAACTTGTCCATCGGCTCCAAAGAGAATACTCCAAATCTATCAAAAATCTCCCCTAAGTTAGGTAGTGGCGCTTTAGGAAATCCTCCCTTGGTAAACTATCCTATGCCAAAGAACCCCTGTCTAACATCAACTAGTCATAGATGACCTTCCTATTGTTGGGTATGTGTTATATTCTTTCCACGACTAGTCCCACGCGCTGTACATTGTGCCGGGCGCAGCAGGGGGGCAGCAGCCCCCCCTGTTGGGGTCCGGGGCAGTGCCCCGGAAAAAAAGTGTTTGGTATGCGGTCCCACTCATAGGTGGACCCACCCATGTTTTGTGCATGAGTTTGCACATAGTTTTCGGATACGATAGTTTTCGGCCCCTGGTATTTTGTAGATCCGGTCAAGGGAACTACGGTCATGTTCTAATCTAGGGTTAATGGATTGGGGTTTATGTATTCTTCGGCATGTATATATATGTGTTGTAACACTAAAAGGAATATAATGAAATATCAAGCTGGTCATCTCGATTTGGGATCCAGGGGAAAATCTCTGTGTTTATCTGTTTTATGTTTTATGCTCTCACTATTGTTTATTTTCTGTTATAAGATTCATGTGTAGATAATTTCTATTCAGGGTTAAAACCTACATTTGGTATTAGAGTTGTTTCAACTTCAAGGGGACGCCTTTGCTACTGAGGGGTTTTTGCTTGGGCCTGAGGTAGACCCTGTTCAGTGGGAGATCTGCGGGATCGACTCTTGCGGTGAAAGAAGATGGTGAGTGGCAGAAAGATAGAGATCGATAAATTTAATGGTCAGAGTTTTGAGTTGTGGAAGCTCAAGATGGAGGATCTGCTGGTGGATAAAGATCAGTGGATCGTGGTAGATCCAGGTACTAAACCAATGGCAATGTCAGATGAAGACTGGAAGAAACTGGATTGGAAGGCTAAAATCACAATACGGTTGTGTGTCTCAGATTCAGTATTGTTGAATGTATCTGGGGAAGCTACGGTGAAGAATTTGTGGGAAGAACTTAGGAATTTGTACCAATCTAAGTCTCTGGTGAATAATTTGTTCCTGTGAAAAAATATGTATAACCTGAGGATGAAGGATGGAGACTCAGAGACAGAGCATCTGAACGCCTTCAATACTGTGGTAAGTTAGTTTTCATCTGTTGATATTAAAATCTCAGATGAAGATAAGTGCATTAGTTTGTTCTGTTCTCTACTAGACTCGTGGGACAGTCTGGTTATTGCAGTAGGTAGTAATACAACTACCTTTAATTTTGATGACATTGTCTCAGCCTTGCTATCAGAGGATATGAGACGGAGAAATATGGAGGGTCAAAATGGAGATGCCTTATCTGTACAAGGAAGGTCATAAAACAGAAACAAGAATAAGGTTTCGAGTGGGAGATCTAAATCTAGAGGGAGATCTAAATCTCCTGGAAATTTTGTAAAGGTGTGCTAGAAATGCGGAAAGGAAGGACACTACAAAAAGGAATGCAGATCTAAAGCTCTTGAGAAAGGAAAGGGATCTGATGATGCTCCTTCTGCAGAGGCAAAAACCACCTCGGATGAAAGTGGGGATGTGTATTTGGCTTCTTCTTCAAATACACATGTAGATCATGAGTCATGTTTGATTGACTCAGGTGCATCTTTTCACTTCACTCCCCATAGGGAGTGGTTCTGCAAGTATGAGAAATATGATGGTGGTGATGTCTTCCTAGGGGATGATAGGAAGGCCAGAATCGTTGGACGTGGAAAGGTCAAGCTGAAGCTGCAAGGTGGGAGGATTAGAACACTTCCTGGTGTTCTGCATATTCCTACATTGGCCAGAAATCTGATTTCTGTAAACAAGATGGATGATGCAGGTGTAAAAATAGTGTTCGAGAAAGATGCCTGCAAGATGGTTCGGGGAGCACTGGTATTAATGCGGGGAGTTCGGACTGGAACTCTGTACAAGCTACAAGGTAGCACATTTATTGATGGGTGTAACAGTTCTGTGGTTCCTGAAAGTGGGACGGAAAGCCTAGCTGTGTCTGGAGAAAAGACCATGCTATGGCATCAAAGGCTTGGACATATTGGAGAGAAGGGCCTTCAGATACTGCATATAAATGGTATGGTAGAAGGTATGTCTAATTTCTCTCTGGATTTCGATTTCTGTGAACATTGTGTATATGGGAAGCAGAATCGGGTGAGTTTTCCTTCTAGTGCTAAGAGGGCGAACAAGATATTAGAACTTGTGCACAGTGATGTGTTTGGACCTGTGTCAGTTCCATCACTGGGAAAGTCTGTGTACTATGTTTCCTTCATAGATGACTTCTCAAGGAATACATGGATATATTTCTTGAGGAAGAAATCTGAAGTCTTTGACAAATTTAAAGAATTTAAGGCTCTGATGGAAAACCAGACAGAGAAGAAGATAAAGGCGTTGAGGATAGATAATGGTGGGGAGTTCTGCAAGAAGGAATTTGAAGAGTTATGTAAGAAGTGTGGTATAGCATGGCAGAAGACTACTCCATACACACCTCAGCAAAAAAATGTTGCAGAAAGAATGAACAGAACACTGATGGAAAAGGCAAGAAGCATGCTCAATGGTACCGGGTTAGGACAAGAATTCTGGGCAGAGGTAGTGGAGACTGCATGTTACTTAGTTAACAGATCACCTTCATCAGCGTTGGAGGATAAGACTCCACATGAGGTATGGAATAGTAAGAAACCCTTTCTTTCACATATAAGGGTATTTGGATGTGATGCATATGTACATGTTCCAAAGGAGAAAAGGACCAAGTTGGATAATAAATCTGAAAGGTGCATCTTTATTGGGTATAAGGATGGTTTAAAGGGTTACAAGCTTCGGAATATAGAAACAAGGAAGGTTGTGTACAGCCGAGATGTGGTGTTCAGAGAGGTGAAAGATGTTACACATGAATTCCTACCAAAGGAGCTTGAGAAGATAGAGTTTGAGCTAAAGGAGGATGAATCAGAATCTACAATAGAGGAAGACTTAGAAGAGGAAGAGCCACAAACCCCAGCTTTGAGAAGATAAATTCGGGAAAGAAGGCAACCAGAAAGGTATATTCCATATGCTTTCTGTTCAGGTTTTGCCTTAACTATAACTGATGATGATCCTAGAATTTTCAGGGAGGCAGTAGATTCAGAGGATGGAAAACTCTGGAAGGAGGCCATGGTTGATGAAATGGCATCCTTGCACAAAAATGAGGCATGGGATTTGGTGGATTTGCCGGCTGGAAGGAAGCCCATCGAGAGCAAATGGATGTTTAAAAAGAAGATGAATGTAGAAGGCAAGGTGGAGAAATACAAAGCTCGGTTGGTAGCCAAAGATTATTCCCAAGTGCCAGGAATTGATTTTGGTGATATTTTTTCTCTTATTGCCAAGGTTACTTCTATTAGATTACTTTTATCTATTTTTGCTGCATTTGATTTTGAGATAGAACAGATGGATGTGAAGACAACATTTATTCACGAGGATCTAGAAGAGGAGATCTACATGAAGCAACCTAAAGGCTTTATGGTGAAGGGTAAGAAAGAACTGGTATGTAGGTTGAAGAAGTCTCTGTATGGGTTAAAATAGTCACCAAGGATGTGGTATCAGAAATTTGATACCTATATACGAGGACATGGATTCACCAGAAACAAGGAGGATCACTGTGTTTATTTTAAATTAATTGGTGACAGTGTTATCTATTTGGTCTTGTATGTGGATGATATGTTGTTGATTGGAAATGACAAAGAAATTATTCGAGATTTGAAGACCCAACTGTTCTCCAAATTTGACATGAAGGATCTTGGTGCTGCAAACTATATTTTGGGCATGGAAATTAAGAGAGATCAGGCAAAGAGGAAGCATTAGTTAAACCAAAGGAAGTATGTCGAGACTGTATTGCAGAGGTTCAATATGCAGGATAGTAAACCGGTGAATGTTCCTATTCCTATAGGTGTAAAGCTGTATGTTGAACAATGTCCCAAGACATAAGAAGAAGAGGAGGATATGTCCCTGTTCCATATGGAAGTGCAGTGGGTAGCCTGATGTATGCAATGGTCTGTATTAGACCAGACATTGCACATGCAGTGGGAGTATTGAGAAGGTTTATGTCAAACCCAGGGAAGGAGCATTGGACAGCAATGAAGCGGGTTTTCAGATATTTACGTGGCGCTAGTGATTATGGCTTGTGCTACTAGGGAAGACCAGGATTGGAAATAATGTTGGACATTTGTGGTTTTGTTGATGCAGACTGGGCTAGAGATCTAGACCAAAGAAGATCTACAAGTGGGTATGTGTTTAGCCTATTTGGAGGCGCAGTCAGTTGGATGAGTAAAAGACAGTCTGTAGTGGCGCTTTCAACTACAGAGGCAGAATACATAGCAGCCACTCATGCAATCTAGGAAGCAGTTTGGTTGCAGAGATTGTGTTCAAGTATGGGATTGGTACAGCAAGCTATAAGGATAGATTGTGATAGCCAAAGTGCAATTTTCTTGGCTAAGAACCCTGCTTATCATTCAAAGACTAAGCACATTGATGTTCAATATCACTTTGTTAGAGATATGGTTGAGGCTAAAAGGGTGTTGTTGGTAAAGGTGGACACTTTGAAGAATGTTGCGGATGAATTGACGAAATCTGTGAGCACTCAGAAGTTCTCTTGGTGTAGAGAAACAATGGGTGTTGAAGAATTGGCCCAATGACTAAGCTCTCCTGTGGCCCCTTGTGGAAAGAAAACAACAAGTGGGAGAATGTTGGGTATGTGTTATATTCTTTCCATGACTAGTCCCACGTGCTATATGTTGCGTTGGGCGTAGCAAGGGGGTCACAGGGGGGGTGGCAGCCCCCCCTATCGAGGTCCGGGGCAGCACCCCAGCAAATTTTTTTTGGTATGCAGTCCCACTCATAGGTGGACCCACCCATGTTTTGTGCATGAGTTTGCACATGGTTTTGGGGTATGATGGTTTTCGACCCCTGGTATTTTGTAGATCCGGTCAAGGGAACTACGGTTATGTTCTAATCCAGGGTTAATGGATTGGGGTTTATGTATGCTTTGGCATGTATATATATGTGTTGTAACACTAAAAGGAATATAATGAAATATCAAGCTGGTCGTCCCGATTTGGGATCCAGAGGAAAATCTTTGTGTTTATCTGTTTTATGTTTTATGCTCTTGTTGAGCTCCAAAGATGTTCTTTCTTCCACCACATTCCACTCCATTTCCTTTGTCCATTATTAGTTACAGGCTCAAATGATCAATAGAATTAATTAAAATTTCTTTAAGAATGTATATCATGACTAACTTGCTATGTTTTTATGATTTTGTCATTGTAGTACTTTTTGAACTAGATCAAGCTACAGAATGCAGACATTCTGTAGCTAGTTGCCGATTCTGCAGCTGTCTTCATGTCTACGCAGGTTCTAGGTGTCATCTCAGATAAAAACACATATGGTCATATTCCACATCATTCCCTCATCATTTTTTGCTCTCCACGAAGTTTGAACGGAATTCTGTAGATGGTTATGCACGTGGGAACTCAAACTAGGAGATAGACTCCTAATAGGACAAGGACAGTCCAGATGTCCTTAATCATATTACGAGACCACCATCAGAGTTCTAGTTTGATTTTAATTTTGAAAGACAATTATCCCTAGGTTATCTCAAGACAGTTATGTAATTTTGCTATAAATATGGCTCGGGAAACCAAGGGACAGGGTTAGATTTTGTGTTTGATTGCTAGATTTCAGAAGTCTGAAAACACTCTGTTTTGAAGTAATTTCTCTTTTAATGAAAGAAGCATCACTTTATTGAAAGCGCTGAGTCAATATTGAAGTATATTTTGCGTGCTACTCCGGTGGTAGAGGGCCCCTGCTACCTGAGCAGCTTTGTTCATACGGTTTAGATAAGTATTTTAGTCTCGTTTTTCATTTCTAGCTTAAGCAAGTTTCTGAAGTTTATGTTTCATACTTGTTTACATTAATCATCACAGCTAGACTTACTCTTATAAAATCTTCCAAAATATCATCACGATGAATAAGGCATAGCTATGGTGTTGTAGATTTTACTTGCATTTCCTTTTGAATTTTATGATTTATGCTTGTTTACACTAAGTGTCATAGCCGGTCTTACTCCTACAAACTCCTCCAAAACATCATTAACAATGAATACGAAACAGTTTTCGTATCTTAGATCCTAGTTGTATTTTCTTTCAAATATTATGTTTATGTTCAATTTCATTGAATAATACAGCTAGACTTGTTTTTACAAACTCTTCCAAAATATCATTCATATTGAACGAGATGGGCTGTAGAATTCCATAGACTAACTGCATGTTAATTTAATTATAACACTCCGGAGGTTGATTGCATTTAGTTCAGCTCTGTCACTACATTTCAAGTTTGATAATGGCATTCTAGTTTCACTCTGTTCACTATACTTCAAGTAGATTAGTAGCACTCTAGTTCAGTCTCAGTTCATTTTGTTTCAAGAAAAGATTAATGGCATTCTAGTTTAGTTGTAGTCACTGTATTTTAAGATTGATAGACCGCGTTCTAGCCTAGTGTTATCCATTGTATTTCAAGTAGTACTAGTTGTCAAAATTAGTCTCTCGGCCTTCATTATTTACAACTTAATTTTGTTCTGAATTTATATTGATACATCATCACATGAACAGGGGTCAGTAATATCAGTTTAAGGCTTTGATTATTCTGCAAATCTTTTACAAATTCACCTATAGCCTTTTTCCCAAACATTATTCTAGAAAATCTCTAAACTTCTGAATAAGGCCTAGTAGTGATAAGTCAAGTTGCAGAATAGGGTAACTTCAGCATCATAGGTTAATCTAGAATAGAAACGTTACTGTGTTACAAATAATCATTTTTTTTGTAATATTGTGAGTTGATTGTTTATTTAGGAGAACTTCATTTACACTTAACTTGTCCATTTCTCAAGCTCTTCCAACACATCTTTAATGAATGAATTGGATAAGTTCAAGCTCATGTTGTGATTTATTTCCTTGCAATGAAGTCATTATCAAGCTTTTCATTTGTTGTTTTCCATCCATAGCTTAGGCTTTGTTCTATTTTAATATAACCAATAGCTTCTTTTCACCAGCACTTAGTTCTTTCCCTTTTCAAACATAAAACCATAAAACCAAAAACATCATAAAACACTAAACACAACGTAGTGAGAAACAAATACCTAGGCACATATAGTGCACCACACTTCAGTAGTTTACCAACCTTGGTTGACAATTAATGAACTCAATTTAGGAACACTAGGTTGAGCACAAACATTTTGGCGCCGTTGCCGGGGAAGTGTAACTAGGTAGCCTTGTTTCTTAACTCCCAAAAACAATGATATGCATAGAGAGAGAGACTCAAGGGGTAGATTCATAAGAAGCAGAAGCAGAAGCTTGATTCCTAGAACACCTCTTGTTTCACCTAGACCAAGAGCCAGCACACCTCGAACTCAGACCCACATTCCATCCTTTACCGATCATAGACTTCCAGAAGACTTAATATCAGATATTCCATTAGAAATACCTTCCACTTCATCCACTGAGCCTGTCTTAGAAGAAGATTAAAGGACCCCTACTAGAGACACAAACTTTTCCACTTCCACAGAAGAATCAACTATGGAAGAAGAAGGGGGAGGAGGAGTCTTTAATGGATAACACACATTATTTGGAGGGGGTAGAGGTAGAGGTAGAGGAGAAGGAGGTAGAGGTGCAGAAGGAGAAGGAGGTAGAGGAAGAGGTAGAAGAGAAATGGGAAGCTCTTTTGGGTTTCCTATAGTAGATGAAGAAACCAATACAACTATGAAAAACATTTCACCCTCTGTCCTTCCAAACTTCTATGGGCTTAAAACTGAAGATCCTGAAACCTTCCTATTTGAATTTGAAGTCCTATGTAGAACTTATGACTACTTACAAGATGCTCAAAAACTTAAACTATTTCCTTCAACATTGAAAGGAGCAACATTGAAGTGGTTTATGAGTTTGATCAACAGCTCTATTAGGACATGGGAAGATATGAAACAAGCATTTCTAGAGAGGTATTTGGATTATTGTATGCCAGTCAATCATAAGGAGGAAGTGTTCAAGATGATACAAAAAGAAGATGAAAACCTGGAAGATTTGTTGGAGAGATTTCATTACAACATCAAAAGAGCAAAAATGGAGAACTTAGATCAAGACACCTTAAAAGCTCTCTTATTGAAGACAATTAGGGATGAATGGTTGGATATCCTTAACATGATGGGAAAATGGGATATATCTCAGCTCACATTACCTGAAATATCTGAGTTATGTATCAACCTTTCAAGAGGGAAATCCAAAACTGTAAAAGGTCCAAGAGACCCTACTCTTGCAAGGGAAAGTAAGTCTGCTTCTGGGACAGTAAGTAGGGCAGAGATAGGGCATATGATTGATTAATTCAAATCTGACATCTTATGGAGTCTTAGTGAACAAATAGACACCCTTAAGTTACAAAACAAGAAAAAATCTGAATCTGATGCTTTAGCAATCTTTTGTCCCAAATGCAGAAAGAAGCATGCCTTGAGAGAATGTCCTTTGGATGAAAAAGTTGTAGAGACCTGTGTAATTTGTTCAGAAAAACATAAAACCAAGATATTTCCTTCACTTCCTGGTCTTAAAGCTGTCTTTCAAGAGGAAAATCCTACAAATTCCACAGAATCTCTCAATTTTGTCTCTAGAAGGCCTTGGCAAGGACCTCAAACACAAGGATTCCATGATCAATTATATAATCAACCTCCACTAAATTGGAATTCTTGGCAGCAACCTTGGCCCCAATTTCAAAATCAATCTCAAGCTTGGGCACAAGGAGCACAAAATCCCTATGAAAGATACTCCCAGTACTATCAATATCCACCATCCTATCCACCATACCCACATTTTTCTCCTCAAAATCCTCAACAAAATCCTCAACAGAATCCTCAGAACCCACAACATCAAAATCAACCACTCCCATTACCATTTCCTCAAAAATCAAATCAGTTGCCTGCTCAACCCATAGCAAACCCCAACAATAAAAATCCTCAGAATACATACATGATAGAAGGCCAACAGTTTCCAACTTATTTAATTACTCCTCTAGACCTTAGTGATGTTCAACTTAGGTCTGGAAGAATACTTGAAAAGAGGAAGCCTTCTGTGATCATACAAGAACAAGACAACTTTGAGGAAGATTCTCTATGGGAAAATAAAAGTCTTGAAGAAGACACATCTTTTCGGGACCCAAACATTGAAAAACAAAAACAAAAAGAACCAATAATTTCAACTCCTATATTAGAGCAGCCATCAACATCCACTTCTACACCTCCCTTTCCAGAAAGATTACAAATTGATAGAGGTGTAGAAAAAAAAATTATGGTGCCTAATTATGATTTCCTAGATGAGCTGAGAAATGTCTATATTAAGATTCCATTATTACAAGCTATCAAGGAAATTCCAATTTTAGCAAAGACAATAAAGGAGTTGAGCATGAAGAAAACAAGAAAAAGAATAAGAGAGGCAAAGAAAATTCAACTGGCAGGAAAAATAGCAGATATCATGATGGGTAAGATTTCTATTCCAAAGTATCTAGACCCAGGAAATCCAGTTGTTAAAATTCACATCAATGGAATTGAGATCCAAAATACACTCATTGATTTAGGAGCAGCAATCAATATCATGAGTAGACAAATCATGGATAAAATGAAACTTCCTAATCTTCTCTTTACACCCACATTATTACAATTAGCAGACAGATCTGTGATCAAACCTGATGGGGTAATAGAAGACATTCCAATGTCCCTAGATTCTTGGGAGTACCCTGTGGATTTCATGGTCCTAACTCCTAAGAATAATCTAGGAGGGCATCCTATTATATTAGGAAGACCTTGGTTAGCTACAGTTGATGCTTTCATTAGTTGTAGATCCGGTGATATGTACATCTCTGATGGTAATTCAACTAAGAAATTCACTTTGTATCCTCCAGCAAGGACAATTACAGATTTAGATGATACTCAATGGATAGAGGATGAAGAAGACTTACAACCTCTCTTCACAATTTCAGAAATTAGTGAAGATAGTCAAATTATGAATACTTTAGAAAACTTTGAATCCTCTTCGAAATACAAACATGAACAATTTCAAGAAGAATCCAACATTGAGTTTTTTTTATCAAGACAGATGTCTCTTTATTCAATGGATAAATTTGGCAGCTCTATAATTGAGATATTTCTAGGCAAAACTTTAAACATAAGCAAGAACCTAGAAAAATCTCAACAAGAAGAGCTAGTCAAGATCTTACAGAGACATTCTTCTGCATATGCATGGGAGTACACTGATATGAAAGGGATAAGCCCCAAGACTTGCACTCATCACATCTACATAGTGGAAAATTGTAAACCAATCAGACAACCTCAAAGACGGATGAATCCAAATCTTAGGGAGATTGTTAAAGAAGAATTGCAGAAATTGTTGAATGTCAACTTTATCTATCCTATTTCAAATAGTCAATGGGTTTCTCCTTTGGTAATTGTGCCAAAGAAAAATGGTAAATGGAGGGTATGTATTGACTACCGAGAATTAAACAAAGCTACTCTTAAAGATCATTTTTCCCTACCTTTCATAGATCAGGTGTTAGATACCTTAGCTGGAAAAAAGTACTTCTCATTTCTAGATGGGTTTAGTGGTTATAATCAAATTCAAGTAGCACTTGAGGATCAAGACAAAACCACATTTACCTGTCCTTGGGGTACCTATGCTTACCAAGTATTGCCATTTGGATTATGCAATGCACCTGCAACATTTCAAAGGGCAGTATTAGGAATCTTTTCGGATCTAATACATGATTGTGTAGAGGTATATATGGATGATTTCACAGTTTATGGAAACACATTTGAAGAAGCCTTGGAAAACTTGGAAAAAGCTTTAAAAAGATGTAAAGAAGAAAATCTTTCACTTAGTCATGAGAAGTGTTTTGTGATGTTTACTGAAGGAATTGTTTTAGGACATCACATTTCAGGGGATGGGATTAGAGTTGATGAGTCAAAACTTGAAGTCATCTCTAACTTATCTATTCCAAGTTGTCAAAAAGATGTTAGGAGTTTTCTAGGATTTACAAGATATTATCGAAGATTTATAGAAAACTTCACCAAGATAGCATCTCCACTCTTCAAATTACTTACCAAAGACTGTGAATTCAAATGGAATTCTGATTGCCAGTTAGCCTTTGAGACCCTGAAAACAAAATTTACGAAGACTTCTTGCAGGGGACCTAACAGAGTTACCTTTTCATATTTCAACGGATGCCTGGTCTGACTTTAGGAGAAGTATTGGGACAAAAAGACCTGATTCCTTATACCATCTACTATACCAGTAAAAATTTGACTCCTGCAGAGTTAAACTATACTATAACTGAAAAAGAGTTTTTAGCTGTTGTTCATGCCATAAACAAATTCAGACACTATATAACAGGCTATGAAACTTTTTTTCACACAGATCATTCTGCAATTAGATACCTAATGAACAAATCAATTACTAATGGCAGAGTCATAAGATGGTTATTGCTTTTACAAGAATTCAACATTACCATTATAGATAGGCCTGGAAAACAAAACACAATAGCTGATTTCCTATCTAGACTCAAAAACATCAAAGATGACACTCCAGTTGAAGATCAATTTCCTGATGAATATCTTTTTGCAATTTCTACTCAGACTCCTTGGTTTGCTGACATTTCTAATTATTTAGTTTCAGGGAAATTTCCTTCAATAATGAATGCAAGAGACAAAAGAAAAATCATTTATGACAGTGCAAAATATTCATGGGTTGCTAATGAGTTATACAAGACAGGTCTAGATTTTATCATTAGGAGATGTGTTCGGGAAGATGAGATGCCTGAGATTCTCAAAGAATGTCATGATGAACCTTGTGGAAAACACTTTGCTGATAAGAGGATAGCTTATAAGGTCCTTCATTTAGGATACTATTGGCCCTCCCTTTTTAAAGATGCTAAAGAGTATGTCAAAATGTGTGACAGTTGCCAAAGGGTGGGGAAACATTCTCCTTCAGGTGAGATGCCATTATAGCCTCAGGTACATATTGAACCTTTTGAAAAATGGGCTTTGGATTTTTTAGGACCTATTAGTCTTCCATCAAGACAAAAGAAATATATATTAGTTTGCATTGATTATGTTACCAAATGGGTAGAGGCCAAGCCATTACTTTTTGCCACTGAAGCATCTGTAGTTAATTTTCTTTTTGAGGATATTTTTACTTGTTTTGGTGTCCCAAGGGGAATTGTTACAAATCAAGGAGCTCAATTCACATCAAGGCTAGTGGAACAAATGATGGAGAGGTACAGAATCAGACACAGAAAATCTACTCCCTATCATCCACAAGAAAATGGTCAAGTGGAATCTACTAATAAGGTCATTGAAGGGATCTTAACAAAGACTGTTCATTTACATAGAAGAGATTGGGCAGATAGGCTTCCTGAAGCCTTGTGGGCCTATAGAACTACATGGAGAAGCACAACAGGTCATACTCCTTATGAAATTGTTTATGGAAAGCAAGTTTTGTTTCCCATAGAGTTCCAGATTCAAACTTTCAAAATGGAAGTTCAGCTAGGACTTGATCTAATAGAGGCACAAAAGCACAGATTGGAGCAGATTAATGAATTGGATGAGATCAGACAAGATGCAGTTCAGAAAACAAGTATAGTCCAACATCAAAGGACTAGATGGCATGATAAGTACATCAAAGAAAAGAAGTTCAAAGAAGGTGACTGGGCTCTCTTGTTTGATTCAAATTTCAAATATTTTCAAGGTAAATTCCAAACACATTGGCTTGGACCATATGAAATTGTGAAATTTTTTGACAATGGAGCAATAAAAATCAGGACAATAGATGAAGAAGAGGTCACTTTTCTTGTGAATGGTCATAGATTGAAGCTGTATCATAAGCCACTTTCAAGAGAAGAATTTGTTAAGAAGTTCCAGGAAAACAGTGATGTGAAGTTAATGAAGAAGAATCTTTCTTCTTCATCAACTTAATTGAATTTTTTGAAGTCACTTTATTGAAAAAAAAAAAGTATAAACATGAAAACTAATCATTGATTAGCATGTTTATACAGAAAAGGTAGAGTGAAAATCAGAATCTTTCTGACACTTTAGCTTTTCAAATTTGTTCTTTTTTTGCAAGCAGTTGTTACAAAATCATAAGTGCAGATCCATTTCACTTATGGTCCATCTCATTTCATCCATCCATATTCCATTTCATTCATTCATCCATACTCCATTTCATTCATTCATCCACACTTCATTCATTTCACTCCATGGTCCACCTCATTTCCATCCCAGATTTTTAAGTTTGATGTTTTTCTGCAATTGAATAATACATATCATGAATTGCAAGCCACTTCTCATACTTCACTCCATTTCATAAGTTGTGATCCATTCCACTCCATTATTCACTTCATTCATATTCCATTACACCATATTTTATTATCCATCTTCACTCATTCCATACAACATTCCATTCATACTCCAAACCATTCCATTTCATGTTTCAATTCTTCTACAGGTACATTCTGCAATCAGTTAGACATTCTGCAGCCAGTCAGACATTCTGCATCCAGTCAGACATTCTACAGCTAGACAGACATTCTGCAGCCAGATATCCTGAAAGCACTGTCCAGTAATCACCTGATCTACAATAAAATGATCCTGCATATCCATGACAACAAGCAAAATCAAGGGAGTTATGAAGACTCAAAAAGTAATGATTTTCAGGGGAGAACAAAGCATATAAAGATCACAAAAATAAGAGGAAAGGCAAAGGTAAAAGTTCTGATTATAATGACATATCATGAAAAAATTTAGTATAGTTAAGTTATGAATAATTCAAAAAGTTTTTTTAATTAATTTTATTGATCATGCCTAACAAACCTCCCGTAGAAACTTTGGATAAAACTCCTTCTATTCCACCATTTCAAATCCCATATCCGATCATCATTTAAAAATCTAAACGGTTAAAGTGCTGAAGTGATTGGATTAGTCACGTCACTAGGCCAAAGCATTTAATGATGATTTTGAATTCGTTACAAAATATCTCCGTGGTCTTTTCTTCTGTGATATCTTTCAACTCATATACATCATCCTCACCTCATTATATTCATTCCGTAATCACTCCATATCATTCTTTCCCGTAGCCAACTCTTAACCATTTCAGTTTGTAAAATAGAGGAAACATCTGTGGGGAAAAAACATCTCTATAACAGCCATTGTCACCGTGAAAAGAGGAGAAAAAATTTGAAGGTTGGAAAGAGAAGTTATGGGTCTCATAGTGAGGACCGAACCAGTTGGAACTAAGTACTTGGAAGGTTATTCTCAAATCAGAGAAATGTTACAATAAGCAGGGTGGTTGCAATTCTTTGAAAAATTCAGTGGTTTTCACAAAGAGGTGACTAAAACATTTGCACGGTCCTTCAGTGGAGCTGAGGTCGAGATAGGAGATATTAAATTCACCATTACAGAAGCCTCCATTGCAGAAGCAACGAAATTGCCCAGACAAGGAGAAAGGTGGTTCAAGAATAGAGAATTTCATAACGAGGCATGGAAACAGATACTCAAGTCACCAGGTATGGATGTTTCCATTTTTAAAAAAGGTATCCCTAGCTCCGCACTAAAGAACAAATGGAGGAACATGTTACTTATCTTGCAAAAATTCATCACTTGTGAAGGAAGATATGGTACCTTCTATGTTTATCATATTTGGTTGATAATGCATTTCTTAGAAGAAGAACTCAATTTTCCCTTTTTCTAGCTTCATAGTTTAAAGAAAATGGCCTTAAGTGTTCAAAAGAGAGTTCAATTTCTAGAAACAACCTTATACCACCATGGTTTAGTCAAAATTTTCATTGAACATCATTTGAGAAAAATGGGAGATAATTGGGAAGAGTTCTTAGTGAGAAATCACTTTGAAGAACCCAAGGAACCTCCACCTGAAAACAAACTTACAAAAAGAAGCAGAAGATGGAAAACCTCCAAAATTGAAACTGGTAAAACAATACAAGAAGGCAGTGAAGAAATGATTTCTGAGAAATTGTCTTAGATTAGGAAGCAGATTAAGAAAGAGAGGATAATAATAAAATTTGCCAGAGAGAAAGGAGAAGGACCATCTCAACCAAGACGGAGCCACAGACTTAGAAGGATACTAAAGAAAAAAAAGGTTAAACAAACTGGAGTCATAAACATAGAGGATGAAGAAACACCTACTGAGGAGGATTTTGATGAAGGAGCTCCTGAAATAGTCCCAGCACAGCAATAAATTTACAACTATGTTGAGACATTAGAGAAAAGAGCTTCAGAAAGTAGAGACAGAACTCCTAATCCACCAAAATCTGCAGTTGATATCCTAAGGAGAGATAAATATGAGTTAGAAATACCCAACAGGCATATCAAGAATGAGAATGAAATTCTAAGAGAGCAGGTTAAACTGAAAACTGATATGAATTCAACTCTGTCTCTAAAAATGCAAAAGTTGTACAAGGCCAATGAAAAATTGAAGAAGAAAAATAAAAAGTTAACCAAGGCACTCACAAATTTGAGATTCAAGTTAGTCATAAGGAAGCCCAAAAGGCCTTTGACTGCCAGGCAAAGAAAAAGAAGAGGGCTGGATGTCCTTGCAGAGGTCTCAGAGTTCATGGAATAGCTGCATGAGGACATGCAAGAACCTAGCAGTGGGGGTATGTTGAGCTCCAAAGATGTTCTTTCTTCCACCACATTCCACTCCATTTCCTTTGTCCATTATTAATTACAGGCTCAAATGATCAATAGAATTAATTAAAATTGCTTTAAGAATGTATATCATGACTAACTTGCTATGTTTTTATGATTTTGTCATTGTAGTACTTTTTGAACTAGATCTAGCTACAGAATGCAGACATTCTGTAGCTAGTTTCCGATTCTGCAGTTGTCTTCATGTCTACGCAGGTTCCAAGTGTCATCTCAGAGAAAAACATATATGGTCGTATTCCACATCATTCCCTCATCATTTTTGCTCTCCACGAAGTTTTAACGAAATTCTGTAGGTGGTTATGCACATGGGAACTCAAACTAGGAGATAGACTCCTAATAGGACAAAGACAGTCCAGATGTCCTTAATCATATTACGAGACCACCATCAGAGTTCTAGTTTGATTTTAATTTGGAAAGACAATTATCCCTAAGTTATCTCAAGACAGTTATGTAATTTTGTTATAAATATGGCTCGGGAAACTGAGGGACAGGGTTAGATTTTGTGTTTGATTGCTAGATTTCATAAGTTCGAAAACACTCTATTTTGAAGTAATTTCTCTTTTAATGAAAGAAGCATCACTTTATTGAAAGTGCTGAGTCAATCTTGAAGTAGATTTTGCGTGCTACTCCGGTGGTAGAGGGCCCCTGCTACCTGAGCAGCTTTGTTCATACGGTTTAGATAAGTATTTTAGTCTTGTTTTTCATTTCTAGCTTAAGCAAGTTTCTGAAGTTTATGTTTCATACTTGTTTACATTAATCATCATAGCTAGACTTACTCTTATAAACTCTTCCAAAATATCATCACGATGAATAAGGCATAGTTGTGGTGTTGTAGATTTTAGTTGCATTTCCTTTTGAATTTTATGATTTATGCTTGTTTACACTAAGTGTCATAGCTGGTCTTACTCCTACAAACTCCTCCAAAACATCATTAACAATGAATAAGAAACAGCTGTGGTATCTTAGATCCTAGTTGTATTTTCTTTCAAATCTTATGTTTATGTTCAATTGCATTGAATAATACAACCAGACTTGTTTTTACAAACTCTTCCAAAATATCATTCATATTGAACGAGATGGGCTGTAAAATTCCATAGACTAGCTGCATGTTAATTTAGTTATAACACTCCGGAGGTTGATTGCATTTAGTTCAGCTCTGTCACTACATTTCAACTTTGATAATGGAATTCTAGTTTCACTCTGTTCACTGTACTTCAAGTAGATTAGTAGCACTCTAGTTCAGTCTCAGTTCATTTTGTTTCAAGAAAAGATTAATGGTATTCTAGTTTAGTTGTAGTCACTGTATTTTAAGATTGATAGACCGTGTTCTAGCCTAGTGTTATCCATTGTATTTCAAGTAGTACTAGTTGTCAAAATTAGTCTCTCGGCCTTCATTATTTACAACTTACTTTTGTTCTGAATTTATATTGATACATCATCACATGAACAGGGGTTAGTAATATCAGTTTAAGGCTTTGATTATTCTGCAAATCTTTTACAAATTCACCTATAGCCTTTTCCCAAACATTATTCTAGAAAATCTCTAAACTTCTGAATAAGGCCTATTAGTGATAAGTCAAGTTGCAGAATAGGGTAGCTTCAGCATCATAGGTTAATCTAGAATAGAAACCTTACTGTGTTACAAATAATCATTTTTTTTGTAATATTGTGAGTTGATTGTTTATTTAGGAGAACTTCATTTACACTTAAATTGTCCATTTCTCAAGCTCTTCCAACACATCTTTAATGAATGAATTGGATAAGTTCAAGCTCATGTTGTGATTTATTTCCTTGCAATGAAGTCATTATCAAGCTTTGCATTTGTTGTTTGCCATTCATAGTTTAGGCTTTGTTCTGTTTTAATATAACCAATAGCTTATTTTCATCAACACTTAGTTCTTTCCCTTTTCAAACATAAAACCATAAAACCAAAAACATCATAAAACACTAAACACAACGTAGTGAGAAACAAATACCTAGGCACATATAGTGCACCACACTTCGGCAGTTTACTAGCCCTGGTTGACAATTAATGAAATCAATTTAGGAACACTAAGTTGAGCACAAACAACTCTCACTATTGTTTATTTTTTGTTATAAGATTAGTGTGTAGATAATTTATGTTCAGGGTTAAAACCTACACCTATTCTACAAATAGAGCTTGATACACCCTTAAGTCGCACCACTAACAAGCCTTGATATCTCAGCAGTGCATATGCCACAAGTCAAATTGATATTAGGTGGTTTTACAGTGTTTCAATGTATTTTTCAAAATCAGAAGTGTACCAGTGTTCCAGAAGACATTATTAAACTTAACATGAGAAGATAGCTGCTTCTCATGTGGTTTTGAGCTTGGGATGCAAGTACTAGTCAGAGAGGTAATTCAATGAACTCCTGCAAACACAGTCAAAAGGGTTAGTGACCTATGACTAGAAAGTAATACTTTGCAGATACAGGTTAGGTTTCTTCTGATGTCTAAAGATGTATAAGGGTATTCTAACCACAGGATTACATATCTCAGAGGATGCCCCTCATGTTATATTGTCAATTGGTCACTTTTATTTACTTAACTGTGAATAGGTGCTACAAGGAAAGATGACACAGTTGGACAAAGCGATGAAATAGCATCATTGTGTAAAACCTCCTCCAAACATGAGCAGAGGGTTGGATGACTGTGTAAAACCTCCTCCAAACATGAGCAGAGGGTTAGGTCATTGGTTGAATACCTCCTTCTTTTAAAAGCAGATGGTTGGGAAATGTGATAAAGGCCTCCTTCATTTAACAAGCAGAGGGTCAATAACAGAGGTATGGCCTCATTTAAAGGGCACAAAGCTAACAATGTTGCAAACTGCCTAAAAACTTGTTTTAACACCTTTTTCTCCAATAGATGAAACCACTAACACAGCAGTGGTGTTTCAAGGATTGTTTATGTGGTTTCACTGATTGAAAGGCAAATTTTAAGTGCAGTGGGAAACAATTGGGTGATTATGAGTAGAAAATGTTGTTAAGCAGATGTCCAAGTAGTGACATTTTGATGTTTAGGGAAGCCTTGCTTTTCCTATCCATGAATATATTTTTCAAAACCTCATTAAATTGACAAGAAGGTAGTCTAAGCCTTGCTTATGAAGGGGACTTTGAAAATATACACATAGAGACAGTATGTGTGAAGAAAAGGATATGGCATATGTTTTAAATTCAAGGACAACATTCAAAGAAATGAAACATGCCATTGTCACAAACGAAGGCCTTTTTTCTATGAAACATGTGAAAATACCTTGCTGTTGCATATGATTGTAGGAAGGGTTTTTAAAAGATTTCCTTTTTTGATAAGTAGATGTTTGCCAAACCTAGGTGAATGCAACTAAGTTTTCACCCACAGTCAAAGAGAAATATCATTCAAAAGTTGCATCTACAATCATTAATATGGTTTTGAGATGGTTTTGTTTTAAGGAACAGATATGGTCAAACCGTGACAGGGTTGCTGAATTTGTGAAATTTTTCCTTTAAAGGACAGAGATAGAGAGACAGTGAAAAATATTTTAGCCTTGAGATGACTTCTTCGCATTGGGAAGGGTCATATCTATGAAGAATTTAAAAATAGCATCCACAGCATTTTGTCATAAATTTTTTCAAAAAGAAGGCTTCATGATGTCTAAAAAGGTGATGAAAGGATAAAAAAATAGCATGTTGAGTTTTTTATAACAAAAAGCTTCTCAAAGGGCATTCAAACCCTTATGAAACAAACACAAAGGTTTTTCAGCTTTTTCATCTTAAAGGGCATAATTTGACCGTTGCAAAGTCTCATTTGCAAGTTTCAAACCACAAACAAATTCTCCCTCAGTTCTTTCACCGAAGAAGCAAGAAATTTCAGCATTTTTTTCAGAGTTTGAGGCCTTGAAACTTGCGCGGCACGCCTGTAAAAGTGTGCGGCACGCGGTGCACCTGTAGCGTGTTCACCAACTTCCCAAACAACCAACCCAACTGTCTTTCCATTGCGCAGCACTCTTCTTTGTGAACGTGCCGCTCACCCAACACCCTCAAAAAAAAAAAAAACCTCTGTGGAGCTACTCCAATCAATCAAACAAGGTCTGAAGCCATCTTCAAGGTATTTTTCATTGCCCCTTGGTACAATTGAAATTATAAAGAGGTATTGTTGCATTTTTCTCCAAGGAAGAAATAGTGATTATAAGGTGGGGTTTTTTGGTCGAAAATCAAAGGTTCTTGTTGACTGTGGGTGTCAAACATCCACACTGTGATAGGAAAGGGTGTGTTTAATCAGTTTTAGAGAGCCCTAGCTGCCTTCAAACACGGTGATAACCCACAGTTGCTACACGGAGCATACTTTTTCAAAAATTCAGAGGATAAAACAGTGACTGAAAAAGGAGGTATGTTAGACCAAAGTTGAAAGCTCTTCTAGGATTGATAAAGGCAAGAAAACTGGCCCACCGATTATAAGACAAAAATACACAGTGGTAGAGGTCTCCAATCAATTTTAAGAGTGTCCTAAATAGTGTTAAAACAAGAGAAGAATTTTCTTAAAACTCAAAAGGGAAAATAGTGGTCATAGTCTGAAGGCTTTGTCATTTTGAAAGTGTCCTCTCTAAATGGTGAAAAATCAAACTTTGTTCAGCCTCCATAGTCCAAAAATCAGAGCCTGTGATTGAAAGGTTTCTCAAGACAGTTCAAGGGTGTTTTGTCTACCTTTGTATAAAAACAATGAACAACAGAAGAATATTGTTTGAGAGAAAGGTGTTCTTATCAAAACAAAGGTTCCTTCTTCACCAAGAAGCCACAAACAAACCTTTCAAGACTTTGCCCAAGCACAGTGATAAACTGACTTCTTGTTTTTATTTGACAAAGCACTTGTTGTTTGGCATAAAATAGACAAAACAGTGACTTATAAGGAGGACAGGGTGTGTTCTTGAGAAGCCATTTCAAAGGCCATTTGAGACAACTTTTCTTTGCAAAGAGTATCTAAAACAAAATCCCATCCTAGGCAAGACAGTAGAAGGGGCCTTCACAGGAGGTTTGAACCTATTTCAACTGAAGAGGTAAATGCTCATCCATAAGTCCTGTTTAACTTTCATGAGGTTGGATGTCTAGAGTTTTTTCAAAGAGTGCAAGAGGTGAAAAGCTATTCCCCCTTGACACATATTTGTGCTTTGAGATTTCAAGGGAAGCACTTTCATCTAGCAGGCTTGGATTTCAAGTTTTCTCCTAGATCCATTTCCAAAGCCACCAAAATCCCTTATGTCGGAGAGAAGTGGTTTAAACAAATCCACCTGGACTCAGAGCAGTACAAACCCTTTTTGAAGCCTGAGCATAGAGATACATGTCCATCCATCTTTCCCTTCTCATATATGTTGACTAGTTATGCTCCCCTCATGAAGATAATCATGAAATACTTCACTTGTGAGGGAAGATTCTCCTGAGTCTATGCTTACCATGTCTAGTTGCTCATGCACTTCAAAAGAGCCAAATTGTTAAATCTCCCCTTCTTCCTCCACGAAGGAAGTTGTTAGAGTCGGCCCTTGCAGCCCTCCGTCAGTGATCATTTCGTCTTTTGCATATTCATTATTAGGTGTCTCGCTTGTTCCACTTCGTTGCATTTCACTAGGATCATGCCATGAACTGACGAAGGGGTCTGTCGTCCTATGTTTCCTCATGTTTATACCCGCAGCGCTATTTTAAAATTTTCCTCAAAAAATTATTCATAGTCATTGTCATTACATATATGGTCATTAAAAATGTCAGTAAGTGTCCTAGGTCTTGGTGTCTAGGGTTTTTAAGTCATTTATATATTAGTCATAAAGCCTGCAAGGTGAGGAAAGTTCAGCATTTGTGATTTTTATTTTATTATCATCAACATTTAAAAAAAAAAAAAATGTATTTCTAGTCCAAAACTCTGTTTTGGAACTAGAAATTTGTCATTATCATTTTGTAATAAATTGTAATTGTTCCGCCATAAAGACAGTCAAAAGCAGACCCCTGGTCTCTTCTCTAGCCAAGATAGCCATATCCCTGCAAGAAGACAGCAAAATCATTAGTATCGACCTCAAAAAAGCCAAAGGAAGTTTGTATTTGAAAAGCCAACAGTGAAATTACAAAAACATTTGTAATATGGGTTTGAAATTAGATTTGAAATAAAATCTGATTGTGAAGATATTTGTGACATGTATAAAAGCCAAACAAGTCTCATTTGAACCAATTCATAGCTCCCAAATCTTGTTTTGAAAGTTTGGAGACCGATTTCGAAATTTGGAAGTGCGTGGACAGTGTTTTGGGGCTGCACGACCCACGTGGAGGCCGAGCGACCCACCTGGGCAGAGCGACCCACGCAGGTCAGCTCAGCAGTGTAAACTTACAAGGGGCGCGACCCACCTGGGCCGAGCGACCCACGCAGGAGCAGCGCGACCCACGCAGACACAGGGTTTCGAAATTTAGTTTGATCGCCCAGTTTTGCTTGGAATCGACTCAACTTGCCTTAAATCAGGTTTCTATCATTTGCTTGAGGTTTTTGAACGCACTTGTGGCATCATTGGTGGTTTCAAATGTTCAAACCAAGGATTTAAAACCCACTGTCATAGCATTCTTATTTTCAGGGTTTTAAAATAGAAATGAATGGTTGAAAGAGTTTATTTGCTATCTTATGGCAGTGATACATCCAGCTTTACATATAATATCAATTTTCTCTCATGCCCATTATGCCACTGCAACCATTGCTATCATTATACCATGTTTAAACCCTTTGTGCCATGGTGACTGTGTTTGTAAGGAGTCTCACTGTCCAATGTAAAAATATGCTCATGACTTCGTTTCAAACTGCCCATTGACACCTTTGTGGTTATTACTCATAAACAAACACATTTTATTGATGCCATGCCCTCCTTTTGACTAGATGTGTTCAAACTTTTGAAGGTTGCCTGCTCTTATTTAGTCAAAATTTCACTTGCATTCAAGACATAGATTGTGCCTTTTCCAATCTATTTAAAGCTGAGATTTTATCCATGATTTGATTCCTTGATGGTACTTTGACGGTGGGAATATTGGTTGGGTGTTAAAACATACATCCTAATTTTGCTTTCACTGCATTCATATCAGCATACACATTGCCAAAAGCTTGATCAGAGATATGTCAAAGACAGAGTCAGAATATGAGCCAGGGTCAGGCAGTGATTCAGTGACTGAAGGTAATGTGCCACGGGGGTCCCGCAGAGAAAATAGAAGCGGTGATCATCGCAGAGAGGAGCCTACTTCTTTGGCTCGGTTGCAGGCATGTCCATTAGCTATGGATTGTTTTCGATTCTTATCATGTTTCAGATTTTGTGAGATGGTTGCACAAACCCGGCCTCATCGTGAATTAGCACGTCTGTTTGTTCTTCATTTACGGGGTGATCGGGTAAGCCTTGCTGGGGTTGATTTCATTGTATCACCTTTGACTATTGCTCAAGCCACTGGTATACCGAACATAGGCGAGGAATGGAGCAAGGGTAAGCAGTTAGAGAAATTTCACTATGAGCCATACATAAAAACTGGATATAGGGCTTACTTGACCAGCGTTTTTCCATTCAGATTCTTGAGAGATGAGTATGCACCGCTCATGAGGCTCATTATTCAGTATTTCAGTTGTGAGGGCAGGTATGCTCGTCTTTTCTCATATCATGTTCGTTTGCTGATGCACTTCACAAGGGTGCGTATGATGAATATTTCGTATTTCATACACCGCAACATAGAGAGGATGGTGACATTTGTGCAGAAGAAGACGAGCCCAGTGCAGCAGTACATGAGTATATACCATTTCACTTTGATCAAAATCTTGGTGTTACATCAGTTGGCGGAGCAGGGCATCACTAGGGAGGATTTCATTTCTAGAGACTTTTTCAGAGTGCCACAGCAGCCTCCCGAGGCAGTTCATGATGCAGGAGAGCCCTCACACCAGCCGGACATGCTTGAGGTTGAGCATATCATCACTCCTTTGGTTCAGACATATCAGCGAGGCCACAGGGCCTTATTTGCGGCGACACGGCGGGTACTATCTCCACGTGAGGTGGAAGGGGTCCTGCCGACTTCATCGACACGGCGAGTATTATCTCCACGTGATGTGGAAAGGGTCTCGCTTTCTTCTTCAGTGCAGGTACAGGTACAAGACAGGGGCAAGAGGCCCATGCATGATGAGGGCCCATCAGGAGGGCGGGACACCGATATGACAGTCATTGATGTTGATACGGGCTCTCCTAGCTCGAAGCTGAGGGAAGTCATCCAGGAGCAAAGGGCCGAGAATGACCAGCTGAAAGACCAATTGCAGAAGGCTCGGTGGGTGATTAACTATTTGGAGCAGCGCAACGGACGACGAAGATGAGCTCACATACTGAGTTGCGTCGAATGTTGAGGACCGACGGTGGAATCGAAAGAGGCCGGTGACATGACCAGAGCGCGGAGATAATGAGCTCACACATGTGAACATCCATACGGAGAAGTTGTTGGCGAGCCAATCGAGACAAAGACATGCTTCGCCACATGAAAGGCCATTCTTTGAGCTCGCATGCATGTTTGCAAAGCGAGGATGAAGATCATGAAGAAGAGGAGGTTGCGCGAGGCACTTCCGACGGCGGCTAATCCACATCGGATTTTGGCCAGGGGCTTCATTGGTAGGCGGGACACATGATGGAGGACCTCCGCTCCGAATTTGGGCAAATTCGGAGAAAATTTTGTCATTTTCAAATTTTTGGTCTAAAAAACAGGTTGAGAAAATTTTGTCATTTTCAAATTTTTGGTCTAAAAAACAGGTTTTGCAGCTACGTGGGTCGCGCGCTCATGCGCTCGCTTTTTTTTGAGACACTTGCTGAAGGAGATTTTTACATTTTTGAATTTTTCATGGTTAATTATGCATCCTCTGAAGTCAACTTAGCATTTCAACAAAATCTGGATGGTCAAACAGCTCAAAAACACCATGAAAATCACCTTGCTGCCACCTTTTGCACCAGCAGGAAGTATCTCTGGGAGAATGAGGTTTTTGAGGGTCAAATCAACTCCAAATTCAGAAATTCCACTTGGGTTGGAAAGTAGACATCCAGGGCTTTCCAACGAGCTATCATGAGCTCAATTTGGATGTCGGGAGCTACCTCACAATCAGCCTGGAACATGAGCGATCATCAGCTCGTGAGCGACCCACCTGTAGATTTTTCGAGTTTTCACCGCCACTTCGTATTTTCGCCTATTATGGACCAGTTTTGCTTATGGATAGAATTTTTGGGTTTTTATGATGTAAATTCATGTTTGGCATGTAACTTTGGCTTATTTTTATCTCTTCTAGAAGATTCACTCTCAAATGAGTAAAAAATCATGTAATGGATCAGCTTCCACTCTTTTAGAGGCAAGTTGTTAGCTGCCTAGATTGTAGTTCCATGAATAGAATTTGTTGAAACTGATCCCTGAAGAGGGAATTCGACCCCTAGAGGTGGGGAAAGGAGGGAGGGATATATATATTTTGCATTCTACAGGGTGGACTCTTGGGATACTTTTGATACTATTGTACATACTTTCATATTTCGGCTAAGGAAAGATCAGGGGTTTTGCGGCACTTGTTGGGATCCTTGTGGTGTTCTGTTCTTGATGATGTTTCTCCTTTGTTTACTGTAAGTTTCTTTATGTTTAATGTTGCCATCCCTTCATTATGCTTCTGAACTAAGTTGAATGAGTGATTAAGGTTGAATCCATTGTTTACAGTGCTTAGCCTTTGAATTCAGTTAGTTCTATATGTTTTCAGCTGTTTGGAGAGGATCCAAGTTCTTCTTTGCCCTCTTCAGCTCCTCGTCGGTCTAATCTATCCATAAATCCAATTTAAAGCATCAATATCATCACCTACCTCGCCCCAGCTTGAACTCTGCAAAGGTCTGACCTCATCCCCGGACCCAAAATTTGTTTTCCCATTACTCCAGCGAAAATCCAAAAAACCAAAAACCAAACATACATATCTCTTTACTATCCTAAAATCAGTTCCTTTTGTAAGTCATCTCGCATCCTATTGTTTATTTTCTCGAGATTGACGGAGAGAGCCCTCTCCTGTCCTCGTAGGGCTAGCTACGAGGCTGAGCGTGGTTTGATGTAGCCTTGAGTTTACTTCATTTCAGCCTGAGGTAGATTTGAGCGCTAACATAGTGGCGACCATACTGGGGAAAATCTCAATGGTTTGCTTGTTGATGTGTTTGTTCCACGAGTCTTAGACGGAGTCTGAAGTCACGCCAGGTAGCTTTCGAAACGCTTTTGTTATGCATAAGCGGAAGTAGATAAACGCTGCTTCAGTCGATCTCCAGTAAGCTTGTGTGTTCAGTACTTGATTTGTAAATCACCCCAGTATACTTATTCGTTCTATACCTTTTGGATGATTGAGTCTAGAAGTCGAAAGGCTGAAAATAATTGATTGTGTTCCTTGAATTTTTCTTTCCGAGAAGATCAATACACTGGCTTCAAGAAGGAATACTAGGGCGAATCCTGACCCTGATCCACCAACAATCTTCGAAAATCCGAATTTGATTCCAAGGACCCTTAGAAAACAAGGAAGTCAAGAGAGTTCTGAAAAATAAAGCCAATTGAGTTTTGAGAGTTCCAGAGTGCTTACCCGATCTGCATCCTGTCCTTGTTAGTATGAATTCTTTGTCGAAGTGTACGAAAAAGACCCACTTTGGCTACGCATAACTAATAGCCCTAACAACAATAATGGCTGCAAAACATCTTCAGATCTGCAATTAGTAGTTAAAGTGCTGCAACAAACAGATCTATAAATGAAAAGACATTAAGCAGTAAAGTCAAGAGTTTGCTCCATGCATCCAACAGACAAGACAAGAACACGATTTTTTGAATGAATTTTTATATTACAGGGCACCTGGGAGGAAACAAGAAGGTGTATCCAGATCTCCTCAATGGGATGGGTTCTTTGTAGTCCTCGGCACTTCAGATCTAAGCTTTCTCTCTCTTGTAGATGTAGAAAACCCAATGTAGAAGATAGAGCTCAATGGGAGCAAAATGGTAGAAATGAGACCAAGTGTATAGATCCAGAGTGATCTAATAGGCAACAAAAAGGTGAAGAATGATGGGGAAAACCCTCCTATTTATAACAAAATATTGGGTCATTCTAGATCTTGGTGCATGATTAAAATAATGTTAATCAAATCTAGATCCACCTCTATGGAATATTTTATTATTATTTGTTGGAGGGAAAGGGTGTCTGACTTGGGTCAAATCCCTTGATTAGTGAAAAATAAATAAATAAATGATTTATTTATCTTTTTAAGGAAGTGGTTGGGATATAATCAAATAAATAATGATTTATTTGATTAATGGTGGTTGATTTTGTCATATTTAACAAGGAATATTATTTAAATAATTATTCCTAGAAAATAATAAGATAACTATGGGTTTATCTCATTAATTTCTTTGTTTTTGGGTTAAACATGACTGGGAATAATAATAAAATTATGGTTTAATTAATTATTCCTTTTGGGGTTTCCTAATTAATCATAGTGAAAGCAGTTTTACTTGGGGTAAAACTGGTCTTACATGGTGTACTTGGGTCCATCTAATGATGAAAAGTTAGATGACCAAAAAATGGTGTAACAGTCCTGTCAAAATCATATATGTTGATGAAATCCCCTTTGATGCACGGTTTGAAACATCCTTGTTTGTGAATTTTTCCGAAACTGAATTGTCAAGATTAGTCCCAGATCCATTGTTTACTGAAGATTTGCAATATAGATTTGTTTCACAGTACCTGGATAGGCAGCTGCAAAGTTCTATTGAGGATACTAACACTTTTGAATTTACTGAATCTGCTTCACAAGTTCTTGACCCATCTGAAATTGCATCAAGTTCACGGATCCCTACTGAACCTCCTTTTTTCCCTACCATTCCGGTTCAGCCTGAGTTTTCTGATCAGCAATCAATAGTAATTTCTCCGTTTCCATTGAATACATCTCGTAGACCTACTGCTCCTACTCCTCCAGTATCTCCTCGACAACAGATTGTTTTTAATCCACCAAGAGCTATGGCTGCTCGTTTTGCACCTCTTGTGTTACCTCCGCAGTTGAATGATATGCCCGCAGACTATCAGAGCAAGATCCCGACATTTGATGGCACTCCACAGAGTCTTCCTGCACAGCAGCATGTAGACAATATGGCAGATTTCTTTGATCGTTTCGAGATTGATGAAGAAGATGTGACTATGAGGCTTTTTGTGCAAACCTTTGGAGGAGAGGTAAGGAAATGGTTTAGAGCCTTGCCGCAAAGAAGCATCACTACATTGGCAGAACTTCAGAGGCAGTTTTTAGATAGATGGGAGATGAAAAAGGATCCGCTGCAGATTACTTCAGAATATACAAGCCTCAAACGTAATCCTGGTGAGTCTGTTCAGGATTATATCATTAGATTTAATACAGTGTATAATGCTATTCCAGATGACTTGAGACCGTCCAAAAAGTCTGCTCTACTTAAATTCCCGGATGGCTTTGATCCGGAGATGGCTTATTCCCTTCGTGATAGAGATCCACCTACTTTAGAAGATATGCAGAAGGTCGCTGTTAGTGTTGAGGCAAATCTGAATGATAAAAGAGCACGGTTGAAAGCGGAGAAAAGAGTGACAATAAAGGAAGAGCCTTCCACATCTATATCAGAACAGCACTTAGCTCGTGAGTTGGAAAAGGCTTTAAGAAGAATAAATCTTGACAAAGCAGAAACACAGTTTCGAAATCCAAATTTTCGTGGCCAGCAGCAGCCACAATTCAGAATTAAGCAGCGTGAACAAAGAGCTCAAGAGCCAGCAGCCCAACATCAGATTAAAACCCCTCTTTTGCAGAATTTTGTGAGTCATGATTCCGATGATGATGATGATGTGTCAGGTGAGCAAAATCATTTCGTCACTCCTGATGATTTGCCTATTTATATTACTGAGGATGAGGAGTATGGTGAAAGTTCAGTTGTTCAGAAAGATGAGGATTTCATCCTAACAAATGATGCTGATTTAGAGGAAGAGTCAGATGAATATCAAAGAGGATATTTGAATGCATTGACAGCCCAGCAGAAGCAGTATTCATTGAGAAATCGAGATGTGCCTATAAATCCCATTCAGAAAAGAAAGGAAGCTTCAGCACTGAAGACAGATTCACCAATACCACAGAAAAGAGGAAAAGAGACAATTGACCCTGCAGCAAGTAAAGTATCATCATCTGAGAAGGTAAATCAGTCAAACATAGTGAAAGACAAGGCTGAAAAGAAGGAAATCCCAGTTAAAGAGGTCGAGAAGGTTTCAGCATTTAGCTTGGAAAATGAAATTTCCAAACTGAAAATATCTATTCCTTTGACGGAGATTATGAAGAACAGCAGCTACCGTAGTCAAGTCACCAAAATTCTGAACTTTGATCCAATGATTGATACAGTAAATGTTGAGGATGATCAGCCGGAATTGATTTTTGGGCCTGCATTGAATGGTGAGTCTCCTGACAGTAATGTTCCTCCTTTTTACATCAGTTTGAGGTTGCATGAATATATATTGCACAATGCTATGCTTGATTCAGGTGCTTCACACAATTTGATGCCAAAGGCAATCATGGAAAATTTGGGATTAGACATTACAAGAGAGTATCATGATTTGTATTCATTCGATTCCAGTCGGGTAAAGTGTATAGGACTCATCAAAGATTTGGTGGTAAGTTTAGATCAAATTCCAGCGAAGAATGTTTTGATGGATGTGGTGGTTGCTGACATTCCTCCACGTTTCGGGATGCTTCTTGCGAGATCTTGGGGGGAAAAGTTGAAAGGTACACTTCAGTTAGATTTCTCTTATGCTACAATTCCAGTCTTCGGTCAAATGAGAAAGTTATATCGTGAGCAGAAGATGAAATACATGATAACTAGCAAAGAGAAGCCAGTCAATCATCCTGTGAATTATGTACATACTGATTTAGAGTTGTTTGTGTTTCTTGCTGATAGTTTTAATGATGTAGAAAGTCAATTAGTTCAGGCAGAAGACATTCCAGAAATAAATGAGAATTTTAGAGAAGTTTTGGAAAAAGAAAGAATAGAAAAACAAGCTGTTTTGGAGCAATCAGCTGAAGACAATGGGCAGCAAACAGGAAAATCAGAGCCGACACAGTTTCAGCATTTAGAGGATGATGAAGATGGTCTTTGGACCATGGATTTTGATGGTGCAGTGGGCAGCGATGGTGCTGGGATTGGTGTGTGGATTCGAAGTCCATTTTCCGCTCCTGATAAAGTTCCGAGCAATGTGAGAGTGTGTTCTTACAAGCTTGCATTCGATTGTTCTAACAATGAAGCGAAATACGAGGCTCTTATTGCTGGCCTTAAGATTCTCAAGAAGCTGAATGCGAAAAGGATTGCGGTATATGGTGATTCAGAATTAGTGATAAAGCAAGTTAAAGGTGAGTTTCAGGCTAAGCATCCTCGCATGAGGGCTTACCGAAATGCAGTTTTGGATATTTTGAAGTTATTTTCTGATCATACTTTGACATGTGTGCCCCGCATACAAAATGGTGTTGCTGATGGACTTGCTAAGGCAGCAAGCAATCTTAAGATTCCAATGAATTCCAGCAACAAATTTGAGATACATGTGAAACACCGGCCCACCGTTCCAGACAATCAGCGATGTTGGCAAGTTTTTGAGGATGATGAGGAGATTAGTGAATTTCTGCAGAATAAGGGTAAGTTTAAAGATACCTCCATAGATACAGAATTTGATGATGGTGTTGATGACATACAGATAAATCAAATGGATGTGCTGCAACTGAAGGATAACATCATTCCTAATGGATTGATTCCTTTGGAAGAGTTGTTTGATCAAGACGATGTAGCTCGCAAGCCTACATTGAGGCCAACAGAGAAGGGTGTCGAAGAGGTAAATATTGGGACAGTTAAGAATCCCAAGATGGTAAAATTGTCAAATTCATTGTCACCAAAGGTAAGAGTAGAATATGTGAAATTGTTATCTTCATTTTCTGATGTGTTTGCATGGGATTATTCAGATCTCAAAACATACGATACCAACATCATTCAGCATACTATTCCCATAAAACCGAATCAGAAACCTTTTCGTCAAAAGTTGAGGAGGATCAATCCAAAGCTGCTACCATCAATCGAAAAAGAGGTAAATAGGTTGTATAAGTCAGGAATCATTGTACCTATTCATTTTTCATATTGGATATCAAACTTGGTGCCCGTGAGAAAGAAGACAGGAGAAATCCGTTTGTGTATTGACTTCAGAAATCTGAATAAGGTATCATTTAAGGACAATTATCCGCTGCCAAAGATGGACCACATATTGCAGCGAGTAGTTGGAGCATCAAGGATGTCACTACTCGACGGATACTCAGGTTATAATCAGGTTTTAGTGCAGGAAGATGATCATGACAAGACTGCGTTCACCACTCCTTGGGGAACATTTCATTACGCGAAGATGCCATTCGGTTTAAAGAATGCAGGCGCTACCTTTCAGCGTGCAATGGACATGGCCTTTGCCAATGAGAAAGATTTGTTTTTGGTTGTTTACCTTGATGATCTAACTGTGTTTTCAAATTCTGATGAGGAACATTTATATCATCTGAAAATTGTTTTCCAGAAGTGTAGAAAATATGGCATTTCGCTGAATCCAAAGAAGAGCCTTTTCGCCATGGATGAAGGAAAGCTCCTTGGCCACATCATATTAAAAGATGGCATTTGAGTGGATCCTACACGTGTTGAAGCCATACAGCAGATTGAACAGCCCCGAAACAAGAAGGAGATACAGTCATTTAATGGAAAAATGAATTTTCTGCGTCGTTTCATTCCCAATCTTGCAGAACACCTCAGAGAAATCACGAACATGCTGAAGAAGGACAGTCAGGTAAGATGGACAGAAGAGGCAATAAAGTCATTCAATTTGGTAAAGATAGCTCTTTCCTCAGCCCCTATTTTAATCAGCCCCGATTACACGCAAGATTTCATTTTATTTTCTTTCGCTTCTGAGCACACATTGGCAGCAGTTTTGATGCAAAAAAGGGATGGAGTTGAGAAGCCCATCGCTTTTTTCAGTAGGATCATAAGAGATGGAGCATTGAAGTATAATATCATTGAGAAAAAAGCACTTGCGCTTGTAAAGGCTTTGAAGGATTTCCGTGTGTACATATTGCATTCCCACATTACAGCATATGTTCCTAACGCAGCAGTTAAAGATGTTTTGGTACAGGCAGATCCAGAAGGAAGAAGAGGTAAGTGGATCACTGTTTTGTTAGAGTACGATGTGGAGATTAAACCGACCAAGCTGATTAAAGGACAAGGACTCGCCAAGCTCATGGCTGAAACAAATCTGCATGCTCTAGACATAAATTTGATTGCTGCCATGTCTGATGAAGAAGAGGAAAGTGCGTCCGTTCAGGTATCCGATATTTTTGTTTCTTCTCCTTGGTATGCTGACATTTTATATGTGCTTCAGAATTTGTCTACACCGCCTGGGATGCCGAAAAATAAGAGTAGAACATTGAAGTTAAGAGCTGCTAAATTCTGCATTGTATTGGAAAGACCCTGGAGGTATGTTGTTGAATTGTTTGGTAGAAGAGGAAGCTCAAAGAGTTTTGGAGGATTTTCACAAAGGTGACTGTGGAGGTCATTTGTTTTGGAAGACCACAGTGAATAAAATTCTAAGGGTGGGGTATTATTGGCCTTCTTTGTTTTCTGATGTGTTCAAGGCTGTTAAAAATTGTCATGAGTGTCAAATATTCGAAGGGAAGCAGAAACTACAGCCTTTGCCTCTAAAACCAATTGAAGTGAGTGCACCATTCCAGCAGTGGGGATTGGATTTTATCGGGGAAATTCACCCAGCATCTTCCGGACAGCATAGATGGATCTTGACAGCTACAGAATACTTCACGAAGTGGATTGAGGCGATTCCCACTCGACAGGCTACTGATGCGGTAATTATCTCTTTCCTTGAAAACAATATTCTGTCACGCTTTGGGTGTCCTAGTAAAATAATCACAGACAATGCAGCAGCTTTTAAGTCTAAGAGGATGGTTGATTTTTGTTTTAAGTACAATATTACCTTGGGACATTCAACCGCCTACCATCCGCAAGGGAATGGCTTGGCGGAATCTTCAAATAAATCCTTGGTAAATATCATTAAGAAATTGCTGGAAATCAACAAGAAGGCTTGGCACAAAAAGTTGGTAAATGCATTATGGGCTGATAGGGTAAGTCAGAAAAAGTCTATTGGCATGTCTCCTTTCGAGTTGGTATATGGGACGGATACGGTTTTTCCTACTTCACTAGCTGTCCCGGTGGTCAAATTGCTTCAGGAGGCTGGAAGTGAAGAGGATCCTATGCAGCGGAGGATTAATGAGATGATTCATTTACAGCAGACACGAGAGGAGGTATTTCAAAATACTTTCAAGTTGCAGGAACGCATAAAGAAGATCTACGACAGAAAGGCAAAATCAGATAAGTTTCAGTTGGATGAAGTAGTTTTGAAATGGGATGCTCGGAATGAAGATAAGGGAAAGCACGGCAAATTTGAGAATTTGTGGAAGGGACCTTTTAAGATTGCAGCGTATCGGGGGCAGAATGCATTTCTTCTCAAAGAAATGAATGGATATGATTGTCCTGGTGGACCGATCAATGGTCGGCTGCTGAAGCGCTATTATTTCAGAGTACTTGCTGCTGATCTCATTGTCATTGTATATATCATTTTACTTTTGTTTCATTGCAAGTGTGCACTAACCTCTCATTTTCAGTCTGGGGCCCGGAGCGAAGGCTATAATTCTGGAAATAGAGGTTGGTTGGTTTGAGGTTGTAAAGTTAAAGTTTTATCAGTATTCTTGTTTAAAGTCATGTCAGTTTGAGTCTAGTCAGTTTTGGTCAAATTGCAGTCTATCGTTAGTCAAATCTGCAGTCAATAAAATTGTCCAAAGTTTGTCTTGTCAGTTGAAATAATGATTCCATCGCCCAATGGATGAGAGGCACTGTCTGAATCCCCCAGAGATCTGCCATTCTTGGCATCTCCATGGAGCCACCATCCCCATTGGAGCCAATGTTAGAGTCGGCCCTTGCAGCCCTCCGTCAGTGATCATTTCGTCTTTTGCATATTCATTATTAGGTGTCTCGCTTGTTCCACTTCGTTGCATTTCACTAGGATCATGCCATGAACTGACAAAGGGGTCTGTCATCCTATGTTTCCTCATGTTTATACCTGTAGCGCTATTTTAAAATTTTCCTCAAAAAATTATTCATAGTCATTGTCATTACATATATGGTCATTAAAAATGTCAGTAAGTGTCCTAGGTCTTGGTGTCTAGGGTTTTTAAGTCATTTATATATTAGTCATAAAGCCTGCAAGGTGAGGAAAGTTCAGCATTTGTGATTTTTATTTTTCATCAACATTTAAAAAAAATATATATATTTCTAGTCCAAAACTCTGTTTTGGAACTAGAAATTTGTCATTATCATTTTGTAATAAATTGTAATTGTTCCGCCATAAAGACAGTCAAAAGCAGACCCCTGGTCTCTTCTCTAGCCAAGATAGCCATATCCCTGCAAGAAGACAGCAAAATCATTAGTATCGACCTCAAAAAAGCCAAAGGAAGATTGTATTTGAAAAGCCAAAAGTGAAATTACAAAAACATTTGTAATATGGGTTTGAAATTAGATTTGAAATAAAATCTGATTTGTGAAGATATTTGAGACATGTATAAAAGCCAAACAAGTCTCATTTGAACCAATTCATAGCTCCCAAATCGTGTTTGAAGATTGGAGGGCCGATTTCAGAGTTTTAAGTTGCGTGGGCAGTGTTGATTGGGCCGAGCGACCCACGTGGAGGCCGAGCGACCCACCTGGGCAGAGCGACCCACGCAGGTCAGTTCAGCAGTGTAAATTTACAAGGGGAGCGACCCACCTGGGCCGAGCGACCCACGCAGGAGCAGCGCGACCCACGCAGACACAGGGTTTCGAAATTTAGTTTGAGCGCCCAGTTTTGCTTGGAATCGACTCAACTTGCCTTCAAACAGGTTTCTATCATTTTCTTGATGTTTTTTAACACACTTGTGGTATCATTGGTGGTCTCAAATGCTCAAACCGAGGATTTAAAACCCACTGTCATAGCATTCTTATTTTCAGGGTTTTAAAATAGAAATGAATGGTTGAAAGAGTTTATTTGTTATCTCATGACAGTGATACATCCAGCTTTACATATAATATCAATTTTCTCTCATGCCCATTATGCCACTGCAACCATTGCTATCATTATACCATGTTTAAACCCTTTGTGCCATGGTGACTGTGTTTGTAAGGAGTCTCACTGTCCAATGTAAAAATATGCTCATGACTTCGTTTCAAACTGCCCATTGAGACCTTTGTGGTTATTACTCATAAACAAACACATTTTATTGATGCCATGCCATCCTTTTGACTAGATGTGTTCAAACTTTTGAAGGTTGCCTGCTCTTATTTAGTCAAAATTTCACTTGCATTCAAGACAGAGATTGTGCCTTTTCCAATCTATTTAAAGCTGAGATTTTATCCATGATTTGATTCCTTGATGGTACTTTGACGGTGGGAATATTGGTTGGGTGTTAAAACATACATCCTAATTTTGCTTTCACTGCATTCATATCAGCATACACATTGCCAAAAGCTTGATCAGAGATATGTCAGAGACAGAGTCAGAATATGAGCCAAGGTCAGGCAGTGATTCGGTGACTGAAGGTAATGTGCCACGGGGGTCCCGCAGAGAAAATAGAAGCGGTGATCATCGCAGAGAGGAGCCTACTTCTTTGGCTCGGTTGCAGGCATGTCCATTAGCTATGGATTGTTTTCGATTCTTATCATGTTTCAGATTTTGTGAGATGGTTGCACAAACCCGGCCTCATCGTGAATTAGCACGTCTGTTTGTTCTTCATTTACGGGGTGATCGGGTAAGCCTTGCTGGGGTTGATTTCATTGTATCACCTTTGACTATTGCTCAAGCCACTGGTATACCGAACATAGGCGAGGAATGGAACAAGGGTAAGCAGTTAGAGAAATTTCACTATGAGCCATACATTAAAACTGGATATAGGGCTTACTTGAGCAGAGTTTTTCCATTCATATTCTTGAGAGATGAGTATGCACCGCTCATGAGGCTCATTATTCAGTATTTCAGTTGTGAGGGCAGGTATGCTCGTCTTTTCTCATATCATGTTCGTTTGCTGATGCACTTCACAAGGGTGCGTATGATGAATATTCCGTATTTCATACACCGCAACATAGAGAGGATGGTGACATTTGTGCAGAAGAAGACGAGCCCAGTGCAGCAGTACAGGAGTATATATCATTTTTCTTTAATCAAAATCTTGGTGTCACATCAGTTGGCGGAGCAGGGCATCACTTGGGAGGATTTCATTTCTAGAGACTTTTTCAGAGTGCCACAGCAGCCTCCCGAGGCAGTTCTTGATGTAGGAGAGCCCTCACACCAGCCGGACATGTTTTAGGTTGAGCATATCATCACTCCTCTGGTTCAGACATATCAGCGAGGCCACAGGGCCTTATTTGCAGCGACACGGCGGGTACTATCTCCACGTGAGGTGGAAGGGGTCCTGCCGACTTCATCGACACGGCGAGTATTATCTCCACGTGATGTGGAAAGGGTCTCGCTTTCTTCTTCAGTGCAGGTACAGGTACAAGACAGGGGCAAGAGGCCCATGCACGATGAGGGCCCATCAGGAGGCCGGGACACCGATATGACAGTCATTGATGTTGATACGGGCTCTCCTAGCTCGAAGCTGAGGGAAGTCATCCAGGAGCAAAGGGCCGAGAATGACCAGCTGAAAGACCAATTGCAGAAGGCTCAGTGGGTGATTAACTATTTGGAGCAACGCAACAAACAGCTTGAGGATGAGCTCACATTTTATGAGGTGCGCCAAATCCGTGAGGACAGACAGTGGAATCGAAAGAGGCCCGGTGACATGACACCAGCTGACAGAGATACTGTACTCACGCGGGTAAATATACATCTGGAGAAGTTGTTGGTGAAGGCCAATCGAGACAAAGACATGCTTCGCCACATGAAAGGCCATTACTGGGCTCGCATGCATGTTTGCAAAGCGAGGATGAAGATCATGAAGAGGAGGTTGCGCAAGGCACTTCGACGGCGGAAAAGGCCTAATCCACTTCGGATTTTGGCCGAGGCTTCATTTACTGGGCAAGACACATGATGGAGGACCTCCGCTCCGAATTTGGGCAAATTCGGAGAAAATTTTGTCATTTTCAAATTTTTGGTCTAAAAAACAGGTTTTGCAGCTACGTGGGTCGCGCGCTCATGCGCTCGCATTTTTTTGAGACACTTGCTGAAGGATATTTTTACATTTTTGGATTTTTCATGGTTAATTATTCATCCTCTGAAGTCAACTTAGCATTTCAACAAAATCTGGATGGTCAAACAGCTCAAAAACACCATGAAAATCACCTTGTTGCCACCTTTTGCACCAGCAGGAAGTACCTCTGGGAGAATGCGGTTTTGGAGGGTCAAATCAACTCCAAATTCAGAAATTCCACTTGGGTTGGAAAGTAGACATCCCGGGATTTCCAACGAGCTATCATGAGCTCAATTTGGATGTCGGTAGATACCTCAAAATCAGCCTGAAACATGAGCGACCCACGCAGTTCAGGAGCGACCCACCTATAGATTTTTCTGAGTTTTCAGCTGCCAGCTCAGTATTTCGCCTATTATGGACCAGTTTTGCTTATGGATAGAATTTTTGGGTTTTTATGATGTAAATTCATGCTTGGCATGTAACTTTGGCTTGTTTTTATCTCTTCTAGAAGATTCACTCTCAAATGAGTAAAAAATCATGTAATGGATCAGTTTCCACTCTTTTAGAGGCAAGTTGTTAGCTGCCTAGATTGTAGTTCCATGATTAGAATTGGTTGAAACTGATCCCTGAAGAGGGAATTCGACCCCTAGAGGTTGGGAAAGGGGTTAGAGTGATCTATATATTTTAATTTCTGAGGCATTCTACAGGTTGGACTCTTGGGATACTTTTGATACTATTGTACATACTTTCATATTTTGGCTAAGGAAAGATCAGGGGTTTTGCGGCACTTGTTGGGATCCTTGTGGTGTTCTGTTCTTGATGGTGTTTCTTCTTTGTTTACTGTAAGTTTCTTCATGTTTAATGTATGCCATCCTTTCATATGCTTCTGAACTAAATTGAATGAGTGAATAAGGTTGAATCCATCGTTTACAGTGCTCTACCTTTGAATTCAGTTAGTTCTATATGTTTTCAGCTGTTTGGCGAGGATCCAAGTTCTTCTTTGCCCTCTTCAGCTCCTCGTCGGTCTAATCTATCCATAAATCCAATTTAGCATCAAGACACTCACTCGCCCTGCACTTGAACTCCGCAAAGGTCCGACCTCATCCCGACCCAAAATTTGTTTTCCCATTACTCCGGGCCGAAAATCCAAAAACCAAAAACCAAAGATACATATCTCTACTAGCCTCACCAGCCCTTTTTAAGTCATCTCGCACTTATTATATGATTTTCTCGAGATTGACGCGAGAGAGCCCTCTCCGTCCTCGTAGGGCTAGCCACAGCGCCGAGCGTGGCTCGATGTAGCCTCGAGTTTACTTCATTTCAGCCCCGAGGTAGATTTGAGCGCTAACAGCACGGATAGACATTTTAAATATGGGGAAAGGAGACATTTCTCAACTGCATTTCATGATATAACAGAACTATGTATCCAACTCTCAAGGGGAAAATCTAAACCCGGAAAAGGGCCTAGGGATTCTTCTCTTATTAGGGCTAACAAATCTGCAACTGGATCAGTAAGTAGGGCAGAGATTGGTAATATGCTTGATGAGTTTAAAACTGATATCTTAGGGGGTCTTAGTGAACAACTAGACACCCTTAAATCCAAAACAAGCAGAAAGCAGAAACAGATGCTTTAGCCATCTTTTGTCCAAAATGTAGAAAGAAACATGCTTTAAGGGAATGTCCCTTGGATGCAAAAGTTGTAGAAACATGTATGATTTGCTCAGAAAATCATGAAATCAAGGATTGTCCTTCAATCCCTGGACTCAAAGCTGTTTTTCAAGAAGATCCAAATTCAATAGAGTCTCTCTGTTTTGTCGTAAGGAGACCTTGGCAGGGACAACAATCTCAAGGGTTTAATAACCCTATGAATCTTCAAACCCCACCAAATTGGACTCCTTGGCAACAACCTTGGCCCCAACATCAAAATTCATATCAGCCATGGGTACAAGGGATGCAAAATCCTTATGGGAGATTTGCTCAATTTTATCAATACCCTCCATCTTTTCAAAATCAACAGGATCCACAATTTCCAAGCCAAAAATCCACAACTTTCATTGCCATTTCCACAACAAAAACCTTCTCAAAAAAATACAAATCCTCAACTCATGCTCCCATACCAACAGAAGACAAATCAACTTCCAGCTCAGCCATTGCCAAATCCTAACAATAAGAATCCTCAAACTACTTATATGGTAGAAGGACAACAATTTCCTACCTATATGATTGTTCCTCTCAACGATGTAAAACTCAGATCTGGTAGAGTTTTAGAAAAACCTTCTATAAACATTCAAGAGCAAGATACCTCTGAGGAGGACTCTCTTCAAGTCAATAAGGGTTCTGAGGAAGAATCTCTTCAAAATTCAAAAATTCAAAAAGAAAAAGAAAAGCTAACATCCACAACTCCTATAGTTGAGCAACCTGTATCTTCATCTACACCTCCTTTTCCGGAAAGACTACAAATTGATAAGGGGGTGGAAAAACAAATCTTGTTGCCTAACTATGACTTTCTAGATGAATTGAAGAATGTTGGTATCAAGATTCCATTGCTACAAGCCATTCGAGAAATTCCTATTCTAGCAAAAACCATAAAGGAGTTGAGTTTCAAAAGACCAGGAAGGAAACTAAAAGACACAAGAAGAATCCACCTAGTAGGAAAGATTGCAGACATTATGATGGGAAAAATTACTATGCAGAAGTATGTAGATCCAGGAAGTCCAATTGTCAAGACACATATAAATGGGATAGAAATTCCAAACACATTGATTGACTTAGGGGCTGCTATCAACATTATGAGTAGACAGACTATGGAACAGTTAAAACTTCCTAACCTTCTTTTACACCTACTTTATTGCAACTTGCAGATCGATCGGTTATTAAACCAGATGGTGTATTAGAAGATATTTCAGTCTCCTTAGATTCTTGGGAATATCCAGTAGACTTTATGATTTTGACTCCCAAAAGTAATCTAGGAGGACATCTAATTATCTTAGGAAGACCTTGGCTGGCCACAGCTGATGCTTTTATTAGTTGTAGATCTGGAGACATGTACATTTCTAATGGTAATTCGACAAAGAAATTCAATTTGTATCCTCTCGCAAGAGCAATTACAGAAATAGGAGACAATGAATGGGTCGATGATGAGAACACTATACAACCTGTCTTTACCATTTCTGAAATTAGTGAGGATAGTCAAATTCTGAACACATTAGAAAATTTTGAGATAACTTCGGAATATGACCCCACACAATTTCAGTTGGAATCTGACATAGAATATTTATCATCAAGACAAATGTCTCTTTACTCTATGGAAGAGTTTGGTAATTCTGCTATTGAGATTTTTCCAGAAAAGACATTGAATATCAACAAACATCCGGAGAAGTCACAACAAGAAGAACTAACCAGAATCTTGCAAAAACATTCTACTGCATTTGCATGGGAGTATACTGACATGAAGGGTATTGATCCTAAGACTTGCATCCATCATATCTATATTGAGGAAAACAGTAGACCAATCAGACAACCTCAAAGAAGGATGGATCCAAATCTTAGGGAGATAGTGAAAGAAGAGCTCCAAAAACTTCTCAATGTAAACTTCATTTATCCAATTTCAGATAGCCGATGGGTTTCTCCTTTGGTTATAGTACCTAAAAAGAATGGTAAATGGAGGGTATGCATTGATTACATGGAATTGAACAAAGCAACTTTGAAGGATCACTTTCCTTTGCCTTTTATCGATCAGGTATTAGATACATTAGCAAGTAAAAAGTACTTTTCATTTTTGGATGGTTTTAGTGGCTATAATCAAATTCAGGTAGCACCTGAAGATCAAGATAAGACCACATTTACTTGTCCATGGGGAACTTTTGCCTACCGAGTGCTTCCCTTTGGGTTATGTAATGCACCAGCAACATTCCAAAGAGCAGTACTAGGAATTTTTTCTGATCTAATCCATGATTGTGTAGAGGTTTATATGGATGATTTTACAATTTATGGTAATTCATTTGAAGAAGCATTAGAAAATTTGGAAAAAGTTCTCATAAGATGTAAAGAAACAAACCTTTCATTAAGCCATGAAAAATGCTTTATGATGTTTACTGAAGGGATTGTTTTAGGACATCATATTTCAGGAGATGGGATTAAGGTTGATAGATCAAAAGTTGAAGTCATCTCCAAGTTGCATATTCCAAATTTTCAAAGAGATGTTAGAAGTTTTCTAGGATTTACTGGTCACTATAGAGGATTTATAGAAAACTTCACTAAAATAGCATCTCCACTCTTCAAGTTGCTTACAAAAGACTGTGAATTTAAATGGGATCCTGATTGTCAATCAGCTTTTGAAACTTTGAAAACAAGAATATCTGAAGCACCTATCTTGAGAGGACCAAATTGGAAACTTCCTTTCCATATTTCTACAGATGCTTCAGATACAGCTCTTGGAGCCGTGTTGGGTCAAAAAGATTTAATTCCTTATGCCATTTATTACACCAGTAAAAATTTGACTCCCACAGAGTTGAACTATACTGTGACTGAAAAAGAGTTTTTAGCTGTTGTTCATGCAATTAATAAGTTTAGACATTACATAACAGGCTATGAAACTTTTATTCATACCGACCATTCTGCAATTAGATATTTAATGAACAAACCTGTTACTAATGGCAGAGTGACAAGATGGCTTTTACTTTTGCAAGAATTCAATATTACCGTGTTGGATAGACCAGGAAAACAGAATACAGTAGCTGATTTCTTGTCTAGGATTCAGAATACTAAAGAAGATTCTCCTGTAGAAGATAAGTTTCCCGATGAATACTTGTTTGCAGTAACTATTAAGACCCCTTGGTATGCAGATATTGCTAACTATTTGGTTACAGGGAAACTACCTTCACATTTATTTCAAAGAGAAAAACGAAAAATTATTCAGGAGAGTTCAAGATATTCATGGATTTCTAACGAATTGTTTAAAACAGGGCCAGATCTTGTGATCAGAAGATGTGTCAGGGAAGATGAAATGCCCGATATTCTTAAGGCATGTCATGATGAACCATGCGGCGGACACTTTGCGGACAAAAGGACGGCCTATAAAATCCTTTCCTTGGGATATTATTGGCCTTCTCTCTTCAAAGATGCAAAACAATATTTCAAAAGGTGTGATAGCCGCCAAAGAGTAGGGAAACCTACCCTTTCAAATGAAATGCCATTGCAAACACAGGTACTCATTGAACCCTTTGAAAAATGGGCTTTAGATTTCATTGGACCTATTAATCCACCATCTAAGCAAAAGAAGTATATATTGGTTTGTACCGATTATGTTACTAAATGGGTAGAAGCCAAAGCATTAGTATCTGCTACTGAAAATTCAGTTGTTCATTTTCTTTATGAGGATATTTTTACTCGCTTTGGTGTTCCAAGAGAAATTGTGACAGATCAGGGGAGCCAATTCACATCCAATTTGGTGGAAAAGTTGATGGAAGAATACAAAATCAAGCACATAAGATCTACTCCTTACCATCCACAAGCAAATGGTCAAGTGGAGTCCACAAACAAAGTTCTTGAAAGTATCATCACCAAAACTGTTCATCTACATAGAAGAGATTGGGCAGGAAGGCTTCCAGAAGCCTTGTGGGCCTACAGAACTACATGGAGGAATACAACAGGACATTCTCCCTATGAACTTGTTTATGGGAAAGAAGTCTTGTTCCCCATTGAGTTCCAAGTCAAGACCTTCAAGATAGTAGTTCAGTTGGGAATGGACTTATCAGAAGCTCAAAAGCATAGAATGGAGCAATTGAATGAGCTAGATGAGATCAGACAAGAAGCAATTCTAAGAACCGATCTAGTTCAATATCAAAGAACTAAGTGGCATGACAAATATATCAAAGAGAAGAAGTTTCAAGAAGGAGATTGGGCATTGTTATTTGACTCCAAGTTTAAAGATTTTCAAGGGAAATTTCAGACTCATTGGCTTGAGCCATATGAGATTGACAAGATCTTTAACAATGGAGCTGTAAGAATCAAGACCATTGATGAGTTTCAAACTCCTCTTATAGTGAATGGCCATAGATTGAAATTTTATCATAAGCCACTCTCTAAAGAGGATTTTGTCAAGTTGTTTCAAGAAAGTTCTACAATCAGGCTGGTACAGAAGAATTCTTCTTCTCCACCAGCCTAGCTTTTGTTTTTCAAGTTAAAAAAAAAAAAAAAAAAAAAAAAAAATGGTATAAGCCTGAAAACCAATCATTGATTGGCAGTCTTATACAGAAAATATGGGGTGAAAATCAGGGACACCTGACACTCTATATTTTCCAAAAAATATGTCTTTCATTTCATTTCATCTCACCACCCACTCCATTTCATTCCACTTCATTTCATTTCATTTCATTTCACTTCATTCCACTTCATTTCATCCATTCCATCAATAAAAATATTTTTATGACCATTTTCACCTGGTCATTTGTCATTTGTTCATTTCTATTTCAGCCAAGTAATAGCTGTGTCAGTTTCCGCAGCTGACATCTGTTTCCGCAGCTGACTCCAGTTTCCGCAGCCAGGAGCAGATTCCGCAGCTACTACTACTCTGTTTTCAAAAAGAATGTACAGTTAGTTGTTATTTTCATAAATTATGAAATAAAATGCAGGAGAGAGGATCAATGGGACATTCAAGACACTAATGAAGATCAATCAGTTGAAGACCAAGGGCAAAAGCAAGGATTCCAAAGGTATGAATAAAGTTTATTTCAAATAGTATCGAAAAACACATTTTTATGTAATTTTAAACTATGAGCTCTACCCATAACGTGCAATGATTATATTGACAGTCCCGTAACCTTCCACGATCTCTATGTTATCCTCTTTCATTTATTCACAAACGGTTTCATCATTGAAATTCCGACTCTCACTCATGTTCAAATATCCCACCGTAGATAATGATACGTATTTGAGTTGACAAAGGACTCTTACAAGCCGCATAACTTCATAATCATTGATTGAAACGTGTTTATATTTATTACACAGCCACCAAAATTCAAAATGCGGCCGAATGCATTATACTTTGTTAACCTCTTTGTCGTGTCTCTGTCGTGTTTACAAAACCCCACTCTACTCATTCTCACTCCCTGTCTCACTCCATTCCGTTCCTTTTGCTCACTCTCACTCCCGTATATCTACCCATAGTCTTACTCCATTCTGTTTATGGTGCTCATTTCCATTTTATGATAACATCCCCACAGTATTGTGTTCGATCCTGTGTATTCCATCGTTCCATTTCCGCTTAAACCCTCACAAAGGCAAGCCTGTGAAGCACAGAGAAGTAAAATGGGAAAATTATTAAGGGCAGAGCCGGAAGGACCGAAGTTTGTAGAGGGATATCCACAAGCAAAAGAGATGTTGAGGAAATCTAAATGGCTGCGTTTTATTCAGAAATTCAGAGGTTACCACAGAGAATTTACAAAAGCGTTTGCAAGATCATTTGATGGCTCGGAAGCAGAAGTGGGAGACCTCAAGTTTTTGGTCAATGAAGCATCAATAGCAGCAGCCACAGAGCTTCTTCAGGAAGGAGAACATTGGTTCAAAAATAAAAGTATCAGTGATGAGGCATGGAGAACAATCCTACGGAATCAAGGTATGGATATCACTGTTTTTAAAAGAGGCATCCATGTGCATGCAATAAAAGATGAATGGGCCACTTTACTACTCATTGTTCAGAAATTTATTACATGTGAAGGCCGTTTTGGCTCTATGTACATGTACCATACTAGGCTATTGATGAATTTTCTTGAAAACCAAACTCTCAATCTTCCTTATTTTCTATTCAACAGCTTAAAGAAAATGGTTGTGACTGTTCAAAAACACTTGGGAGATGTAGAGCCTCATCTTTATCACCACGGCCTTATAAAAATTCTGATTGAAAAGGAGCTAAAGGAAAGAAAAGATACATGGGAACAATTCCTAGTTAGAAACTTCTTTGAAGAACCTCAGGAAATTCCTGAAGGTAGTTTAATTAGAAGGAGTAGAAGAAAGAAAATGAATGTTGAAACCCAAGTTGCTCCTACACAGGAAATTCCCGCAGCTAGCACAGCAAAAAGAAGTAGAAGGAAAAGAACAGTAGATGAAATCCAAAATACTTCTACTACTACTATGAAGAAAACTGATAGGGAAGAGAGATTAGTAAAAAGGAAGAAGAAGGAATCAAAACTAAGAAGCCAATAATACCAAAAGGGAAAGAAATTATTGAGGCTGTCCATAAAACTCCTTCTTCTGAAGAAGAAGATCACCAAATACTATCTGAAAGATTAGTTTTTCTTCAAAAACAGTCATCTATATCCAAGAAGGCAGAGACAGGAAAACAAGAACAAAAGGGTAGTGTACCACAGCATGTGAGGAGAAGCAGCAGGCTTAAGGGGAAATTGAGAAAAACACAAATTAAGGGTCCTCATTTCATTGATTTGGGTGAGGAGACATCTGAACAGTCTCCAACTGACCATAGTCCATCTCAGTCAGTTAGTGAACCTGATTCCTTTCATTCCCAATCAGACAATGAGCATACTCCATCTTATTCTCAGCAAAATATTGATGTAAGCCCTCCTCGGCCAGATTTTGAACATAATTCTCCTTTGCAGCATTTTGGGGACAGCCCAATGAAAATGACACCTGAAATAGACCCCAAGCAGCAGGAGGTATATGACTATATAGAATCCTTGGAAAAGGCAGCCACAAGTCCAAGTACTTCTTCCATTCAGCCTCATACATTGCAGGATGATTTAGTTCAATCATTAAAACAGGAAATTTTTGAGCTGGAGCTTTTAAATCGGCACATCAAAAATGAAAATGAAACATTGAAAGAACAAGGCAAACTGGACAAGATCATCCATGATAATACTATGTTACATTTGGGAATTTTGCAAAAGAAGAATAAGAAATTAAAAAGGAAATGCCAGAAATTGAGCAGAGCACTTGTGAATATCAAATTTAGGTGCTTAATGAAGAAACCCAGAATGATGGCAGTACCAAAGAAGAAGAGAAGGGGGTTGGATGTGCTGGCTGAAGTATCAAGGCACATGAATTGAACAAAGAATATCAAAATTTTGGTTGCATGAGGACATGCAACACCTTCACAGTGGGGGTATGTTGAGTCCCGAATTTGCCTCTTTTCCATACACTTTTCCATATCTTTTTCACTCACCTAAACCTCCCAAAATTGTCAATATCATGTGCAAAGGGTATCTAACATGGTTTTTAATTATGTTTTTGTGTTTTCTATTTGATCTAGATTTTGTTCATACAGCTGCGGAATCTTGCCACTTTCCGCAGCTGCTGCAACTTTCCGCAGCTATTTTGTGGAACTATATGCTACAGGTGTCTACAAAGGAAACGAGCCACATGGGCAGGCTAGGAATGACGAGGACATGGTTCGTGTCCTATTGGTTCAAGTAAATTCGTCAAAGGAAGTCGCGGTCAAAGCCATCCACGTGGAAGTCAACTATGGAGTTTTATGTCGGCTGGACTCTGTTTCGTGGCATATAAACATCCATACGGCCGTTTCTAAGCTTGCGGAGGTTAAATCGACAGCTGTGCAGAGTTCTGGAGTTGAATTCAAGCATCCACTTTCCATGGATTCGTTTTCCAACATGGCCATACTCCTATATCCGTGGCCTTAGTGGTCTACGTGCTATCTGCTATCATAAACTTCAGGAAACAGTTACAGTTTATTGTTTTATATAGAGCGTTTGCATACGCACGTAGAGTTAGTTTTAGTTGTTTAGTTGTTGAGTTGTTAGTTGATAGTTGATGTGCGTACTCTGTTATGTTTTCTTTGTAGTGATTACGCTGCCTTGAGCCGTAATACTACCAGTTTGTAATGAACTGCTTTTTAATGTGAAAAGACTCTGTTTTCAACTTAATTCGTGTTTGAGGATCATTACCAAAGCTGTGTAGAGGGCCCCTGCTCAGCCGAGGTTCTGTGTATTAATGTATATATTTCTCATTCCATTTCTTTAAAAAGTCATTGTATCATAATCCATTACATGTTCATATTTTGTAGTTGTTTCATTTCTGTTTATACATTTCTATAATTTCCATTGCATTCCTGTCTTTCATGTTTTTATGATTGTCAATCACTGATCAGTTTTCTTGTGCAGGTTTTAGGTAGACAGCCCGGGCATTTTCATAGTATTTTGGCTAATAATATGAAACTAACATTATTCTGCTGCTAGTTTTCTTTTCATAGCTTTTGTTTAACTTCAGTCTTGCTTTGTACACTTTCAGCTTTACTTATCTCGATTCATTAGTTAAATTTAGATATATTAAGTCAAGCCTATAGCGTCTTCGCTGCTCTCCGAAAGCCACAGCTTGGACCGATGGTGAGGGACCGCATGATGAAATGTGTAGTTTAGTATTAGTTTCTTTTTTTCCGCAAATTTAGATATATTAAGCTGCTCATAGCATCTTCAGTTGCCTCCGAAAGCCACAGCTGGACTGATGGTGAGGGACTGCATTATGAAATGTGTAGTTTAGTATTAGTTTCTTTTCTGCAAAGTTAGATATATTAAATCATGTATGACATCTTCAGTTGCCTCCGAAAGCCACAGCTGGACTGATGGCGAGGGATTGAATCATGTGTGTATGGTTTAGTATTAGTTTACTTTCTGCGAATTAAATATCAGTTACACAAGTTGTTTATGATTACTTCCGCAAGTCATAGCCGGTCTAATGATGAAGGGTCAGAAAATGAATTGATGTAATCTGATTTAGATTTATTTCATTGCAATTTTGAATTTCCATAAGCGTAGTTTCTTTTGTGTTCATTTGGCAGCAAGAATAGTTTAGTTTTCATGTTCACTAGTTTCTTGTTTTGATTCATTAGATTAGCAGCACCTTTTCATTTCAGCAGTACACTTTTACTTTCTTTCAAGTCTTGTCATTGTAATTTCAATTTGCTTTTAAAATTTCAAGATTGGTAAATCATTATAGGGGATATCACTTCCTTGAACAAATATAACCAAACTTCTTTTTTTTTCATTTTAGAATTTCCATTTCACCTTAGAAAGACCAAAACGACAAAAAGTTAAGAAAGAGGTTATCTTGCACATATAGTGCGCCGCACTTCATCAGCTTACGATTCCCGGATTGACAAATTAAATGCAGCAATTTAGGACACACTAAATTGACCAAACAGGGCACAGTAAATGTTAAGGAGAAGAGCAGAAGCATGGAAAAAATTTCAGTTGACACATTATCAACGCTGTCATTGTTGGACAAATTAGATCCATATTGGAAATCCCAACTGTTGGTGGAATATTCCAAGGATCTTCACACATGCATGATTCTTGATGACTAGCTACATGATGAGGGTTATTCAATCCAAGATGGATTCATCTATGATCATGTTAGGATCTTCTTCTCTATAGCCTCCAAGCTTAAGGAGAAGTTACTACAAAGTGCCTATGAAGAGTTATGTTTCAGCCAAACATATTCCATGAAGCTCAACAAAATCATCTTAAGGAGCTATTATTGGGAGGGCTTTGAAGGAGAACTATATCAGCATTTTCAAAGATGCATGTACCTTGTGGAGATGGAGAAGCAACATAACTCTATGGGAGAGTTAAATCAGCCCTCCTTTTCTCTTCTTGAGGAAGGGGATAGATCCATGCAGAAATCCATTGATATGAGGAGGATTGTCGGTGAAGAACATGCTCTTGTTACACATGTTTTGTATTCTGATTTTATGCATTCTTTCACCATGTTTATGCAGGACATAACTATAAGGAGGAGTATTGTATCTTGTAAGATTCATGGCCAATATTTGGGCCACAAAAATTTCTGAATGTGGCCACTCCCTTGGAGGTAAAAGGGAGATTTTAAAACATGATGGGTGCTTCCCTAAGGCACTAAATATATATCACACTTACAGCTATGGTGAGATGGTATGGGCAGCAAGTAAGTGGTGGGAAAACCACTTACCACATCTAGATCTGATGCAGGCAAGAGATGCACTGCACTAGTTCCACATGTGGGACTATGACCCACCTCCATATGCACAAATTTATGTTTGTATGTACATTGTTTTGATTCCCTACATTAATGGTGTACTTGTACTTTTTATGGGGATGTATGGAGGAAGGAGGGGAGGTATATATGTGCCATATGGGATGGATATTATCCATGTACCTTATGATACATATTTTAGGGAGAACATTGGGAAAACCATGTTTGTTTCTTGTGATCCATTGTCTCCTTATGGGATGGGCTATTTGCATCTCATGAGAATTTTGGAGGAGAAAGTCATGGAGAAATGGGTTGGTGAACACTTGGCTTATGGAGGAAGCTTAATTCATTTTTTGTCACCAAAGGGGGAGGAGATGAGTTGCAGCACTCACCTTATCAGTTTCTTGAGGGCAAGCAACATTTTGGAGGGGAGGACTGTAATATTACCAATTAGTCCTAAGCTAATGGGAATATTCAAATTTGTTTTTCTTTTCTGTTTCATGAATAAATTTTAGAGGATCATAAAACTCCTAAAAAAAATAAATAAATCAATGCCACATGTGAACAAAGCTAAATATGGGTTATGTAAATGAGCACCCTTAGGTGTGAAAGGGGTTGAAACTTTTGATTGGGTCAACCATGACCAAATCAACACCGCTGTCTTGGGGGAGTGTACATCAATGACGCACAACACAGTTTTAGAGGGAGGTGGTTCATGTGAAAGGAGCCATTTCAATGAAGGTGGTTTAGGGTTTGCAAGCTCTCAACTTATAAAAGTAAGAGGATGGTAACATGAGAATGTTTTTGATGTGATTACATTTTTCAGAGTATATTGTCTGTTTAGACATATCTCATTCTCCTTGTTGTTTAGCAGAGAATAGTGTTGTTTAGCACAACGATCTCATATTTAGGAATCCCATCTCTTTCCTTGAGAGGCCTCTTGGAAGAGTCTTGAATTTCTTGTCCATTATCAGGCTAAAGGCCAAGCTTCTTCTTCCAACTACAATGCAAATCCTATTGAGGGTTGGTTGTCTTTGTAAGCTGTAGCAAGTGGAGGCTAGATCTACTCAGATCTAGACTATTCTAATGCCTCTTTTCAGTGGGAAAGTCTTATATTCCATTGGCAAGAGAGTATTGTATCATTGGAGCATAAGATCCATATCTTGGCATCAGGAAAAACTTATCTTAAACCCTACAATGCAGTTTCACTTCCAGATCTGTGTTTTTCTGTAGGTGTTGTTGCAGGGACTTTTGGCATTACATTTTGGAGGAGTGTTTATCATATGTTGGGGATCTGCCCTGCACCTTTGAGATCCACTGAAGAGGATCATATTATTGGATACATCAGATCAGATCTGAATATTCCTGTAATTTTGAAGATTTCTGCAGATTTACAACTTTTAGATCTCAAATCTACTCCATGTGCTTCATGTATTGCTAAAAACCCCAAGGGGTATTTGAAGGAGAGCCTTTATAGTGTATGGATCTATCATAGATCATAATTTTCATGCATTATTTTTCTCTATATCTAAATTTTAATCAAAAACTATTGCAGCCTAATAAAAATAATGTTTTCAAGGCCGTTTTGGTTCATATGTCTGGTTGTTACACCTCTTTTCGAGGATACTTCTTCATTGGAGACTTCTATTTCCTCTTGATCATCTTATGGGCTTCATTATACATCTCATTTGCTGTTATAAATGATAAATAAGGGTCTCTATATAGGCCTCTTTCTCTTACTTGGCTGAACTGTGTTATTTCTCTGCAGTATTGTTTAATATTGCTGCTATTTCCCTTTTGGGATATTACAGTAATTTAATGAGTGTATGAGCGAAAGAGAGGAAGAGGATTGAAATATGTACAATAGGAGAGAGATACATATTGGGTGTGAAATCCAAGGTGAAATAAGGAACAAGAACCAAGAAAGGGTGCTACATAAAAACCAAGGAAAAGGGAAGAGGTTGTACTATACCTATGGATGTTGTAATGTACTTTTTATATTATACAATCATATCTACACAAAAATCGAGGAGTGTTTTTGTAGATTGTAGAAATTATATAACTTATGTGTTATATGTCCAAGATTCTCCTGATCTCACACTATTTTAACTTCATGCAAAATACAGAATCTATTCCACCATTGATCATTTGCAGAAATTAAATCAAGATTGCAATGCACACATGAAACAATAAAAATTCACACACATTAACACAGTTGTTTAACGAGAAAGCCTAAAGCTGAAAACCCCAAATATCTGTATATAATATATGTCATAGAGATCATGTAACAATCCTCATACAAATCTGATCATGTCAAGCTCTCAGTACAATACAATCGCTACACACTTATCAGGTCCAATCTTGCAAATCCATGCACCGATCTTTGCCACCTGCTAGCCTGCCTCTACTGCGCAATCCCTGTTGAAGAATGGCTCTGAATGAGTTCAAATTTCTCTAGCCTTGCTCATGAAATCCTCATTGGCATCTCCACTGAGTGTTATATTCAATCAATGCATCACTATAGTCACAACTATTAGTCTATCTTGCCCTTTCACCTATCTCTCTACTGGTGTCCACTGAAACTGCCATGCACTGTAGTTAACTGATGTATTCTTCAGTTGATTAAAGAGTTATTATTTGTGAATTAATTAACTAATTAATTCACTCCACTCTCACTAGTGTATCATTCAGTTAGACTAGATACAACTAGCTCAACTGAGTCTAACTGAGTTAAACTAAACACAACTCCATAACTACTTCTTCCAACTATGTCATAACTCTGCCACTTGAGTTCTAATTGAGTCCTCGATGCAATAGCTCTGGTAAACCCTTAGGAATAGTGTAATTCCTTTTGTCAGCTGTTGTGCCACATCTGTGCACTGAACTGAAGTGCTCCAAGAGAATAAGTTGTTGTTTAGAGTCCAAATATTATTAAGAGTTAATAATATCTGACATATCTATTTTTAGACTGGAAGTCTAAAAGTAGACTTTGCCCAATATGTCTAAAAATAGAAGTCCATCTATTTTTCCAACTTGACCAACCATCCACAAATAGCATCTTGTAACTCATAGCATATGATCGACATGTCTAAAAATAGACTTTGCGCCAAAAATAGCCTACGGGCCCACTTAGTGAAGGTGACTCTTTTCACTAAGCTCATCATCTTGTTGAATCTCAACACTCCCTCTCAACATGATAGGGATTATCTGCCACCTCGATCCTGTCTCTATGGTATTCGAATTTTCTCCTGGTGAGTGCCTTCATCAGAATATCTGCATCCTAATCTTCCATAGGAATGCAAGAAAGCAACATGATCTTCCACTGTATACAATCTCTGATATGATGGTACCGGATGTCAATATTTTTAGATCTATCATGAAATACTAGATTAACCAAGAGTTTAATGCAACTCTAATTATCACAATATATCACAGTAGGATCTAAATGAGAACCGAACAAACTGACCATGATCTTCCTCATCCATATAGCCTTGCATGTAGCCAAACTTGCTGCCATGTACTCGGCCTCCGTTGAACTGAGTGCCACAGATCTTTGTTTCCTGCTGTACCAAGAAACTGTTGTAGATCCAATACTAAATTTCTCTTTCTGTCTGTTGGGCTTCCTGCCCAATCTGCATCCATGAAGCCATGCAGCTTCATCTCATCCAACTGTATATACCAAAATCCATACCTAGATGTGCCCCTGAGATACCTCAGGACATGCTTTCCTGCCTTCCAAAAGAGCTTGGTAGGCTTAACCATCGCTTGTGAAGGCTGGTTCACAACATAGCATATGTCTGGTCATGTATTGACTAAATACATGAGCGAACCAACCAACTGTCAATAAACAGTGGCATCCACTACCTCTGCCGATGTAGCATCCTCCTTCCTCCAACCACCAGGAAGAGGAGTGTCGATAAGCTTGCATCCTTGCACGTGAAACTTCTCTAGTATCTCCTAGGCGTACTTGCCTTGAGACACAAATAGTTCACCTTTCCACTGCCAAATTTCCAATCCTAGGAAATAATGAAGGAGGCCCAAGTCCTTCATCTCAAACTCCTTTGCAAGATCTGCCTTGCATGAGTGTATCAACAGTTCATCACCCGTTAGTACTAAATCATCTACATAAAGTACAATGATCAAAAGCTTACCCTCCACCACAATCTGGTATAGGTTTGGATCTGCCTCACTCTTGGCGAAACTAAGTCTGGTGAAATAACTGTCTATCTGTGTGTACCAAGCACGAGGTGCTTGTTTCAGCCCATACATCGCTCTTTTGAGCCTGCACACATGCGACTCGCTGCTGAATATTTCGAATCCTTCAGGCTACTCAATGTACACCTCCTCCTCAATGATTCTATTGAGGAACACAGTCTTCACATCCATCTGATGAATGTACCAACCCATCTGCGTTTAGAGAGCAAGGGTGGTCTGTATGGAAGAATACCTTGCGACAGGTGCAAAGGTTTCTTCATAATCGATCCCCTCGATCTGTGAGAAGCCCTAAGCAACAAATCTTGCCTTATACTTCTTAATGCTCCCATCAGTAGCTTGCTTCACTTTGTAGATCCATCTCGAACCTACCACTGATTTCCCTTCCAGCCTTAGGAAAATCTCCCATGCACTATTTCTGAAAATCGAATCATACTCTTCCACCATGGCATCTACCCATGCGGGATCCTCCATAGCTTCCTCGAAAGAGGATGGCTCCGTCATGATACACTTGCTCATCAGAGCCATGTATCCAGTAAATTGGTTAGGTGACTGTCTCTATCTGCGCTGTGATGTAGGAACTCCTACATTCTGCACTGCATCAAGATTCAGTCGCTCAGCTTCTGTAGTGTGCTTCTGCCCTCTGATGTTTGGCGCTTCATGAGTGGTTTCTTCCACTCCATGAACCTCCTCTTGTGGTTGATCCACATCTTGAGGCTCATCTTTAGGAACAAGTAGCTCCTCCTCTACATGCAAGTGTAGCTCCCTCTCAAGCGACAACTTCATGGCTTTCTCCTCATGAAATTTGATATCCCATCGCACGACAGTCATCCGACTATCTGGAAAATACACACGATAATTGTGGGGTGATTTTGTGTACCCCACAAATATCCCAACCTCTGCAGTCGACTCCAGCTTATTCCTGGCATCCTTCATCACATGAATGTAAACAGGTGACCCAAAAACCTTCAAATGAGAAATATCAGGCTTCTTACTAGAAAACGCCTCTTCGGGTGTACTCATGCCAAGTACTCTATAAGGACAATGGTTTTGCACATAAACTGCAGTGTTGCATGCCTCAGCCCACAAGTGTATGGGAAGGCCATAATCATGCAACATCGCCCGTGCAACACCCATGATTGTTCTGTTTTTCCTCTCCGCGACCCCATTTTGCTATGGGTTATGAGGTGCTATGAGTTCTCTTCGAATTCCTTCTTTTCTACAGAATTCTTTGAATTCGCCAGAGATGTATTCACCACCATTATCGCTCTGGAGAGCTTTCACTTGCTTCCCCGACTCTTTCTCAACCAGCGCCTTGAACTCACAAAAATTTGAGTATGTCTTGCTCTTCTTCTGCATAAAGAAGATCTAGCACTTACGAGAAAAGTCATAAAAAAATATCACATAATACCTATGCTTTGCTATATAAGCAACCGAGAAAGGTCCACACACGTCTGTGTGAATTCTCTCAAGGATCATCGAAGCACAACTATCCTTCTCATGAAAAATGGTCTTCATAAATTTTCCCAAAGTACATCCCTTGCACTGATCTGAATGTGCAAGTGTACCTTTGGGAAGCCCGATAGAAATCTACTACAAAATTTTCAAAGCGCCATGGTGAAGATGGCCAAATCTCTTGAGCCACAATTCACCCTCATCTCAGCTCACCACTCCTTCTGCTTTGCCTGCCATTGTAGCCCAGCCATATACCTACAATTGATAAATATTCTTAATTCGAATCGCTATCCTCCTAGTTTGACAAGTTGTTTTATGGCGTAGGAAAGCTTTTCCCTCGCTAAAAACAACATCATAACCCTTGTCTTCCAGCATCGCCACAGAGATCAGATTCTTCTTCAATCCTGGAACATGCATGACATCCTTCAAGATGAAAGGTTTACCAGACTCCCTCTCAAAGGAAATGGTCCCGATACCAGTCGCACTGTATCTACCATCATCGCCCATCTCAATTTGCACTCCAAGATCCTTTTCCTCCAGATCACTAAACAAACCTTTGTCTCCGATCATATGGAAAGACGCACCACTGTCAAGAAACCAAACTAATCCCATAACACTTGAAATCAAGCATGTGATCAAAGAAAAGTCAAGCTCAAACTGCGAGGCTAAGGCCTCTCCTTCTATAGAACCAACAGTGCTCTTATTCTTCTTCTTTTGTGGGAAATTAATGGCGAAATTCTCATGCTGGTCACAGTGAAAACAATTCACCTTGGACAAATCCTGCTTCTTGCCTTTAGCTTCAGATTTGGAAGATTTATTCCATTTTCATTTCTGATATTTTGTGGCCAAAGCACAATTTTCTTCATCTTCATTCTTCGATGAAGATCCATCCCTGGTACCCCACCTTATCTCCTCCTGCACAAGATCTAACCAAAGTCTCTCCCATCCTAGCAGTTTCTCCCGTCCATTGAGAGAGTCTTCGTAGCTATGCCAAATCTTTGGAAGCCCAAGGAGGGCCAAGCTCACCAAGTATTCTTCATCAACAGTAACCCCCACACTTCCCAACTCATCCTTGCAATGGACAAACTTCGTGAGGTATTTTGGTATACTATCGCCTTTCTCCATTTTTATTTTTCTGAGCTTGTCTTTAAGCGCCAACTTCTTTTTGTCACTTCTGCTTTGGAACAAGTCTGTCAAAGCCTTCCACATTAAGAATGGAGTTTCTTTTCTATGAAGTATAGACACAATGTGGTCCTTCACACCTTCCAACAGAATCCTTCGACACTTTGCTACCTTCTTTTGCCATGCGTCAAGTGCGGCTGCATCGCTAGAACCTGGCTTAGGAACATCGCTATCGATGAACTCCTTCAGCCCATTATCATCCAGCACCACCTCCATCCTGTCCTTCCATGCTATGTAATTCGAGATCCCATCAAGGGAATAATCCAATTGAAATTTGTTGAAATACATTTCAGTGAATGCTCAACTTCGACACCAAGAAAACACTGCAGCAAATTTGAATTCCACCAACACAAAACTCAACTGCTTCAATAATTGCAATCTCCTCCAATGATAAATACTGCTTTGATACCATGTAGAAAATATATAACTTATGTTTTATATGTCCAAGATTCTCCTGATCTCACAATATTTTAACTTCATGCAAAATACAGAATCTATTCCACCATTGATCATTTGCGGAAATTAAATCAAGATTGCAATGCACACATGAAACAATAAAAATTCACACACATTAACACAGTTGTTTAACAGGAAAGCCTAAAGTTTAAAACCCCAAATATATGTATATAATATATGCCATAGAGATCATGTAACAATCCTCATACAAATCTGATCATGTCAAGTTCTCAGTACAATACAATCGGTACACATTAATCAGGTCAGATCTTGCAAATCCATGCACCGATCCTTGCCACCTACTAGCCTGCCTCTACTGCACAATCCCTGTTGAAGAATGGCTTTGAATGAGTTCAAATTTCTCTAGCCTTGCTAAAAAAATCCTCATTGGCATCTCCATTGAGTGTTAGATGCAATCAATGCATCACTATAGTCACAACTGATAGTCTATCTTGCCCTTTCACCTATCTCTCCATTGGTCTCCACTGAAACTGTCATGCACTGTAGTTAACTGATGTATTCTTTAGTTGATTAATGAGTTATTATTTGTGAATTAATTAACTAATTAATTCACTCCACTCTCACTAGTGTATCATTCAGGTAGACTTGGTACAACTAGCTCAACTGAGTCTAACTGAGTTAAACTGAACAAAACTCCATAACTACTTCTTCCAACTGTGTCATAACTCTGCCACTTGAGTTCTAACTGAGTCCTCCATGCAATAGCTATGGTAAACCCTTAGCAATAGTGTAATTCCTTCTGTCAGCTGTTGTGCCACATCTGTGCACTGAACTAAAGTGCTCCAAGAGAATAATTTGTTGTTTAGATTCCAAATATTATTAATAGCTAATAATATCCAACATATCTATTTTTAGACTGGCAGTCTAAAAATAGACTCCGCCCAATATGTCTAAAAATAGAAGTCCACCTATTTTTCCAACTTGACCAACCATCCACAAATAGCATCCTGCAACTCATAGAATATGATCGACATGTCTAAAAATAGACATAGTCTAAAAATAGTCTTTGCGCCAAAAATAGCGTGCGGGCCCACTTAGTGAAGGCGACTCTTATCACTAAGCTCATCATCTTGTTGGATCTAAACATAGATTTCATTGGGATTCTTTGTAGAGTTGGAATGTAGTTTGAGGAAAAAAAACTACACAATTTTCAAGGCATACTTGCAACAATTCAATGATCTATATAGCAGGTCATATAGTACCATACAGGCTGTAATTTTTAGAACATATTTAGATTAGTATTTGGCACCATAATTGAGGTGAATGGGTGCATTTAATACTATTTCATTATTGCTGTAAAATTTCTTAAGATTTTCCTTAATAAACGATTTTTCTTTGGGTTTTACCCTTGGCTTGACCCTAAAATAATTGTATATTTTAATGTTATGTATTGTTGTTCTTGTTAGTGTCATCCTTTTCATACCTCCATCAGGGATCAAAACACATTTGAATGTGTATATTAGGTGTCTCATACTGAATTAATTTTTCATCATTCCATTAGGTCATGACTTAAAATTGTTCCGCTGGTGGTTTTTTTTGTCAATAAACTCCACTATCCCTCTAAGATTAATATTGTTGACTCATACCATGTCCCCTTGAGCATAATAACACTTATGGAAATTCTTTTTCACTTGAAAGTATTTTAAGTCAAAATCTCATTCGAAGTCAGGTCAAAAAGCAGTCACATTAGGTCATTAGGGTTTTTCACTTCTCAAGGTCATTCCTTCATTCAAGTGAGGTCAGCACATATATGAGAGGGACTAATTAAGAAATTTGATTTCCAAATCATCATGATGTAAATATTATACTTTTAAAGTTGTATTTTTTAGTTTAATGACTTTTATATCAAAATCAATATTTTGATAGAAAAGTCAAATATGTAATTTTATTTTATTTTTCCAAATGTAATTTTATGTCATTATATGTAATAATTTTATCCCAAAGTTGTCAAATGTAATTATGTCCAGCCCAATGTAATATTCCCAATTAGCCCAAGCTAATGGGAATATTCAATTTTGCTTCGTCTCATTTTTATTTTCATGTTGATGAATAAAATGTGAAGGAGGACATGTAAAACTCCTAAAAACATCAAAATAAATCAATGCCCAATGTAAACAAGGCTAAATATGGGCCATTTTATAAAACACACTTGTGTGTGAAAGAGGCTAGATCAATTGACTGGGTCAACAGGACCAAATCCACAGCGTTGTCTACATGCAATGTATCCCCTAAAGGCACAGCGCAGTTCATGTTGGGGGGCACTCATGTGAATGAAGCTAAATCATCAAGGTGGCTTAGGGTTTGAAAATATTTCCATATTATAAAAGGAAGAGGAGGACACCAAGGAGGGGGTTGATTGTTTGATATTTCTAAAGGTGTTGTCTGTTTAGGCATTCCTTATTCTCTGGATGTTTAGTTGAGAATAGTGTTGTTTAGCACTTGGGTGTTCCTGGTCGGGAATCCCATCTCTTCCATTAAGGAGCTTTTGGAGGAGACTTGTTCTATCTTGTCCACTATCAGGCTTTGGGCCAAGCTTCTTCTTCCAACTAAAACAAGATCATGTTTAGGATTTGTTTGTCTTTGTAAGCTGCAACAGTGGAGGCTAGATCCACTCAGATCTAAGCCAATCTAGTGCCTCTTCTTAGTGAGTGAGTCTTTTATCCACCTGGAAGAGTGTATTGGATCATTAGAGTTGCATTTTTATATTAGGGCATTAGGCCTACTCAGTAATAAAGCTAACAGTGCATTTTATCTCCCATAACTGCGTTATCTACAAGAGGGAAGTTGCAGGGTGTTTGAGCAACGTTTTTGAGGAGTGATCTCTGGTGTTAAGGAGATTTCCTTGCACTCTAGTGATCCATGGATTGGCCATCCAATCCATGTTCCCTTCAGATATGATTTGCATATGGTTCTATTTACTACAGAATTTCGGAATATTGCTGCAGCACTGCAACTTAGATCTCAAATCTACTCATTGTTGTTCATGATTTTCTCAGATCCCCAAGGGGAATGTATTAAGGAGCCCATATAGTATACAGATATGTATTGGATCTATATTTTTGTATACATATCTGCTCTATATCTGAAGTGTAATATACACCAGCTTTAGCATCAATAAAATAACGTTGTCAATCTTTGCAGGCTCAATATGTTGTTGCAGCACCTCAATCTTGAGGGTTTCTTCATGTAAATATTTTTTTTATCTATTGTACATTGTATGAACCGTAATATAGATCTGATTTACTGATGTACATCTGATTAGAAAGTCTATATATTTATCTACTGCTTAAACTTAAAGGAACTGCATTATTTCTGAAGCAGTCTCATTGCATATAGCTGCAGCCCCTCTCTTGGGTGTTTTTAGCTAGACTAGTTTGTGGGATATATGTTTAACCCACCTAGTTTGATTTGCTTTTGCTCTCCTTTTGGATTTAGATCTTAGATGAGCTGATATAATGGATCCAAGAGCTGCAAACTCATTTCAGTCCATTTAATTCTTATAAGTGCGTTATTTTAGCATGCTTGCTGTGTGATTCCCATTCTGGGATATTACAGTGGTATCAAAGCATCTTTCTTGTCACAGCCTGTGCTTCATTGAAGGGTCAATATGATTTCTAAGGAAGATAATCCTCTTAATGATGGAGAAAAGAGGCATCAAAGAATAATATTGAAGAAATATTACAGAGAAGACAAAGAGAAGGAGGATGAAAGCCCTTTATCTGGGAGGAATCAAAGAGAGGCATTTTTTGACACTCTCTCTCAAGCCATGCATGAAATGAAGGAATAAATCAGGGGAATGAGAAGGGGAAGACATGAAAATCCCTCAATTATTTTTTCTCATGAAGTAAGCCCCAATACTTCTTATGCTGTGTGTGAGCATTCAGCCACACCATATGATCTGCAACGCTATAACATGCCTACTTTCTGGTTAAAAGAAAGAGGAGGAGAAGGAGAACCAGAGGAGGAAACTCTTGGTGAATATCACCAAGAGTATGAATCTCAGTCAAATATATTCAAAGAGAATCTTAGTTTCCCAAATTTCTGTCGGCTTAAAGAAGAAAGGAGATCCTGCAACTATAGAAGAAGGAGAGGGTGCATTCAGCCCACTTTTGGTAGATATTCTCTACCTGTTTTTGATGGATCACCTAAGAGCTCAGTCCAATGTTGGGTAGGGCAGCTTGACACATATTTACAACTACATCAAGTCTATGAAGAATAATCCATAAGAGTAGCAGCGCTGCACCCCCAAGGTAAAGCATATGCCTGGTGGTTATTTGAGTATTCTTCATTGAAAAATGTGAACATCTCCACTTATGCAAAGTTCACTAGGAGATTAGTGAAATGATTTGATTCTATGCCATATGGAATTTTTGGGGGTGAAAAAACTAAGCCTAGAGGATCAGAACATTTGCATGAGATGGGAAAATCCATGGAGATAACTCCATTTCATAACACTGTTGAAAGGGTTGAAGAACTGTTACATGATTTGACAAGGGAAAAGGCCCCACTTCAGCAAGAATATTCTTCTCAAGAAGATGACATGAGTGTCCTTTCCCCAAGAAGAGATACAGAAACAAGATCTCTTATTGGTGAAGCATATTCCATTGAAGAGGAGAAGAAAGGAGAAGAACTGAAGGGTCCCTCCAGCACTGTGACAGTAGGAGGAGATCTATTTCTATTAAGAGATGGAGAGGAAGCCATTGCTTCTACTAGGAGGGCTCTTGTATCTTTTCAAGAAGGCCCTAAGGATCCTGTACATGAAGGAGATGAGCAACAAGTGTCTATGCTAGTAGACAATAAGACAGAACAAAGGAAGGTTCATAATGTTGTCATAGCAAGAGATGATCCACTAGTGGATGAAGAAGAGAAGGGAGAAAATGTTCCTATCGAGAGCACTCTTGCATATTTAAGAGTGACATCACATTATCATGGAACTTCCACACAGAAATCATAGGTGAACTTACACAGTGTGAGTAAGGAGATGTTTTTCCCATTTGACAAGCATGTGAGGATGAACCATGAGGCATCACTGTCTTGTGGAAAACCACCTGGAAGACCACCTGATTCAGAGTTGGTGAAAGGTGTATCACATCTTGATGCTCCAATCATAAATCCAAGAAGGATTGGAGCATTAGGAGAGAAACCAACAGTGCTGGGAGGCTTGGGTAAGCTCGAGAATAAGGGAGATCTTGTTCCCTTATCATGACCACCCACTCTCATATCTGGATTTGCACTTTGGGAGGAGAGAATTGGAAGGATCAGCCTTCCAAAACACACCTTTGGCATAGGATATGTCAAGGAAAAAGGCAACAACATGACAGACATAACTGCTGAGGCATCATCAGCGTTGTCACTATTGAGGGATGTAGATCTGTATTGGAGATCCCAACTACTAGTGGATTATTCCAAAGATATGCATACATGTATGATACTTGATGACCAGCTGCATAAAGAGGGCTATTTAGTCCAAGAAGAGGTCATCTATCATCATGGTAGAGTCTTCTTGTCTAGAGATTCCAAGCTCAAGCAGAAGATCCTACAAAGGGCTTACAAAGAGTTCTGTTTCAGCCATATGTACTCCATGAGGACCTACAACATCGTCATGAGAAGCTTTGATTGGGAAGGCTTGAAAGAAGAATTGTATCAGCATTTTCAAATATTCATGAAGTATGTGGAGTTGGGGCAACAATATAAAACCATGAAGGGGTTATTTCAGCCATCCCTTCCTTCTTTGGGAAGTGGAGAAAGATCCATGCACAACTCCATGTGTATGAGAGGTATCGGTGGTGAAGGATTTGATTATGTAAGTCAAGTTTCATTTTCTGATTATACATATTATTTCACCATGTGTATGCAGGCCATGACTCCTGTTGTTCAATATTTAACATTAGTCATGGGTGTATTAAAATGTTGACAAGTCATGCATTAAACTTTGTATTAAAGGGTGAAATATTTCAAAAGTGGGTCGAAAGGGGGACAAAGCAATGAAATTCACATGTATTAAAGCCAATGGGGAAATAACGCAAAGGATGGAGTGTAAAGCCATAAAGCAAGAAGGAAGATATAAAAAGAAATGGAACGCAGCACTAAACGCAAGACCGACGTACTAGAGGAAAGTGCAGCCACGTGAAGACGCACGTGGGAAATTCCGAGGGGGTCGAGCAGTGGGGGAAGGAAGGGATCCATACCCCCACGGAATTGTGACACGTAGCATGGTGGGGACTCAAGGTTAAAAGGAGGTAACGGGAGCATGCTGTGTGGCATGGTGACGTGGCAGAACGAAAGTGGGCCCTCACGGTGGGTAGGTTATTGTATTTAATCGGTATAAGAGCTCATATGTTTCAGGAGTTATACAGTGCATACGGTAAAAAGGTAACGTAAAGTCTATTAGGTCAGCTGGTACCGAGACCCGTACCAGCCTTAAACTCAGCACGAGGTGCCCACCTGTACTCTGACATACCCAATCCTTATGCACCGCGTGCCTCACTGTCAGTGTCCTTACGACACTTGCCTTCATTCGTTTTATCCGTTTGTCTTTTTATCTCGAATTACCCAGTCCGGAGATAAAATTCCCTCCGTATTTCACTCTAGTAGAAGGTCGCAGGTTCCAGTCTACGGCATATACCAAGTAGAAAAGCAGCGTTTGGTCTACCCCAATCATTGTCAGAGTTCCCTGCATCGCTTTCCCGAGCAGATTCACCTTCCATTCAGGTATTCCATTATCCATTCTCCCTTTGTTTTCCTTTCACTTTTTCGAATTCTTGAATGTCAGCCATGGGAAAGGTAACGCCACAGAAGAAGAATGGGAAAGGGAAAGGTAACGCCATGGAATTTATCTATGCGTCAATTACCTAAGGGGGAGGGTTACTCCAGTTTTGTGAATAGCTTCATGTCTATTGCCTACACCATTATTCATGACTCGCCTTCCCCTAGGGTCTTTCCAGAGATGAAAAGCTGGCTGCAAACCGGGAAGTTCCAGAGTACTGGAGATTGGTTTCTGTTCGAGGACTACACCAAAATTCAGGTCTATGGAGCCGAAGTTGCCCCCTACAGGCTACCAGTGTTTCCTGTCAGACGAGTTTATGCACTCTAATACATCTGGCAGGCCCTCAAGGCCGACCAGCCCCATTTTGTTCCCGCCAAGAAGGGATACATCCTAAGGCTTCCCATCGAAATCGGCCCCTTCGTGGTAAACTCAAGACTTGCCCTCCCGATTGTTGAGAAAATGCTGCAAGGTCTGGACTTAAGGTTGGGAAAAAGTTGGGCCTATGACCCTCGAGAATTTATCTTGAACAAAAGGAAAAGGAACAGGTCTACACCCTACATGCATGAGCCGAGGCCGTTTTTGGAATGGAGGGCTAATCTCGAAACTTGGCCCTTGTTTTTGCAGATGGAGACTGATTCATCTGCTACAGGAGAGGAGGAGGATGTCAACAGAGGCACAGGTGGAGAAGATGCAGGTACTTCAGGAGCAGCGCCTCCTCCCAAAAGACAAAGGACGGCCACCAGTGAGGCGGAAGTTATAGGGCAGGAGAAATTACTGGAACCCTTCACGAAGTTCGGCAAATTTGATAAAGGCAAGATCGGGATCACAGTGTTAAGAGACAACGCCACTTCCTCTGATTTCACAGAGGTCACGCAGGCTATCATTGAGCATACTTCACCCAGGGCAGGCAAAACGGGGCTGGTGAATAGAGCGGTCCGCGACAAGTACAAAGCAGAACTAGGGGGATATGTCGAAAAGTATCATACCAGGCTCTCCGCCTCCATCAACGCGGACACTGAAAGCCTAGTATTGTCTATGGTAGAGACTCTCCTGGATCCAAATTCTGATGTTCCCAGCTATCGAGTGCTCGAATTTTCCATTGACATGAAGAAGATACCAGCCAATGACATGTGTGACCTGTTCCAAACGGTATGCAACATGATGAAAGATAAATTAATGCAGATCACCCTCGCACTAAAGAATTTTGAATAGAAACATGACCAGCTGAGGGAGAGCCTGGTAGCCGAACAAGTTAGCTGTCGTGCCAAAGCACACCAGCTGCAAGTTCTCCAGGACCAGATCAAGAACCAGGATGATGGGGGAACAAATGCACAGGCAGCTCTCATTGATCAGCTGTAGAAGGAGGTTGCATTAGCCAAAAGATAGGCCCGTATACCGGCCGCTCACCATGTCCAAATGGCCGAATTGGTATAGGTGGAGAAGGAGAAAGCAAAGCTGTCCGCCAGGCTATCAAAAGAGAGGGAGGAGAAAGAAAAGATGGCCGAAAAAATTAACGTGTTACAGGACAAGGCAACAGAGCTATAGGCTAGATGGGACTCGCACAGTTGTCAGTCAACTGAGGCGTCAAGTGGAGCTAGCTCATTGCCAGCACAACTGTCCATAGCAAAATCTGAGATCGAGATACTGGAAAAGCAAGTGTCTACGGCCAGGCAAAGGATCGTGCACTTGGAGAACTCCCTGGCCGAAAACACCAGAACAGTCGAGGGGCTACAGAAGGAAATAGAGCAAGAGAAGAAGACCACGGCAGATCAGCAGAAAACCATTTCCGACATGAGAAGCCGAGCAAAGGGGAATCTCACCTTGCTCAAGGCTAGAAGCATAATCTGGTCAGATATAACCTCAGCAGTAACTGAGAAATGGGAGTTTTTGAGTATGATAGGGGAGTATAAGTCTGTTGTTCCCTATCTCAATAGGAAGCTGCAGGAGGCAGACCTTGATCTGTCTAACAGGGCCCAACACGCCAGAGAGTACATTTCGTTCCTTAACGAGCTGGGATCAAATGACATTGATAAGCATGGTATCCATAGCTGATTCACAGAGGCCATCGAGTGTCGCAAGATTATCAACAAAGAAATGGCCCGAGTAGTAGCTTCAAGAGCCCTTCAACAGGTGGTCGACAGCGTCAGACAGTTCGACGAGGTATGGGATGAAATCATGACAGCCGGACTCCCTTCCTACTGGGACCCGACCGCCCCTGCCGTGCTCTTGCCTCCAGCCCAATACACAGCACGCTTGCAAACAGAAAGAGACCGAACTGACATTCAGATGGGAAAAGCAACTCAACTCAAAGTTGACACGATTGTTTCGACCCTCCGAAAAGAGTTTAACCTCCTTCACTTAATTAAGCACAAGCTTCCTACTGGGGCAGGTTTCCAAGCTCTCACCGAAGCCTTTATCGAGGTAGAGGGGTTCTCAGCGATGCCTGAGCCAGCTGTGGAGAGTCAGCAGAGATGCACACAGTTTATGAGTCAGCATGCCAGTTTGTCCGCAAACGTGCCTCCGCCTGAATCAGCCACTGCATCCACTTAGCCTCGCCTGTGATTTTTCTATCAACTCATGATCTGGCCTTAACGGCCTATTTTACTTTCACTCAGTTAGTTTCTTTTTAAGTTTTTGAGTGGGTTGTTTTCCCCACTCTTGCATTTTACTTTTTCACCAAACTGTTGTTTAAATTTCTGTTTTTAAAAGCGGCCGAGGGCCTGTTTACACATGATGGGAGGCTTGATTCCCCATCATGAATTTTGTTGTTATGAAAGTGACATTTAAAAAATTTTGTTCATGCGAAGAAGATATTTTCCCAAAATATCTTCTCACTGAGAGGGAAGGAAGCCTATATAAGGTAAACCAAATGAGAAAGACAGGTTCCAAAATTTCTGAAGAATTGACTGTGTAAGAGCTTCCTGTATGCAAATTTTGTGAAGATTCTAATATGAATGCAAAGAGCCCGTAGGGTCTCAATGAAAAGGAGTTTGTCTTTGATAAGGATTCTGGTTTTGGTTCTTTACAGTGCGTAATACTCTCTTGGTGTTGTAGTGTAGTCATTCATTTCGCTCACATCCATATATCTAGTGTTACATGCTGGAATGCGAGTAGCCTATTGCTTCTGTTATAAATTTATCCTTGCTAATACTTATATCATAGGTTTCTTGGCACTTTAAATATGGCTCAGGTGTAATATGCTGTTCCATTTTCTATTCATCCGTTTTTCTACTATATTGGCTGCTATGAGGTGTTATTTACAAATGCTGTTATCGTGTGTGGATTCTTAAGTGTTTAAGCCCATCACATGTTAGCATATGTTTCTGAATATTGTCTTTATAACAGTTAATATTCTCTTTATTCTACGTATTCATGTAGACGTCCTTCAATCATCTTTTTCTGTGAAGTATTGAGAATCCAGCCCTTTTTATAGCGATCTGTCTTGGAATTGTCTTATGCATTTATATTGGAGCTTAACATCTTGTCCATTCAGTATTGTTCCTTCAGCGTTGAGCTTCTGAAGTATGTGGTACCATTTAAATCTAATTTTCCCATCTGTAAAGAAATAGTATGAGAGCCTGGTTCTGCTGAGATTATCCTTATTACATGGTCTTGACTCTCTGCTATATAAGATGTCCTAGGCACTGGTCTATGGCAACTCTAGGCTGTCTCTAGGAGTTACAACATCTTTTTGGCGCCGTTGCCGGGGACGAAGTTGAAGAATTTTAAGATCCCTGGGCCTCGACAAAATCCATTCACTCTTCAGTTAGGTGAGCACGAAGAGTTGAGAGTTGTGCACCCCTCACCTTGGCGACTCCACAGTCAGTTTACAGTTAAACCTGTTTGCAGTCCTGGCTCCTCGTAAGCCACACCTAAGGTCAGATACTTCTCATTCAAGGACACCCTCTGTGTCCGACCCAGAAATAATTCTCCATAGAAAAGGTTGGAGGGAAAGGCAGTCAGTTCATACCGAGATTCCTAAATTCTCCCTAGAAAACTTTCCATATCTTTCGTCATCTTCCTCTCAAATCACCCAAATACAAGGCCCTAACCCTATCATAAGAGATACTAGTTATTATTCAGAGAGTCCACCTCAGGGAGGCGCCCATATCAAAGACGAAGCCGAGTCTAGCTATACTCCACATTACTCTTTCCACCCTACCCCAGAGAGTGAGGAGATTAAGGAAGTTACTGAAATAGCTACTGTTCACAGCCCTACATTCTCTTCAACCCCTCAAGCCGATGTTCACTACATCCCCATCATTATCCATACTTCACTTCCACCTTCCCCTCCTCCTCTTACAGATCAAGCTCTTGTACTACCTCCACCTCCCCCAGTGGCAAACGCCCCTGGCTTCCTGCAAAACAAATACGCTCCTTTGGAGCTACCTGCAATACTAAATGACATGCCGCAGGATTATTTAAAGATTCTACCCAGATTTAGTGGCGAGAATGACATTGAAGCCCAGAAACATGTCGAAATTTTATGCTCTTTCGCAAAGAATTTTAATGTGGAGCATCTAGACGTAGTTCTAAGGCTGTTCGTGAAATCCTTAGATGGGGAAGCCAGAAAATGGTTCAAAACCATTGGAGCTCGTTCCATCAACTCTTGGGAGGCAATGGAGGACGCTTTCATCAAAAAGTGGGGGGAAAAGAAAGATCACGGTAATGTCCTTACTAAGTTCAACACTTTGAAAAAGAAGCACAATGAAGGGGTATCAGAGTTTATCAGAAGATTTAACAAACTGTACCTGAGTCTCCCCGCCGAGATGAAGCCCCACCAGACTGCTGCTAAGGTCGTTTTTGTGGCAGCATTTGAATCTGAATTTGGTTTCTCATTGAGAGAGAGAAAGCCAGCCACTCTGGATGATGCATAGTCAGACGCGTTGGAGATAGAAGCAAATTTTGTCTCGACTGGCAAGTCCAAAGGGAAACAAGAACATGATGTTAGAAGAAGGGGAAAGGAGGAAGTATCCACCTCAAGCCAAGACAGGGATTCAGCTAGTGACAAGATTGAAGAAATGAGTAGAATGATCAAGAATATCTCAAGTAAGCTGGTCAAGCTTGAGCTGGAGGCCAAGAATTCGCCCCCAAATAATTTCTAGAATGCTCCAAACAGGGGATTCAATCCTCAATACAGGAAACCACCCTTGCAGATACTGCAGAGGGGACAGAAGGAGCAACAAGATCAGGTACTGCATCCTCTATACTTGGAGGGACAAGTGGAGGCTTCTCCTGAAGATCCTGCCTATGAACAAGAGGAGGCATGCCCTGTCTTCTCAGACAATGATGACATAGAATTTCCTGTACATGAAAGTGAGGAGGGGGATCTACAAGCTCACTCAGAAATGAAGAACAACGAGGATAATAAAGAGCCTGAGATTGATGATTACTGTAAACATTTCGTTGACTTCAAGAAAGCCCATTTCAATAGAAAATATGACCTTAGATCCTCCAGAAAGTGAACCCGCACTCAAGATGAGGAGGAGGACACATCCCAAAAGGTAGCACCTGCACAGAAGGAGGTCAATGCTCAGAAACCCCCTGAAAAAGGTAAGAGGCCTCTTAACCAATCTTTGCAATCTGATAATCAAATGCCTTTGTCTTCACAAGTAGCTGTGTCCCCTAATGACAAGCCCACTGTAAAAGAAGTTAAGTCTCCCTCGCAAAGTAAAGAGTCAAAAGAAAAATAAGTGTCAGTGGATAAGCCTACATCTATCTTCTGCTTACAAAAAGAGCTTGAAAAAGTAAAAATACCAGTTCCTCTGTCTGAGTTATTAAGACAACCTGCTTATCAGTCACAGGTCACTTCCTTCATCTCTCCTCCTGATACATCACACATCCCAGATAGTCTTAACCTGTAAGAGGAAAGACCTATGGTAGTTTTCGGTCCACACGTTAAAGATTTAGATCCCTCCACACCTCCCTTTTATGTGTCTTTAGTGATCCATGATCTATTGTTGGATAATTGTATGTTAGACTCAGGAGCATCTCACAACCTCATGCCCCTATCTGTCATGGAGCAATTGGGACTCCAAATCACTCGCCCATATAAAAACCTCTATTCTTTTGACTCTAAAAGAGTGAAATGATTGGGCATGATTAAAGATCTGGCAGTTACTCTGGCTCAGATCCCTGCCAAAAGTGTGATGATGGATATTGTAGTGGCTGACATCCCAGCCCGCTTCGGTATGCTACTGTCCAGGTCTTGGGGAACCAGAATCGGAGGATCAATTAAGCTGGACCTGACCTATGCCACTATCCCTGTCTTCGATGGCCAAGAGAGGAGGTTGTATCGAGAAACCAGATTTGTCAAAACAGTCACCAAGGCAGGTGATTCAGTTAATTCCCCAGTCTACAGCAGAGAGGGGGATTTATCGTGCTTGATGTTGGAACAAGATCAAGAATATGCCCATGAGCCCTCATTCTGCCAGATAAAGGTTGAATCATTGGTACAGGACTATGGATCTGAAATCTGGACACTCTATTTTGATGGGGCAAATTCCAGAGAAGGAAATGGCGTTGGGGTATTGCTAATTTCACCTATGGGTCAATGGGTCCCCTTATCTTTCAAGCTGGAGTATGAGGCCACAAAAAATGTGGCTGAATATGAAGCACTCATATTGGGGCTGCAGACGGCAAGGAGTATGAACATACAAAATCTAAAGGTGCTGGGAGATTCTGAATTGGTAGTCAGACAAGTGAGAAATCAGTGCCAAGCCAAACATCCTAGGCTAAAGGCCTATAGAAATGAAGTTTTGGATCTTGTAGAGAACTCCTTCTCGGCATTCAACATTCAATTCATGCCCGAGAACATAACAGAATGGCAGATTCCTTGGCAGTGGCTGCTAGTACCTTCCGCCCACCTCAGAACCCTCTTCTGAGATATGAAATCGAAGTAAGGTACCGACCTTCAATCCCAGATAACATCAAGCACTGGCAGGTGTTTGAAGATGAGGAGCAGGTTAAGAGATTCCTAGAAACTGTTGGGGAGTTTTCCAACTTGGAGATTGACAGTTGTGAGGAAGAGACTGGAGACATTCCAGAAGATAAGTTGGAAGAGAGAATAGCTAGCCACAGATTTCTGCAGTTGAAAGGGAATGTCATTCCCCAAGGGCTAGTGCCTTTAGAGAGGCTGTTTAACAAAAATGATGTTCCTTTACAGCCAAATAAAGTGGTGGCAGAAAACCAGGTCGAAGACCTCAACCTAGGGACTAAAGAGGATCCAACAATTGTGAAGTTATCTAAGAAGGTCCCGGAGGAATACAAACAACTGTATCAAAATTTATTCCAGGCCTACAGAGATGTGTTTGCCTGGTCATATCAAGACCTAAAAACTTTTGATGTCAGCATTATGCAGCATAAGATTCCACTGAAGGGAGATGAAAAACCACACAAGCAAAAACTCAGACAGATTAACCCCCTATTGATGCCTTCTATTGAGCAAGAAATAAAGAAACTGCTGAAGGCTAAGATTATAGTGCCATTGAGATATTCTGAGTGGGTGGCCAATTTAGTCCCAGTGCAAAAGAAGAATGGAGAAATAAGGTTATGTGTTGACTTCAGGAACCTGAACAGGGCGTCCCTAAAGGATAATTACCCGCTGCCTAAAATGGACCATATCTTGCAGAAAGTGGTTGGGGCTTCCCGGATGTCCATGATGGATGGATTCTCGGGCTACAATCAGGTGGCAGTATTACCAGAAGATCAAAAGAAGACGACCTTCACCACTCCATGGGGAATGTTCATGTATGCCAGAATGCCTTTTGGGCTGATCAACGCAGGGGCCACTTTTCAGAGGGCCATGGATATTGCTTTTATTGGAGAGCAGGACCAGTTTGTGGTGGTATATCTGGACGACATTACGGTGTTCTCAAAGAATGATGTAGAGCACATAGAACACCTGCGCAGAACCTTTGAGAAGTGTAGAAAATATGGTCTCTCCGTTAACCCACAATGGTCCCTGTTTGCACTAGAAGAAGGCAAGCTCTTGGGTCACATTGTAACCAGAGATGGAGTGAAGATAGACCCTAAAAGAGTTGAAGTGATAAATGGCATTGCCCTGCCCAGAAACAAAAAGGAAATTCAAGTATTTTTAGGCCGAATTAACTTTCTGAGGAGGTTCATCCCTAACTATGCTGAGATTGTTAGGCACATCACTGACATGCTAAAAAAGAACAATGAAGTGAAGTGGTCATCAGAATCCAGAGAGGCCTTTACTAGAATCAAAAATGCATTTTCTGAAGCCCCTGTATTGGCTGGGCCCGATTATTCCAAACCTTTTATGATTTTTTCTTTTGCGTCACCCCACACAGTGGCTGGAGTTTTGTTACAGAAAAACGAGGAAGGCTATGAGCAGCCAATTGCATTCTTCAGCCAAGTACTACGCGATGTCGAGCTCAAGTATAACATATTGGAGAAGCAAGCCTACGCTCTGGTGAAATCCCTCAAATATTTCCGAATGTATGTTTTACAGTCCCATATCACTGCATTTTTTCCTACAACAGCTGTTAAGGACATTCTCATCCAAGGGGACAGTGAGGGAAAAAGAAGAAAATGGATAGCCAAGATACAGGAATACGAGTTAGATATTCGTCCTACCAAATTAATCAAGGGGCAAGGTCTAGCCAAGATCCTATCTGAGTCGAATTGCCAGGCCTTGGGTATCAATCTGTCTATGACAGCAAACGACGACTCTGAGGAAACAGAAAAAACACAGGGAGTGGAGATAGCCTCCTAGAAGATACAGATGAAATACCTCACCAGCCAGTGGTACAAGGAAATAGTGGAGTACCTCTTAACACTAAGCTGTCCACCTAGCTGCGAGAAGGCTAAATACAGGGCACTCAGGTTGAAGTCACAGAAGTATGTGGTTGCAAACAGCGAGCTGTACTGGAGAGATCCCTCAGGCATACTGCTCTTATGTCTGACCGAGGAAGAGGTGGAAAGTATTACAACAGAGTTCCACGAAGGTATATGTGGGGGCCATTACAGTTGGAGGGCTACTACTCACAAGATCTTGAAAGTTGGCTTCTATTGGCCAAGATTGTTTGGAGATGTCTTCACTTGGGTCAGGGCATGTGATAAATGCCAGAAATTTGCAGAAAAATAGAAACTCGCAGCTCTGCCTTTGATTCCTGTTCATGTGGACGAACCCTTCAAATAGTGGGGAATTGATTTTATAGGCGAAATTCACCCACCCTCAAGCGGCTAGCATAGATGGATCCTGACAGCCACAGATTACTTCATGAAGTGGGTAGAAGCCATACCTGCAAGGAATGCTACAGACACGGTTATAATGAAATTTATGGAAGAGAATATTATATCCAGGTTTGGCTGCCCTGCTAGAATAATCACTGACTATGCGCAAGCTTTCAAATCTACCAAATTTGCGAATTTCTGCCATCAATATAATATTTCGTTGGGTCACTCTACAGCGTACTACCCCCAAGGAAATGGCCTCGCCGAGTCCTCAAACAAAACTCTGGTCCGAGCACTAAAGAAGACTATCAACGAGAACCAGAAGAATTGGGATTCTCAGCTGAAGTTTGCTCTGTGGGCAAACAGAATTACCAGCAAAATAGCAACTGGGAAATCTCCATACGAGTTGGTATATGGACGAGCAATTGTCTTCCCTATACAGCTGGCCTTGCCAGTGGCTCGATTTATGCAGGAAAGCCAAGAAGAACCTGATGATGTTATCAGGAGAATTAATCAACTGGTAGAGCTTGAAGAAACTCGTAGTCAAGTGAACCAAAAGCTAGTAGAGTACCAGGACAAGATGAAAGAGCTATTCGATCAACATGCTAAAGACAGAGGTTTGCAGGTAGGGGATCTAGTGCTCAGGTGGGATGTTCGAAGGGCTGATAAAGGCAAGCATGGTAAGTTCGACCCTCTATGGTTTGGCCCTTTCAAGATTGCAGAGGAAGGCGGTAACAATACTTTTAAGTTGGAGAATTTGCAAGGAGATCTGCTTGACTCCCCTGTAAATGGACAATTCCTCAAACCGTATTTTCAGTTCTGAAGCAGGCTGAGAAAGCCTGATTGTATCATATTGTACATTAGTTGTTGTTTTCATTTTTAAATTTGATAATGCATGAGTCATGATCATTTGTCCAGAGAGAAGTCACAGGTGTTGAGGAGCTGGCGTTCACATGAGATAAACAGGTGGTCTGCGTAGTTCTCGACACGTTCGGGGACAAACGTGCCGTCCCCAGGTGGAGCCAATGTTGTTCAATCTTTAACATTAGTCATGGGTGTATTAAAAGGTTGACAAGTCATGCATTAAACTTTGTATTAAAGGGTGAAATATTTAAAAAGTGGGTCGAAAGGGGGACAAAGCAATGCAATTCACATGTATTAAAGCCAATGGGGAAATAATGCAAAGGATGGAGTGTAAAGCCATAAAGCAAGCAGGAAGATATAAAAAGAAATGGAACGCAGCACTAAACGCAAGACCGACGTACTAGATGAAAGTGCAGCCATGTGAAGACGCACGTGGGAAATTCCTAGGGGGTCGAGCAGTGGGGGAAGGAAGGGATCCATACCCCCATGGAATTGTGACACGTAGCATGGTGGGGACTCAAGGTTAAAAGGAGGTAACGGGAGCATGCTGTGTGGCGTGGTGACGTGGCGGAACGAAAGTGGGCTTCGCTGCAGAAGGTCGACGAATCGGTACAAGAGCTCACATGTTTAAGGAGTTACGTTGTTGGGCATACCAGGTAAAAGGCAGTTTATTAGGCCGCTATACCGAGACCCGTACCAGCCTTAAACCCGGCACGAGGCGCCCACCTGTACTCTGACATACCCAATCCTTATGCGCCGCGTGCCTCACTGTTAGTGTCCTTATGACACTTGCCTTCATTTGTTTTATCCGTTTGTCTTTTTATCTCGAATTACCCATTCCGGAGATAACATTCCCTTCGTATTTCACTCTAGTAGAAGGTCGCAGGTTCCCGTCTATGGCGTATACCAAGTACCAAAGCAGCGTCTGGTCTACCCCAATCATTTTCAAAGTTCCTTGCATCGCTTTCCTGAGCAGATTCGCCTTCCATTCAGGTATTCCATTATCCATTCTCCCTCTGTTTTCCTTTCACTTTTTCGAATTCTTGAATATCAGCCATGGGAAAGGTAACGCCAAAGAAGAATGAGCCCGAAACCCCCCAGGTCCGTGAATCTAGGAATCCCCCTGGTTTTGAGCCTCTCTATGACTTGCAAGCTGCTATCTATGACCCTCAATACCCTTTTGACATCCGCAGCATCAAACCCTTGCTTTTCAGTCGCCATACTAAGAACACAGACTGTTATCGGGTAATCGTGTCAGGCCTATACCATCAAATTACCCCTCAGGTTCATTCTGTGGTGGATTTCATCACCTGGCTCAGGGATTTTTTCGACGAGCAACGGGGCACCTTCACTTCTCCTTAGGGGAACAGGGTCTTTTCCCTTTCTCCCGATGTTATCAAACAAGCCCTCTGCATCCCTACCAGCACCACATATGTTAGTTTCAAGGACACGGCCTTGGCAGCCCAGTTCATCAAACAACCATGGGACGCCAAGCGAGCTTTCATCTCCTCTATAGCCATCGACCAGGATGCTTCCCTGCCCACCGCGGAGCCGTTCCCATTAAGTCTGTTCATCGAAGAGGTTCGGCCCATTCTCTCTCTGATTGCTGGCCTTTTAGGGGTAGGGAGTCCGGAAGACATCTCCATGGTGTGCGTCCATTTCTTATGTCTTATGTCCCAAAAAGGGGTGGTATTAGATATTCATGGTTTCCTCTCCAAAGCCATTCAAACCCAATTCCAGGAGCTTCCTCAAACCTGTCGGTTCCGTTTCTGCTCAATGGTTTTTTTATCTCTTCTTATACCAGCACGCCGATAAGTTTGAGGGTTTGGGGCTAGACAGAGTTTACCTTGAGAATTCCCAACCCAGACCAGTCTTCGACTGGAATTTCTCTGTGCATAAATTACCTAAGGGGGAGGGTTACTCCAATTTTGTGAACAACTTCATGTCTATTTCCTACACCATTATTCATGACTCGCCTTCCCCTAGGGTCTTTCCAGAGATGAAAAGCTAGCTGCAAACCGGGAAGTTCCAGAGTACTGGAGACTGGTTTCTGTTCGAGGACTACACTGAAATTCAGGTCTATGGAGCCGAAGTTGCCCCCTAAAGGCTACCAGTGTTTCCTGTCAAACGATTTTATGCACAGAAATACATCCGGCAGGCCCTCAAGGCCGACCAGCTCCATTTTGTTCCCGCCAAGAAGGGATACATCCTAAGGCTTCCCATCGAAATCGGCCCCTTCGTGATAAACTCAAGACTTGCCCTCTCGATTGTTGAGAAAATGCTGCAAGGTCTGGACTTAAGGTTGGGAAAAAGTTGGGCCTATGACCCTCGAGAAGTTATCTCGAACAAAAGGAAAAGGAACAGGTCTACACCCTACATGCATGAGCCGAGGCCGTTTTTGGAATGGAGGGCTAATCTCGAAACTTGGCCCTTGTTTTCGCAGATGGAGACTGATTCATCTGCTATAGGAGAGGAGGAGGATGTCAACAGAGGCACAGGTGGAGAAGAGGCAGGTACTTCAGGAGCAGCGCCTCCTCCCAAAATACAAAGGACAGCCACCAGTGACGCGGAAGTTATAGGGGAGGAGAAATTACTGGAACCCTTCACGAAGTTCGGTGAATTTGATAAAGGCAAGGCCGGGATCACAGTGTTAAGAGAGAGTGCCACTTCCTCTGATTTCACAGAGGTCACGCAGGCTATCATTGAGCATACTTCGCCCAGGGCAGGCGAAAGGGAGCTGGTGAATAGAGCGGTCCGCGACAAGTACAAAGCAGAACTAGGGGGATATGTCGAAAAGTATCATACCAGGCTCTCCGCCTCCATCAACGCGGACACTGAAAGCCTAGTATTATCTATGGCAGAGGCTCTCCTGGATCCAAATTCTAATGTTCCCAGCTATCGGGTGCTCGAATTTTCCATTGACATGAAGAAGGTACCAGCCAATGACATGTGTGACCTGTTCCAAACGGTATGCGACATGATGAAATATAAATTAATGCAGCTCACCCTCGCGCTAAAGAAGTTAGAACAGAAACATGACCAGCTGAGGGAGAGCCTGGTAGCCGAACAAGCTAGCTTCCGCGCCAGAGCACACCAGCTGCGAGTTCTCCAGGACCAGATCAAGAACCAGGATGATGGGGGAACAAATGCACAGGCAGATCTCATTGATCACCGTGTATCCCGTGTATGAGTGTCAGACCACCCAAAAGATGCCTCGTATACGCTCACTCGCTCACCATGTCCAAAACGTCGAATTGGTACAGAGAAGGAGAAAGCGCAGCCGATCGCTTTTCGGTTATCAAAAGAGAGGAGGAGAAAGAAAGGTGATGTGTCAAAATAATTTGTTACAGGACAAGGCAACAGAACCATAAAGCAGATGGGGACTCGTGTCAGCTTGGTCACCAATCGTAGTGTGTCATGGAGTTAGCTCTATTCTCATTTCCGCACAACTATCTACCAGAAAGACACCGAGATACCAAGCAAGCAAGCGTTCACGGTTAGGAAAAGGATCGGCACTTGGAGAACTCGTCGAAAACACCGTAACAATGAGAAGGTAAAAGTGAACAGCAGAAGAAGACCACTACAGACGGGGGCAGAAAACCATTGCCGATATGAGAAGCCGAGCAAAGGGGAATTCACCTCGCTGACAGAAGCATAATCGTCGATATACCTGGTAACCGAGCAATGGGATTTTTGAGCATGATAGGGGAGGGCATGATAGGGGAGTATAAGTCTATGGTTCTATATCTCGTAGGAAGCCGTACGAGGCGGACCTCGACCCCGTCTAACAGTACCAACACGCCTCGCAGAGTACATTTTGCTCCTTAACGAGTCGGGATCAAATGAATACTTTACAAGTACAGGTCCCCACGCCCATTCCATACGAGCCACCGAGTGTCACAGATTGACCAACAAAGAATGGCCTGAAGAGCGCCTTCAAGACCCGGGACCCCCTTCACAGCAGCCACACAGATGTCCAGCTGAGGGTGATGAAATCACACGCCAGACCCTTCCCACGGTCCACTGACCCCCTGCCTGCTCTCTTTTGCCCCTCCTGCCTAACACACAAAGACGCTTGCAAATAGAAATAGACCGAACTGATCTTCAGATGGGAAAAGCAACTCAACTCAAAGCTGACACGATTGTTTCAACCCTCCGAAAAGAGTTTAACCTCCTTCACTTAATTAAGCACAAGCTTCCTACTGGGGTAGGTTTCCAAGCTCTCACCGAAGCCTTTATCGAGGTAGAGGGGTTCTCAGCGATGCCTGAGCCAGCTGCGGAGAGTCAGCAGAGATGCGCGCAGTTTATGAGTCAGCATGCCAGTTCATCCGCAAACATGCCTCCGCCTGAATCAGCCACTGCATCCACTCAGCCTCGCCCGTGATTTTTCTGTCAACTCATGATCTGGCCTTAATGGCCTATTTTACTTTCACTCAGTTAGTTTCTTTTTAAGTTTTTGAGTGGGTTGTTTTCCCCACTCTTGCATTTTACTTTTTCACCAAACTGTTGTTTAAATTTCTGTTTTTAAAAGTGGCCGAGGGCCTGTTTACACATGATGGGAGGCTTGATTCCCCATCATGAATTTTTTTGTTATGAAAGTGACATTTAACAAATTTTGTTCATGCGAAGGAGATATTTTCCCAAAATATCTTCTCGCCGAGAGGGAAGTAAGCCTATATAAGGTAAACCAAATGAGAAAGACAGGTTCCAAAATTTCTAAAGAATTGACTGTGTAAGAGATTCCTATATGCAAATTTTGTGAAGATTCTAATATTAATGCAAAGAGCCCATAGGGTCTCAATGAAAAGGAGTTTGTCTTTGATAAGGATTCTGGTTTTGGTTCTTTACACTACGTAATACTCTCTTGGTGTTGTAGTGTAGTCATTCATGTCGCTCACATCCATATATCTAGTATTACATGTTGGAATGTGAGTAGCTTGTTGCTTCTGTTATAAATTTATCCTTGCTGATACTTATATCATAGGTTTCTTGGCACTTTAAATATGGCTCAGGTGTAATATGTTGTTCCGTTTTCTATTCATCCTTTTTTCTACTATATTGGCTGCTATGAGGTGTTATTTACAAATGCTGTTATCGTGTGTGGATTCTTAAGTGTTTAAGCCCATCACATGTTAGCATATGTTTTTGAATATTGTCTTTATAATAGTTAATATTCTCTTTATTCTACGTATTCATCTAGACGTCCTTCAATCATCTTTTTCTATGAAGTATTGAGAATCCAGACCTTTTTACAACGAGCTGTCTTGGAATTGTCTTATGCATTTATATTGGAGCTTAACATCTTGTCCATTCAGTACTGTTCCTTCAGCGTTGAGCTTCTGAAGTATTTGGTACCATTTAAATGTAATTTTCCCATCTGTAAAGAAATAGTATGAGAGCCTGGTTCTACTGAGATTATCCTTATTACATGGTCTTGACTCTCTGCTATATAAGATCCTTTGAATTAAATCGATTAATAACACTATCTTCGTCTTGTGATAACTAAATCGCACTGATGCGATTAACTGTACATTCACACTGATAACAATAAGTCTATTTTTAAGGCACTGAAATTGCTTTTAAGTATGTACACTAAAATTTGTTGTTGGTTTTGATCAAATGCAAGGAGAAAATCTCATAATTATATCAAATGGAAAATTCTTCAAAATCCAGCTCGTTCCATAACATTTCTCAAAGTCCATCGTGGAGTTCTCCCTATCCATCTCCAGACATAATATTTACTTCAGATTTTATTTATATTTTCATTATCTAATTGAATTTATTTTTTTTATCCATGTAAATCAGCTCAATAAAATTAATGTATACAAATTTGCAGGTTCATGCAAATTCATAATCGAGTTCAGATGCACAAAATATTCAAACAGCTCCAAAACGTCGGAAACTCTTATCAGGAGCATCATACCGCAAGGCGCATTTGGTAGATGAAAATGGACAACCGCTTCACCCTGCCAATTGTAACATTGCATCTTCTAGCCACAATTCTGGGATAATGATGGTAATAATAATTGTTTGGTATATTAATGTAATTATTTCAACATCAAACCAATTAATCATGCATTGTCGACGTGCTTACTAATTGATATCATCAATTTTGTACTAATCATGTTCAAATATATTTTTTGAAATTATTAGGATTCTAGTGATGGTGAGCGACCTATCTACCATCTTCTGTTTCACCCCACGACAACGTCAAATTGAGAGAAGGGTGAATTAAGAGAAAAATTCGGAGAGGAACGATACCAAGAATGGTTGAATCAACCACCTGTTCAATTCCCACTACATCCAAATTCACCAATTGGGAATGACTACAACAATAGCAGTTCTTCACAAGCTGGCAATGGAGGCAATCAAATAGAGGTTGGTATGAATGATTACTTAAGGGATATGATTGCCATGGAGACAATGTTGTTAGATGCATTCCATAATTATGATCAGCTAGGGGATGATGCTTATATCGCTGATACCTTTTTCAAAAGCCTTAAATTTTCTTCCACCACCCCTCTCTTTGGACCTGGCGGTCAGTCAAAGTCTACCCAGTTGGGGACAACGATGTTACTATACAACTTGAAAGCAGATTTTGTCTTGTCGAGTGCATGTTTCTTAGAAATTTTGAGGTAATTGACCATCAAGTCCTCCCTTTTATTTTGAGAAATATAATGACACAATGAACATTACAAATGGTCAATTTTATGAACGTTAATAATTATATCGGCATTATTGTACATTCAATATTTTCCATGACCAACTACAAGTTATTCAAAGATAAGGTTCTTTCGAGTGATAATGTCTTACTTGGTAGCTGTGAAGAGGAAAATAAACTATTGAAAATGTTGGGTGTTGAGTACATATCATATCATGCATGTCCAAATGATTATTTTCTATATAGAGGAGAATATGCATACAAAGAGATATGTCCAAAATGTGGGCATGACAGGTATGATAAATCAAAAAATAAGGGTAAATAATGTGGTCCTCCTTTTAAGATATTGAGGCACATGTCTATAATCCCAAGGATTCAAAGGCTTTTTCATTGCAAATAATTAGCTATGTTGCAGGTATGGCATGCCTCACACAGAAGTGAGTTGGGAGTTATGTGAATCCCAACATATTCAATAGCCATGAAGCATATAGTGGATACATGGCCCAAAAAATTCAAGGATTAAGTACGAAGTCTACGACTCAGCATAGCCATGGATGGCGTCAACCCATATTCCCTCCAGAACACCAACTATTATGTTTGGCCTGTAGCAGTTATCAATAACAATACCCCCCCATGGTAGTCCATGAAGAATGAACATCTTATGTTGGCTCTCATATTCCCTGGTAGAAGACAAGTGAAGAATATGGATATCTACTTGTAACCACTGGTAGAGGAATTGAAGGAATTATGGGATGGGATAAATGTATATGATGTATCAAGACCCATCATAGCAGAGAGGAATTTTACGTTATATGGCATATGTTCTTACATGACACATGATTATCCAGGCTTATGAGTTTGCTATGGTAAATTGCATGTTTATTGATTTGTTTATATACGTAACAATATTATTTCACATATTAGTTATTTAATTCATTGTAATTTTATCTAATCTTCATGATATTCTTTAACGTGCCATGCATAGTGTATACAATAATTTAGCAGATCTTGTAACAAAAGGGTATTTTGGATGTAAATATTGTGCACCTTAAATGAAAGCTAGATGGTCCAATGACCTACGAAAGCAAGTGTATGACTGCTCTAGGGTATTCCTTCCAGAAGAACACCCTTACAGAAGAGAAACATCTGCTTTCAATTGTAAATGAGAGAGAACCCAAAGGCCTTCAATAACGACACCAGTTGAATGGCTTAGAGCATATGAGAGAGAGAAGGAGAAGGAGTTCATAGAAATGTTCGATTAAAATGGGGAGCCTATGTTCGATGATCCATAATTCTTCGACACCTATGTTGAGGAATTTTCCATTGGGATGAAAAGGAAATCTATCTTTTATAACCTCCCATATTGGGAGCATCTTAAGATTACCCACTTATTAGATCCCATGCAATGTGCATATATTTAAAATTGTTTCAACTTCTTTATGGAGGCACATATCATCAAAACAAAGTGACACATTGGCTGTTAGGAAAGATCTTATTACTTCAAAAACTAAAAAGAAACATTGGCCAAGATGATTAGAAAGTACAGGATCAGAGGCAAACGATGGTCCCTCTAATTGGTATTTAAAAGAAGGTGATGTCCCGTGGATTTAAAAAAATATATAATCTTTCTTTGGCAAAGGAATTTATAATGGGTGTGAGGGTGTCATATTCATACGGGTCTTCACTACGACACTGCTTCACCATGGATGACCATTTGTCGGGGTTGAAATCGCATGACCATTTGAATCTTCTATGGGTACATATAATATCAAAAGCATGATTTTATTATTTTTTATATTAATAAATTTTATCCCATGCAGGGATCATAAAACATAACTAATTTTGTATATTATTTGATGTGCTTATAACTTTGCAATGTCATTATCCTTTGTTCGTGCGTGGGTGTGTGAAACATGAATTCCCCCAAGATCTAAGACGTGCCATATCAAAATTATCTTCATTTGTGCGTTGGATCACGTCAAAGGAGATTCATGTGGCTAACATTCCACAGTGGCGTCAAGAGATAGTTGTGATTGTTTGTATGTTTGAGAAGGAACTGCCGACGAGTTTCATGGACTTGCAGGTTCATCTTCTAATCCACCTAGTAGATGAGGTTGAATTAGTTGGGGTGGTTTCTTGTCATTGGATGTTCTTCATAGAGAGGTACATGAAGAAATTGAAAGGTTTTTTTAGAAAAAGGGAAAAACTTGAGGGGTCTATCACAGAGGCACTACAAGAAAAAAGGACAGTGGTGAGGGGTGAAAAATGTCACCATAAGCTCATTGGTGAGGGTCAAAAGGGCCTTCGTCACTAAAGGTGGCGTCGCCAAAAGTATATGGGTTGTGGTGACATTCAAGGTCCGTCACCAATAATGATTTATAATGACGGATACCATCACCATTTCATATGAGCAATGGTGATGAACAATAGCCTCCGTCACCAAAAAATCGAATGTCACCAAAGGTGGCATCGCCGAAAGTATGTGTTGTGGTGACATTCAAAGTCTATCACGAATATTGATTATAATGACAGATAGTGACCATCACCATTTCATATGAACAACAACGATTTTTTGTGATGGACCTTTCATGGTTGTCGCTATTAGTGCATATATATGGCGACGTTCATTGACCGTCACCATTTCATATTTTGTGAGGGTCAACAAATGTCATGATAAGCTCATTGGTGACATCAAGGTCCATCACGAATAATTACTATAATGACAAACAATGACCCTCACACCATTTTATATCAAAAACAACGATTTATGGTGATGGACCTTTCATGGTCATCAATATTGGTGTGTATATATGGTGGCATTCATTGACCGTCACCATTTCATATTTTGGTGAGGGTCGAAAAATGTCACCATAAGCTTATTGGTGATGGTCAAAAGAGAATCTGTCACCAAAAACTGATCGTCACCATTCCCATGAATATCACGACACGATGGAATCAAACCACCAACCTCCTGCTAGTAAAGCAGGTGCTCTTCCATTGAGTTAGCACCCTTTAAAGAATTAGACTTTAAACTAGCAATTTCCCCTAAAGGTGCAAAGCTACACCAAGGGAATAGAAGATCTAGGAAGATTAAATGTTGCTAGAAATAACATGTTCAATATGCATAATAAAAAGACAATAAGAATAAATATGATATTCAAAATACATAATAAAAAGACAATAACTCAATTGATCAATTTCCTCTATGATACCTAATATTTACCAAAACTATTCATGATTAAATAATTAATATTTACCAAAACTACTAATGATTAAATACGTTTATAATTTTAGGAAGGAACATGATTTTCCTGTTACAATTTTTTTGTCCTGTCATGTCATGATTTAATATGAAAAATGGTTAAATACACTGATTGGGATTTAATCCAAGGAGTGTTTAAAAACATGTAAATTTTAGAAATGAAAATTTTCATGTTACAATACCATTTTAAAACGGCTGGAGGCCATAATTAAACTACTACGACATAACCATTTATGACAACAAGATAATGAGAATCTCAGGCAGCAACCACTAAAGTCATCTTGATTTCCAGCTATATTACATTGAAATCTTCAGTGTTCTGGTTTACAATTAAATTCTTGCGCCCAAGGAGAGTAGAGCAAGAGGAGATCAATAATAAGACGTTATCATGGATGAGTATGAAAATGGCATCGATTTGTGCTTTCCTCATGGTGTTTAATAGGGAGAAAATTCTATGTCTTAGCCAGCCCACCACAATTATTAACTTGGAGGGTAGATTTATCAAAAACACAACAACACAATGGCCCACGACCAGGTAGATAAATGCACCCTATAACCATTGGATTGTCATGGGGAATTATTCACAAAGAGTTACAGAGGCAAGCTTCTATTTTGGGTATTAGTATTAGATTCAAAAGGTTATACATGAAGAAACCTAAAAAAACTTAGAAGCTACAAAGTGGAAGTAAATATGGAGGACATGTAAAGAAGAAAATTCCAGGCCAAATACAATTACCATCATGCCTATACAATGAAAATTGTGGGTTCTGCGTACTAGTGAAGAGACTTTTTCATCCTTGGCAGTTTCCTTCGCCTTGTGCTCGGTATTTTCTTCCTACATCAAATGTACAACTCTCTTCATTGTTGGCTAGTTGATGGGCAAGGTGCTCATGGAAAGGAGTCCTACTTTCATAACCATGGTCATTTCCTCCTTGAAGCAGTGCACAAAATCAAGATACAACACTTCAAGAAATCCAATATTTTTCTATATTTTATTACACACCCACTTCACAAGATCTTCATCCTCTCCAATTTATTGATCTATTGGTTGTCTTCCTATCACCAGCTCCAAGATCACCACTCCAAAAATATAGATGTCACTTTTTTTGGTCCTTTCTTTGTAAAAGTTATGTCTTCCTGAAATACTTGCATTGGGGACTTTTTACGTAGTTCTTCCTTCAAGTTCACTCAAAAAAAGAACACTAACAAACTCCACCATGTTGATAATGGTAATCTAGGAATGGAAGGAACACAATTAATGTCAACCACAAATGTTGAATTGTTGAAATATACAAGATCTAACTAATGAAGCTCCTAACATCTATTGACTTCAATGAAGTAGGTTTACATCACTAAGGAAATTATATAATAACATAAGATGAGCAATAAAATTTGAAGTGATATTTATAGTGAAATAGGATATCAACCTGTGTTAAGGTTGGCCACACTACATTGAAATTTGAAGTCCATAATGTGCACATATTAGTGTATGTAGGCTATAAAAAAAACCTTGCCACATCCTAACTAATCATTATCTCATGGAAATGATCCTGGAACAGATGGAAAAGGTCTCATTTCTAAAATAAACTTGAATGGTTCAACTTTCCAATGCTAACAATTATATTGTTTATTCTAATTTCTAAGAGTGAACTTTACCAGTCTTCATTCATAACAAGCACTCGTATTTATATTACTTGTCAATAGAATGTACTTGTTTTTTATCACCTTTGGATATTAAAATAAGTTTCTTATTATCCCACCCCAATCTATACAAAGTGCATAATGTCACAGAATTTTTCTAGAACTCCATAGCAATATATCTATAGACAACACCACAAGGCATGCCATAGACAACTTATTGGTTGATGGTTGCCAGACGACATAGTCAAATATACTACCGATCTCCTCATTGACATGCTTAGCTTTGCAAATACCACCATGTACTTCAAATCTTGTTCACAGTACCTATTACAATATAAGGATGTTTTTTAAGTATTTAGTTAGTCTTAGGATTTAGCTCATTTTGTTCCCATATGCACTTGAAAACCAAGGTGATGAATGAGTCACAAGCATTTCCTATTTTCCACAACTAAGTTTGCTTTCTTAATTCACTAAATATGTAATTATGAATATGCACAGGAGGGATAAGCCATTTGTTCTATAAAATTTAACACCATTCCTCTGCATAATATTTTGTACCAGCACCTACTATAATTTTTTAGAGTCAAGTAATCATGACAAGAGATGGGTAATTCACAAATTTCACTTTGATCTTATGAATATGGAGCACAATATTCAAGACCAAAATGAAACTCAATAACAAAACCATACCAAAATAAATCTTGATTCCCAACAACCAAGGAATTTCCCATAAACATATACCATAAATGCCATGATGATAATAGATACCAAATATTTTGGAACTTCCATTTGAAACTTGTGGAGGTACTACAAGGGGTGGTAGTAAGAACCAGGAAAGCTGAAATAATTCAGTGTCCTTGCTCCTATTTTTATTCTACGACACTCTGCAAAGTATGATCTTAATCTATGACGTATTTGTGCCAAGTGGTTCTAAGTTAATAGTAAATTTTATATTCATATAAAATAAATGAATAATCCTTACACGAAAATCTCTTAATATTCAAGTCTATGGAACAACTCGTTCAAAGTTAAAACTGGACTTGATTTTAAATGGAAATCATAAAACCAGCTAAGTAGTTTACATGTTAACATTTTGGATATAACTTATGTTCAATTTATATGACAATTTATGCCATAACCTTGAAACTAGTTTCATAGCTAAAATACTTTGTTAAGTCAACAATGACAAAGAAAGATAGTCATGCCAAGAAAATTTCTCTTGGTTTTTTCTAATGAGGGTGCATGTAACTGATAAAGGTCGTATGAGAGTATCAAACCATAAAAATTTCACTAAAATCCATAGAAGAAATGTAACAATTAGAGGTAGTCTTTCATAATATATCACTCCCACTACCATTAAAGGATTTTTCTTTTAAATCTAAGCGCAGTTTATGCGTAACATTAAAAACTAAAGAATTGGAATAGGAAGAACCTAAGTGCTTATGTCACATGATTTCGAATAGAATACATATAGAAAGCGTGAAATTAGCAACAAAGAGAAAAATAATTAGGAAAACATTCTCCTTTAGATCGTTGTCAAGGTCAGATGATAGTTGACATGTAATCTACAATAAAATGTTGGTTCATTTTGTCTCTCAATCTTTATGATATGAAGAATGAAGCATGAACTATTAGGAGCATGCTACATACTAGTACCACAACAAGCATCACTTACATTTGAACATTAACGGTGCCTTTTTTCATTTTTAGAACTCAACATTTCACCAATTGTAGCCAAAAGTTGAAACTTATGTAACATAAGTTTTAATTTTTGCCTAGAATTGGTGAAATGTTGCAATGGTTATTACGAAACCTTAAGAGAACTTCAAGATGACTAACCTCTTTTAACAGAAAGAAGATGAGAAGATCATACTATAATGCTTATCCCAAGTTTGTGATGCCCATTTTTATATCGTTGGTCACCCATGTCGTATTCATTATCAAAAAAATGGCCATGAAAATTGGGGAAAAAGTCGCCATTGCCAAAAAATTGTCATTAGAAGTACAAGAAAAATAATTAGTTATTACTTTTTTGCACCAATGAATTTGGAGTTATTACATTCTTGCACCGCTTTATTTTCAGCTTATTCAAGTATATAGTTTTTGAATTACTTGGACCATGCATGCTTCTGAATTTTGCAGGGGTTCTCCTTTCATGTACTTAATTAGAAAGCTTATTTGATTTAGGAAAACAATCCATTGGAAATAATGATTTATTTTCTCAGTAAATAGTGGATCTAGTGCTTAACTGTTGTAGAACTGATCACAAACTGCTGTAGTAGATTTGACGGCCAATAATATTGATGATCTGCATCAACATATTATTAGACTTGGGTCTGAAACAAGGATAGAGCAAGAAATTTTAGCTACTCTGGATACAAAAATAGACCTTCTGCAACATGTCCCCTCAGACACTGGAGCTTTACAAAAGGCTACAAAGAATATTCAAGGTCAATTATTTGTCCTTGACATGCAATAGGAATGCCCCAAGAAGTTCATGCTAAGTGATAAATCCCACAAATAAAATCTTGAAGCATATTAATATTTGATAAAAGGAAAAATATGAAATCTGATGAGGTTGGAACCAATCTCAAACATCTTGAAACTTAATGGTAATGTTTAAAATTTAAGTAAAAGGATTACTTTAAGAATTTAACATTAACATTAATCTGATAGTATTAGTAGGGCCCTAGGGTTCAATATCAAACTTCACTACTCATAAATTATTGTTTTTAGCAAAAAATCAAGGGATGCCTAAAAGCCCCTTTTTTGAGGGGGTATGCCCACAGGCACCCATTTTTTGGGAAAAATATCCACCACATTGAGAAAATGTTTCCTCTTTGTTTCCCTGCATTCCCCCAAAAGGGGGACCTTGATAAATGTTTCCCCAGGCGTCCCTTTTGTCCTATTAGCATGGGAAACGTGAGGATCGCACACCCCACCTCAAGGACGTATCCCTATGGAAGACTGTAAATTTCTTAAAACACACTTCAAAAGTCAATTGTATGCATAATTATATTTCTATACTAGCTTGAGGAAAAACAAAAGGCTTGGGTTAGATCCAGTAGTCCAAAGGGAATATATTCTATTACAAGTATAGCTAAGGTATTTCTCGAGTGTTGGGGCCCTGGGTTCCAATGATATGAAAACACCTTTCAAGACCTTGTGGTAGCCATACAAGAAGAAGAAGCTCCCACCCCTCTTGAAGATGATAACAATATCACTAAAAGGAATCCTCCAAATTCACAAGATCAGTTCATGATGGACCAGCTACTTTGTGACCAACATGGCCCCACAACAAACCCCATCCTCATCAAAGAACTGGAATGTGTTGATGTATGTATCATAGATTCTATGAAAGATTCTCATGAAAAAGAGGAACATGATAATAATTTTCACCATTGCGAGGAGGGTAGTCATGATGTCCAACATCACAAAGAAATAAACACAGGAAATTAATTTTTTTTTAATAGTTCCACCAATGATACAAGATGTACGCATTTTGTGTCAAGTAAAAACCATGTTTCTACCAAAAAAGATCAACCATATGAAAATTATGATGAATATCATGCTTCCCTTGCTGATAATTTAAATCCTAACAACACTTTTGAGGTCACATAATTATACTTCAATCAGACTAATCTTGTTTTGTCAAACAATGAAAGTAAGGGAGCTGTAAAATTTCATGGTAATATACTTGGCACCTCGACATTCCATTGTGAGTTTGAGTAGAGCAATAATGTAACCCCCACATTGCACTTTGATGTTAATCATGATAATGTAAGAAATAAACGGAACTAATCATGGTTTCCTAGAGTTTGAGGTCAATAAACTCAAAGGGTTTTTCAGAACCATGAAAGTAATAATGTGACCCTCGTGATTATCTAAGGAAGAAACAATTGATTTTATAGTTCAACCCTTAAAGATCCTATATCATGGAATCTAATGGTCCCCCATATTTTTTATGCCTACGATCTAAATTTATTCCTCAATCCTGATGGGATAGGGAAGTTTCTCCCTTTTACTGTCAATACTCATCTCGAAGACAAAGTTATTAACATATGTCATGAATATTCCATGGTAGAAAAACAAAATGTATGTTATAAACACGCAATTAATGAAGCTTTCAGTGATACATATCCATTTCCACCTCTATATGGCTCTATTGTTGACAATAATTAATTGGACAGCTCCAGAAGATTGATGAAACCTGTAATGAAACCCTCAATGATAAGTTTACAAATACAGTGCTAAGAATGAAAGCGATGTCAAGAAAATTATTGATGAAGAATATGGGCTTGACCCAAATAAAAATTCTCTCTAGACCACATCAAATGCAAAGATTTTCTCTTCTCCATGAACATGTGGACAATCATGCATGCAATATATTTTTACAAGAAAATGTAGACAACGAACCTCTAACAAATCCAAATGAAGTCGACACTGAGGGACAACTTTGGGGCCTAGAAAAGGTGCATTCTGGAATGATCAATGATATAGGTCAAAATGATCTTGAAACCAGCAAGAGTACATTTTCTCAATGTAGTCATAAACAAGATTTGGTTGCTCTGACCACTCAACTTATGGGGTACCTTTCAAAGATCTATATATGCACGGGTAACCAAAAACATGAATTGCGAAATTAAAAAAGGATACTAGCGGGGAGTAACAAGTTCCATACTTATCCACGAGCCCTATAATATCTATAAAGGGAAAGATGTTATATGGCACAGGAACATTAAGGATGTGGTTCATCCTGAGTGGACTATAGCTTGCATCATTTCATTGGCGTTAACACCGCGAGAGGAAGGGTTGATGACAAGTTAAATATTTGACACAACCATGTTGGAACCAAGCAACCAGTGGTTCAAAACTATAGGCCTATTGAGCACCATGCAAAGATAGCTAAAGGAGAACATTCCAATGCAAAATCTAGTGCCAGAAACCCTGTACAACCCAGTCAAGAAACTGACATATTTATCAAAAAATTTAAGTGCAACTCATATAACATGATCTCACAAATATTTGTAGTTGTAGACATGTACCTGACTACTTTGTATAAATATCCTAGAACACAAATGACGAATGAATTTGTACCCAATATTTTGCATGCTTTGGGGGACAGGACTAGTTCTAATATAATTCAAAAGTAAACAATAATTGGCAGAGCTGATCAATGTGAAATGTTTTTGAAGAGTTCTCTTCATGCTACTAGAAGAATAACTAACTCACATGATATTTTGTATCCAAAGGAATAATGGGACCCAAACCTGTTGCATAACTTTGAGTACCTTGTCCAAAATAAAAGAATGGAAAGCATTTTAAGCTTAAATGATTTATATTTTTCATTTTTAGCACAGAAGGGAAGCGTGGCTAACCAAGAATCAATTATGATATGGAAACCATATTAAAATAGCCTAATAGAGAAATACAATGTGCTTGTACTTTAAAATTACTTAGTGTTTGACATGAGATTGAGAAATGAAAATTGGATTTTGGAAGTACTTCACATGGATCAATGCTGGCCCAAAAAATTATTGAATAAGGGTCAATTTGGTATCACAAATTCCACTAGTACTTGAAGAAACCTAAGATCAACATTTCTAAGTTTCACACTATTTCTAAAAAAGGACTCTCTAAGCTCATATGGGTTGGTAATATGCAATGTCGCCAATGAATTAATTTCCCAACTATTTATAGGCCTATCACCTAGAGCCTTAGGTGCAGAACTACCAGATGGGTTGGATCACTAGCACTTGTGGTGGCCTAATAATGGTTATGGAAGACTATGGAATCAATATTCCTTAAAATACAGAATTGCAAATCTTGCTTCCCTTGTGACAAGTTTTTATCTATCCAATACAGACCTTTAACAACAATCATTTGGACAATAGTATGTGCTCTCATGTGATGGAAAAATGGGAGTTTCAAGAAAAGGGGGCAGTATGTGGTATGACAGAGTTCCCTTTTAGTTCCCTCTTGGTATGACAAACAAACCCTCTTAGTTCCCCTAAAGGCTGTACATGTGTTTTAAGGATTTACCACTTAAAGTGCCGGTTTGTGAGGTAACAAGAATCATCAATGTATCTTAGCATTTTTATAAATGTCAATGTTGGGCATTGACCTAGTTAGAAACAAGAAACAAGCAGTATTTATGTTAGATGGAAAAACAGCTCAGGATAGTAGTTGTGGATTCACCCTTTGAATCTTTTAAAATATCAAAGTTTGTGCTTTATTTTTGGTCCAGTTTCATCATTACCATAGGTCAATCTTAACAATTTGAGATACCAGTTATTTAATGGGGTAAATTCAAAGAAAACAGATGAAGACACTGCATGGATGTGATCTTTCAAATCCTATGATATCATCTTGAAAAGAAAACACAAAATAAGGATGGGTATGAGAAATGTCTTCTTTGTAATAGAATGGATGAGACAGAATGATGGCCCGCAAAATTAAAAAACTTAAAAGAGTTGTAGGCTTCTCTGCTTACACTCAAGGAGATACACATTTTCCTTGAGATCTGGAATCTGTACATGTGGTCCTTCAAGGGGAAATAACAGTTTGTAAGGAAAGGGACTGCATTACAAGGGGTGCCAAGGTGCATTCTCGACTATAGTGGATTTTTGAAGAGGATGAGGGACCCAAATTCCAAAGTGTACTTTGACTACTTGAAAATAAAAGTGAAAGTTACAAGATTCTTGATTTGCATCAACGGGATGGATCTCTTGTAGAGGATCAAACAAAAGTCAAAGGCATGTTCTGATTTCATTTTCAAAATATTTTTTCTTAATGCTTTTACGGATCATGTGGTGGATGTCAGGAATGCTCATTGTAGAGTCATTCCATGCAATATTTTTATCTATTGGTGTAGTGATTGAGTCAAATTGGATAGTGACTTCTCGAAAGAGAGGTGTTTTTTAAGCTCTTAGTTATATGAAGAATAGCAATTCATTGGGAATGGATGGCCTTTGTTGTGCTTTTTTCATCAGGAATGGATGGCCTTCATTCTGATTTCTACAAGGCCATGTTGAACACATGACAATATTATTTCTATTGTTTGACAGCTAATAGTTTATCTTCTAAAAGGCTATCTAAATCTCTCAATCAAGGCCTTAGTAAACACATTTCCAAGAATGTAGCCAAGGGCACCATTGAAGGTTGGAACCTCATTACTTTCCTCGGTGTCTCATACAATATCATAGCTAAAGCAATGGCTCTCAATTACATGGAAGTTAGTTCAACAAGAGAAGACAGGTTTTGTATAGGGTCCAATTATTCTAGACACGTAATCTAGACTTGAGAGACCTTGGAAGGGGCTTGAGACAGTGGCTAGCAGCCTCGTTTTCTATAGATTAAAGCTTCTTCACAGACATGTTGGTTTTGCTTGTACTTTGGACCACGATGTGTGGCCATGGTGAACACACTACTCTCTAATGCATCAACATTTATCCTTGTTAGTAACTCATTATCCCTTGAAATTTTTCTAAATCAATTTATCTGTCAAGGGTGCCCCTTTGCCCCAGATTTGTATATTTGACAATGGATGCCTTGGCTCACCTATTTCAAGTTTCTGGCATTTATGGGAAATTTAAGGACATCTTATGTCCTAATGGGTCAGACATGGTCAACAATCATTTTTCTAATGGATCCTTTATTTCTATGAGTGTTAAGAAGAGTTTGCTTGATGGTGCTCATACTTGTTTGCATATTTGGCTCTACATTAGATGTTGTGGTTAGCGACCACGAGACAATTTTTTAGTTGTTAGAGTTAGACTCTTAGCCTACTATATTTCCACAGCTCGGACTTATGTTCGACCCAGGGTAATTGTGAGGTATTTAGGCATTGCATTTGAAATTTTGAAGTGGGGCTTTCACCAGTGGCTATCCAAGATTGGTGTACCGTTTCTTCATAATTTTATAGTAAGCCTTGATTTTGGCAACATAAGGACCTCTCATTAGATGGTAAGTTGACAAGGGGGTTGGAAAAATCCTCTATACCTCACACATTTATTATGTATATTGTTGGTTGCCTAGTAAGACTCAATTTCAACATCTGGAGTAAATCATGCAAACATACCTGTGGTCAAAGTATGGTGGGAAGATAGATGGAAATTGAAATGCAATGTGACAACTTAAGAATTATAATGTGTTGTTTGATTTGTTCAAGTTTGATGTAGATTCACCACCATATTGTTACATAGCTCCTGCCTAAAAAACACAGCAAAGGGAGCAAGGTTGACCCTTGGTCAACGCTAGTCAACACTCTACAATTCAGCCCTGAAATTTGTCCTCCATCCACATGTGTGAGGTAGAGAGAGAGAAGCTCCAAGTTTTGTATGAACCAATGATGAGAGGAGAGAGAGATATGTGATTATTGATGATATCCAAAATATGGAATAGGCCTCTCATATTTATATCCTTTGTTGAGGGTAGAGACACATCCATTGGGGCTTATGAGCCTACATTAGACTTCTGGCCGACCTTGACAATTTTCACATGTGTGAGAGAACAAATTCAAAATCTCACTTCAGCTCATCCAAACAAGATGATCTTTAAATCAATCTTGCACCTCTCGAAAAGAGGAATCCAACAAAAATATCTTCTCCATATGAGCTATCCAAGGTGGAGTTTGGCCCTAGTTGCCAATTTTAACAGCCAACCACTCCAAAGAGGTCAAAATGGAACCCCCAAAAGGAGGAAAATTCAAGTCAATTTTTTATATGGCTGCAAAAAGAGATCCCAAAAGAACAGTTAGTGGAAGGGTAATAACAAGCACGATTGGGGAGATGATTGCAGTCTATATGGAAAAAATAGGAATCAACATCAACAATCAAGCAGGAATGGGATCTTATAGTGGAGTTAAATTTTTTCTATGCCTAGCCTGGAAAGAGTGGCAATGGAATGGAGTGAAATTCTCAGATTATAATCAATGTTGTGATGACAGAATTAATTTCTTCTCGAATTTGGAAGTTTGAACCCCCAATTTCAATGAATTAAAAGGAGGTTTTAGCATAATGGTTAGAAATAGAATTAGTTATGCTACAAGAGCAACCAACAAGGTTTCTTATTGGCTTTCTAACATGCCATTGAGTTGAAAGTATATGACATTAGGATTTTCAAAACCTGAGGTTCAAAGGAAGAATGATGAATGATTTAAATTAATAGTAAGTCAAAATGTTGAGACTTTGAAAAAACACTAGGCCTTGGGGAGCTGACATAGACACCCCAGTTTTTTCAATTAGAAAGATTAAGGTAGGATTCATTAAGTTGTACGACATCAAATTGATGGACTGATTTGAAAATCCCTCCATAATTTGCAACAATGGTGGTAGCCATTACTGAGTAGTATAAATCACAGTTTAATTCATATGAATTTTCCATTTGTTATCACACCCAGAGAAGAACTAGGCTTGTTAATTTACTTTCTCTCTACATTATCTCAGTCTCTATTATCCATTAGCAATCAGCAAAAGTCTATAAAGGAGAGGATAAAAGCCCAAATCCTCCCTCAAGGAACTATGAGGGAAGAGGGCGATGCATGTCAATTGCATAATTAAAAATGATGGGATTTTATGGGACTCCTCTGAGGAGACAATCAGGATTAACAAGAAATAAATTCATAGGAATAAAGAGTCCTCCACGTGGAATGATACTAAGAAACCTTGTGGGAAGTGAACATTTTCCATGAACATGTGCTCCTCAAATAATGAATTCATGAGTCACTTGTCAGCGTGGGTGATATATTTCAACGACCAGAGGATAATACTTTGTTTTTTAAGTTGGAGGTAAGAGAAATCATCAGGGAGGAAATGGAAAATGTTATGTCATAGTTTGATAAGTGAGTCTGGAGGCATGAGGAAGACAAGAGGGCTGCTGATATTGAGTTAAGGATAGAACATTGTTGAAAGATTGACCACATTTTCCAACTTTCCTAGTTCAATGAAAGACTAAGTTCAAAGTCAAGGAGATTATATTGTACACTGATGGTTCGAAGAGAGCAAGATACTAAGTGGATGCCAACAACGTGCTACTTAGGAACTGGGAGAGGTGCTTGGAGCATCTGCCTCACTTAATAATTCTTCCAGAGATAAGCTCAAACAACGATGATGAAAACCCAAGCCAAAAAAACAAGGCAATCCATAAAATGTGCAATAAGTCCCCATTATGCTTATTAGTTGCTAAAATAGGGAAAAACAGTCTTTCTATTGTTACTTCTCTTAATAATGTTGAAAACTAATTGATGCAAACAATAGAAATCCTTTGAAATCCTCTTATACATGTAGCTGATAATAATGTTTCCAGAAGCAAGAATGCGAATGGAATGAAAATTAGGAACTGGGAAGTGAGAATCCAAAAAAATAGAAATTTTAGAAAGAAAATGAAAACTTGAAAGATAAAGAAGATATAAAACAGGAAAAATGCAAATATATTTCAATATTTTACTTCTTAAATGATAAAGCATGAGAAATTGCATCATGATTCATGGTTCATATTAAAAGTATCAATAACTTTTTTTTTTCATATTCATGTTGTCTAGAGAATGTTGAACACTCCCCAAAGAGAAGGGCTAGTCTCAGGACAATTGGAAAAGCTATTTTTACTTTTTTTTTTAAAGTTGCCAATATGCGTCATGCACTCAATGAAGGGGTTTTAGAGCTTTATAAATGCCTAATCCCTCTTCATTTCTCTTTGAATTTTTATTTCCAAAAAATAAAGGTTTTGATTGTTAAAGGTCAACGATTTCGGTAGAATATCTACCATTGAAACCCAAGAACTAAGCCAATGGAAGTCCCTAATGGGAAATTTTTTTATTGTAATTCCTATAATTAAGCAAGAAAAAAAATGTAGTTAGCTACTTCTTGAGTGGGTTTAGTAGCCTCTGGAAGCTTCTCCTTTAGCACAGAGGCTTAATCCTGCTTTTATGAGTCCACGTCATTTCTTCAAGATCCAATTTCTTTTCTTTGGGACTCTTGGGAGGATGGGTCCAAGAAAACCGGAGGCCATTTTTCTATTATGATTCGGTATGTGTGGTTCGATTCTACCATAGCAAGAGCTTTAAGTACACCATAAACTCTCACCAATCTCATCAAAGGTATCAGTATTGTGTTAATAAGAATAATACTCTATGTTATGGTGTTGATCAATGCTAGGTGCTATATCATAATATATAACCTTCACACTTCTAGGTACTGTGCTCACTGATGTTATGATGCTGAGATGCTTGAAGCTACTTGGTGTTGTAGTGATAACATGAATTTCAGTGATGAATCACTATGTTTGGATGCAACTATAGGGATCATGATTTGAAGATTAAAGGATCAAGGAAGATCACAATGTCTTGGTCTTGGAGTTGTGAAATAGGTCAAGGGTCTTGGTCTTGGTATTTTTCAATTGGAATATATAAAATAAAAATTTGTGTGGCTTTTCCTCTCAAAGAGTGAGAGGTTTTGGCCCTGGATCATAGCCTACACGTTGTGTCTCTTGTCAATTTATGTTTATGCATTAGTTACTGTTTGATGAAGAAATAACACTAATAATCGAACAAGAAGAAGATATTAATCTAAAGAAGTTAAAAGGCATTCACAAATAGTCACTAATGAAGACAAATCTCTTTACACTAGATCCCCTAGATTTCTCAACATTTTAGTGGTGAAGGACCTTCTCCTAAAAGGCTTGGTGCAGGTTCACCCTCTCTCCAGTCATCATGAGTGGCAGACAATTTTGGAGAGTTGTATGAAGTTGAATCCACCCTCCCCCCAGTTGTAATCAGGGATTCAATTCTTTTGTTTTTCTGAGATCTTGTGAGACCCCTCTCAGGGGGATACTATGTTTGCAAGTACGAGTTACGAATCTAGTCTCATCCCTTGCAGCCAAGATTCAAGAACGGGATGGGATCCCCTCTGCCTTATGCATCTCCTTTATGATGGCCAAAAACTTTAGGATACAAATAGACTAAGTGAGCACGACATAGTAAACAACATGGTAATAAATATAGTTTATAGATTCTAAGGAGAAGCTCAAGGAAGGGGTGGTCCCTCTTCCTCTTAGCCCAAATCTTTTAAAAGAAGCCTTAAAGCTAGGGATTGTGAACCAGCCTCCTAAGGATATCTCAGTGCCAGCCTTTCTTGTGGATCAGATCGAAAATATACCATCGATTGGTGTGCCAAAAAATCAATCTGACTCTCTCAGTGTTGACTACATGGAGCATGCTCTAATTTGTTGGTTTAATGGATTTTGGCCTTCAGCATATGTACTTTGAGATTGGGTGGCTAAGACCTGGTCTAAGCACACTGATCTGTTATTCTCCTCAAAGGGATACTTTATAGTATATTTAAAGAACCTGAGGGATCGACAGGGGGTCCTTGAGCTTGGACCATGGTTTTGGGCAGTTAACCAGCTGGAAAATCGTACAGCAAAATACGACATTAATTAATGTCAAGCAAAAGGATTTACAGGGCTGTAAGACATTACAGAATCTAGAAAGTATTTAAAAAACCCTAAGGTCTATGGAAAATCAAACTTGAACTAGTCCTAAATGTTATTTGCGTGCATAATCCTTCGTGAAGAGCGCCTTCCACGCGCCTTTTTGCCCAATATGCGCGCAATCCTGGGAGTGGCGAAATGTCACTATCCGGGACCACACAAAGCAAAGGACAAGTGACCCCTTACTTGGAGCCGCCTAAGGACAACCACCAATGCCTCCTTAGACACTATGTGAGCACACAATGGAATATTTGGAGCACACAAAGGAATCATACCCCTCTCTTGGGTCACCATCCTCCATGTACCAAGAGAGGGAAGGGAGAATTTGAAATCTCCTATATAAGACCACCATGAGATGAAGAATGGGTGAACACATTGTTATGCTGGCCGGAATTGCCCAAGCAATACCAGCAGTGTGTGAGCCAGAGCTGAAGATACAGGGGACTCAATTGTTGGCCACCCAAAAAGTTTATTCCAACACAGTGGAGAGAGAGGGAGACTGCACCGAGGAAAGCTTGGGATAAAAACATCCTTGCATCAGGACCTAGAACCATTGTCTAAGGGCACTTTGGCAAGAGGGTAAAGTTTCACTCTTATTACTACCAACGCTCAATAAGAGGGGCCTAGAGCCACCATTCGTATTATTGTTGTCGTTTGACTCTTTTTAGAGCTCGTGTTTATTTGTTTAGTTTTTAGTTTATCTATGCATGATATTTCTCTATCTAGTATGCTTATTGATTCTAGCTTGTTCCACTAACTTGCTTGACTCCACTTCTTTTTCTGCCTATTACCAATAACTTAAGTGGGTAGAACAAACCCCTCAAGTTGGTGTAATTTCGTACATACGTGCACCAAACACACTACAACAGGATTGGTGACTCCACTAACATTTATTACCAAGTTTATGTGGTTGTGCCTTTTTTGCAGAGACCT